>VXBT01004539.1:1254793-1368889 GCA_013400235.1 Oriolus oriolus
AAAAAAGCACAGCAATCTTACAAGAGAATCATTTCTGAAAGGAGAACAGTGGCGCACTGCACTGCCAATCAAGACCCATGAGGCAGCTCACTACAAACCCGCCCCTGATCTCACCAGAGCCACCGCAATCCTGGGAAGGAAAGGCAGCATTGAAAAATGATGGGTTAGCTCTACAGAAATACAAACTAAAATCAACCTCAAATGGATCATATTTTTGCAAGAAAAATCTCAGAAGAAAGGTTAAATTTCTCTATAGTTTCTCTAAAGATCCTATCAGGAGTCATGTCTGCTTTGAATGATACCAGCAGTAGGTTTCACTTTTGTCTCTGATGAGAGTGAGGCTAGCCTGAAAATTAATATAATGACTCCAGCCAAAATGTAGTTGCTTTAGTAGGGTTCTTAGGGCACTGATTGTCTCCTCTCTAAAGTCAAGATGCTACTGCTTGGTTTATTCTGAGAAGGCAGTCAGTCGCCTCTTCTTTCTACCACCTTCTTCCACAGCTCCGATGCACAATGGTTATTAACCTTTCACAATAATTTCTATTATTGTCAGGAATGCAGAGGACAAAACATAACTCCAAGCCTACCTCAGGGTTATGTTTCAGGGCCTAGAGGCAGGAACTGTGAATAAAATATTCACATCGATGGCTTTATTTTGAAACTGTGTACTGTAATGCTTGTAATTATGACTACCTTAATTTTCTTCTATTCAAAATAAAAGGGTATTCCTTTTATATTCCTACCCCTTCTGCACATTAAATACCACAGCCACAGGACAGTCAGAACCTGCTGGCAGGCAATCAAACTCCCAAGAGAAGGAAACACACACACCCCAGCTGCTTTTCTGCCACATGCTGTCCCAGCAAAGAAGGACTGCAAGTCCGAGTGAAGATGGGATCCGACTGCAAAGTCAACATGCAGATTTTACTATTGAAGGTTACTTGGTACCTATTCCAAGGTCTAACCATGGACACTGAATTGTGTTCTACATATTTAAACAGCATTATATTAACATTTCCATCAAAAGAGAAAAAAAAACCAAAAGAAAAGGAGAAATAAAACCTTATTAGGCACAATTCTCAGTGAGTGATATCTGCTTGGCACAGAGCAGACTGGGTCGTGTCAAGGAGATGGTGATACACACCATCCTTACGCCAACCCCAAATTCCCTATATCAGCACTTCTAAATTCTGCTGCTATTCTACAACTGCAGGCCTTGGGCAAGCAGAAACGGCAGAAGTGAAATAAAGCCCTGTCATGTCATCTCCCTGCACCACACACCCCTCAGCACAAGCACAGAGGCAGAGGTGCAGGTTGAGAATTAAATAAAATAAAAAGGAGGAAAATTCTCATTGCTGATCCCAAAGGAGCTTCTCTTTTATAGGGGAAGAGCCTTGCCAGGACTTTGCAATCAGATGATAGCACCCCCTGCATTGTTCAAGCACTGTCAAGGGGCATTATACTCAGAAGATAATCCAGCCCTTGAACTCCCTAGGTACTGGTTTTAAATACCTCTGATGAGATCCAACTGCAGCCTATCTGGGTATGCCTCAACCATCTAGCATCACATTTCGTTATGTCTACAAAAACACCAGCTAGGAAGAAAGAGATAATGAAGAATGATTTTATAGTCTTTTATTTGAGAAAAGGCTAAACATATGGATCTTGGCACGGAAAGTATGGAATCTGTGATAAAAACATATGGATATCCATATGGGGGGAAAAAAAAAAAGAAAGAAAGAAAAAAAAAAAAAGCTTCTTGGCCAGAAATTCTGTGCTTGCATTTTTATCCTGTATGCACAGTGCACCCCCTTCCCTCTGCAGCGCGACGCTGCCTGCCGATGGATTAGGATGTTATAAATTCACATGCAAATTTCACAAAATGCTCTACTGTTATCAACTTTATTAGATTTACGAATACAGTCCCGCTTATATTTTTTTATTCTCTTAATCCCTTTCATCACTTAATAGCTCAGAAAGTAATGGATTTCAGTAAAAAGGAGAGGCTTATTACAATCAATCCTGTTGCTCTATCTCTGCTCGACGCTCGACTAATGAAACTTATTTTTCTTCAGGACCTCTACAGGAAATCCTTTCCTAAGGAAAAAAAAATGTTTAATATGTTGCTGACTTGTAATACTGCAAGTGTATTATTCCTCTCCTTTGGGTGTCCATCCAGAGGTTTGTAAGAGCTATTAATCGTACTTTATTCACCAAATTCTAGCCTGTAGTGACACAAGAAGCTACTGAATCTTATTTAATACAATACGCCAACTTACAGTTCAAATGACTGGAGGCCCTCACAGTGTCTTTTAACTCTGAAAACTCAAAGATTAATTTTCTTTTTAAATAGTGAGGGTAACAAGTTGGCAGAAAGGGCAACTTTATCATGAGGTTTACATCTTAAATAGTCCCACTCCTGAGGATCACAAAGTCTCTGTCATCCAAGTCAGCCTCCTCTAAGATCTCATTTCAAGCATGCCACTCTCATAAGGGTTTTTAAAGCTGTCTTAGTTCCCTCCTTTTGCATTCTTTGAATGAAAAGGAAAAGTAGAAAAACAGAAAACACCCAACCTTCATTATTAAATGCTCTGTTAAGAGGTAAGGAACCATCCACAGATTTACTGCTTTAGCTAAACCTGCAATACTCCAGGGCACCCACAGCCTCCAAATCAGTCCTGCCCATGCTGCTTGGCCCATCTGCCTGCTCTTCTCTCCATCACTGTTGGAGTCCCCTTCAAGCATGGGAAGGGGTTCCAGAGCTCGTCCCCATGTCCTGGGGGCCGTGTTACCCCACATGGTGCAGCCAGTGAAGCTACCCAGAATGCTGCCCTCAACACGGGACTGCCAGCAAGCAGCTCGGACACCGCCGGCAAAAGAACTCTGCTTGCTCCTAGTGCGTGGATGCAAAAGTAGATGGATATGCTTATTTCACTGCAGAAGTGTGAGGGAAGAATACAACTTTGGGGTCACTTTTATGCCAGCAACGAGCAAGTGTTTTAGCATTTCACAATACCTCTCCACGGGAGAGCAAAAATGAGATGCAATGAATGTAAGCAAAAGAATATAAGTCCCAACCTACCAAAAGGAAGCTACAGACCAAGACACTCCTTCAAACCAGATTCCTTACAGTTAAAGAGCATCCAAGGAAATATTTTTCTTGGGTTCATTTATTATTAATAATGTAAATACTTGTTTGCTTGGGTTTTTTTGGATCTGACCAGAACTGGAAATGGAGGTACCATAGGAAAAGTTAAGAATGTCATAGGCATCATTTTAGAAAGAAGAGGTGCAGCATATATCAGGAACAGGAATCAGAATTCCATTTCCATTTTCCAACTGAACAAGGTCTGCAGCACAATATGGTTTTAGCAGTATATAAAGTCAGTTGACAATAACATGGAATTTCCTTCACTTCAGCCTCTGCTTGGGCCAATTCCAGAACGATCCACGAAGGGTACATGATGTAACCAACCATGCAATACTTAATTAGGAGGCAGTGCTTCCTGGCACAAAGAGGTTATGTTCTTAAACACAGGAATGACTTCTTTCTTACCATAACTAGTACAGTTATTAATATTTTAAGGTTTTTTTTACGCATTTGAGTAAGATACGCTTCTTGTGACTACAGATCAATGAAGGGAAGCTTTGTGTCTGGATACAAACTTACTGCAAAGGTTGCTCCTAGAAATACCTCACGTGGTTAATTTTACTCACATGAGCACCTGCTTGTATGAATAAAGTTACTCACATGCAGAAGTGTTTGCAAGATGGAGCCCTAAATCCATTAAATTAATGGTGGAAATATATAAAATATATAATTGATGAACAAGTGAATTAGGATTCTGCTCAAAAGTAGGTAGAAAAGGATTATCACTCAGGCAAGCGCTCTCTTCAGTGACTGTTTCTGAGTGATAGATTTGTATAAGGCTGAGTTTCTGATTAGTTCTGAGATATGAATACTTCAAAATGTAGGAATAAAAAAAAAAAAGACTTTCTGAAAATGAAATGCAATATCCAATTCAATTAAAAGAAAAAGCTATTATCTGGAATTGAACCAAGACTTTGGGATAACGTTATTTATTCTGTGCCAAGTTTAGTAGATGTTTTCCAAAATGCCAGTTTACTTGGATTTTATGGAAAAATTGACCTTTTCACCCAGAACAGAGGCTGCTAATTTCATTAAAGTTGTTAGATATTTCCTCAGAGTGCATCCATGCCAATTCTAGTATTCCATTCCCCTATTTTCATCTATATTCCTCCTGCATGGAAGCGGCCTGACAAAGCTATAACTGTGGCGTTGCTTCCTGCTCTTTCTGTACCCACTGCCAATGTATTTCATTATTCAAACTCTGAGAACATTCCAGAGACTGGGAAAAGTAAGTGCTGCCCATGCAGAGCTGCCCTCTTCCTGACGGCCAGCAGCCCTAAGCCCCTGGGTCAGGTAATCTGCACCACGAGCATCCCAGAAGAGCCTGAATCAACTCAACTGACAGGAGATGAGCCAAGCCTGTCAATTCATACAGCAGCTTGAGCTCATCATCTGTATTTACATAGTTCCTCAATCAAACTCCTGAGCTCTGTAAACTATGTTTATTACCCTTCTTACGGGCCGACACAGTTTTACAGTTTGCTCTCCTTACAGTAGAGGCTCAGATCTACTCTTGATAGCTATTTTGTACCCTAATTCTCCCTTTTAAGAGGGAGGGAGCAGTTATTACTCGCCAAACCAGCACATGTTCATAGAGAGAGTGCGGTCAAGTGGTCAGGAGCAGAGCTGATGTTAATTAGCAATGAAATGAGGAATGAACCAGCATTAGCCCTGAGACTAATCAATGGGAAAATCACTCCAAGCAGGCAGCTTAATGAAGTACTATACAGCTGTTTATTTTTAGTCTGTTTTAGCCTGACAACAAAATCCCGATTAATTAAGGGGGAAAAAAAGTCTTTCTAAAACGTATTTCCTTGTAGAGCCTTGCTATAGCTCTGATTTGTTTGGCTTTTTTATTGCATTTGTCTATACCTCGCCCTGGCAATTAAAGGCCCAGCTAGAAAAATTAAAGCAGGTCAAAAAAGCATGTACCCATCAGTGGCACACGTTTGTCACCAGCATAACCTGCCACCCCTCAGGTGGCCCATTCAGGGCCCTTTGCAGCACTTAACTCCTTGCCCCTCTGCAGAAGCAGCCAGAGGGCAGAGCATCCTGGTCTCCAGCCTGCTCCTGCCATCCCTGTGGCAGGGATGGGCTGCCAGAGGGAAGGATGAGTCCTGTGGCATGACTTGGGTGAGACAGCCTCGGTCCTTTTGCTGTCACAGAGCACCAGCAGGACCCTGGATAAGGACACCAGTGCACAGTGCCTAAGTATGTTTGAAAATCTGGGCTTTGCCCTCACTGTGACGCGATTCCTCACACACAGAGGAGATGCAATAGCACTTCCCAAATGTTTGCACTGGATCGCCTCACGTGAATCACACGTTACCTGCCAAATAAGTGCCTAACCAGGACATCCAAGGGTGATGTGGCTACTCCCCCACTGGCTGCTCTTTTGGGCACCCCTGTGTCTTGTGGGGTCCCCCCAACATCTCCTTTTTAACTCAGCCCTGCACTTAGCTCTTCCTTTGTGCAAATCTCAGCCTCTTCTAACAAAGTTGGTACAACACACTTTGAATATGGTGCACAGAAGAGGCTGGAGCAGAAGGCTGGGATCTAAAGCCTTTCTCCCAGAATACTACACCAGGGGACAGCACATAATATAATCTTGATTTACCTAGCTGAAAAAATTGTACTCTTTAAAATACAGCAACAGTGAAAAGCACAAAATTTGAGGCTTTACTTTGTTTCTCTTTCCTCTGAGAAAAGTCCTCTTTTGAGGACTCCAAATTCACTTTTTGGTACATTCCTGCACAACAGCAGAACATAAACTGGCATTTGCATGACACTAAAAGTAGTTATGGTTTAGACTTGACATTAAGAGCAGGAATTTTAACACCAACCATAACATGAGCTGGAGACAAAGGAGGACAACAACCCTCCTCCTGCATGGTCCCCACCCACCAGAGTAGAAACAGGCACAGGTAAAAGGTCGATTGAAACCAGCTCTTATAGGATTTTTTTTTTCCTTTTTTTACTGTGTGTATTGGACAATTCATTGTTTGTTTGATCAAAGTCCTCTCATATACCAACAGAAGCATGATTGGGGAGAGGAGTTTCTTAATCTTTCCAAATATAATCAATAACCCACCTTTGAAACTGTGTCAAAGAAAAAAGGTGGGGGGGGAAATAGGACAGTCTTATGTAGGCACATAAGCTTCCCTGGGCTAAATGCACATTCCTGTCTTTAGAGACTTCTTGTTTGCATGTTGCAATAAACATCATTCTGCAACCTTTTAGGCAAGCACAGCCTAAGTGAGAGCTGGGTGAACGACACAAACTGCTCTTCCCTAGGAAAGAAAAAATCTTTAAGCCGATATTATCAGGCCCTCTGTGACAGAGACAATTTCTAAGTCAAATTCACCTCCTGAAGATGGAGACATTACAGTAAATGTATTCATTAGATCTCGAGTGACAAGCCTTAATTAAAATGTACTGTGTTTGCAAAACGAGAACCAAAATTGAAGACACAAGTACAGTAAATATATCTTTTGCATTGAGCAGAGCAAGACAGACACCAGCTTCCACTTAACACTCAAAAGATATTATAAAATGAATGCTATAGATATATTTCAATAGCATATATATTTGTTAGAAAACTTCTGAGAGAGCATACATACTGTAAAATAAATTCACACACATCTGCATTCTTACTCACGAATTAAATTTCATAAAGACTCTACTGTGCGTATAAAAAGCAAGTTTTACCAGTTTTCCTTCCTTAGTCATTAATTCCACAACCTGCTGAAATAAATATTGCTAATGCTTTTCACTTCAATAACTCCATTCATGCGAAGATCACAACATTTCACAAACATCAGTTGAATAAACTGCCTTGTGGGAGAGGCAGTGGCTATAAAAGAACTGACCGACTGCTGGGGGTAGAGGTGGAAGATCATACCTGTTTAACAGCACACAGCTGCATTATAAATTTCTCAAGCTTAGCACATGCCAACAAAGTAGAGGAAAAACATGTTTGTCTTTTTCTAAAAGCACACATGGACGTTTAAGTCTTGCTACAAATACATCAGCTGACTGAAAAGATCAACTACTCTTTGATTGATTTCAACTTGGTTATGATTACTTGCAAAGGAAGTGAAGGGGTTTTACCAAGCCAACCAAAGGTGCTTACTTGCAAGACTTGATTCAATCCAACTGTAAAGTTTGATTTTCAGAGGGCTCTTTTCTTTATTCTTCTTTTGGCAGCAGGAGGTGGGCAAGAGCCACTGTGAAGCAATTATTTGTTAAAAAGTGCAGACCTCAAAAACAACATCACTAGCCAGGTAATCCCCTTTATAGCATGATTTGATAGCTCAGGGAAAGCTAAACAAAGGCACAATGCACTGCAACCACAACAGCTGGGTTGGAAATTGCTGCAGATTGTTAGGAGGAGCTGCAAACTAGAGATAGGCAGTGAAGAGGTTAGAAATGATAGGGTAAAAANAAAAAGAGAGGAAAAAAAAAAAAAAAAAAAAAAAAAAAAAAAAAAAAAAAAAAAGAAAAGGAGACAAATTACTCCAAAGACCATATTCTTTAAATCGTTGAAGCAAAACATGTTTATTTGATTTGTTTGTATGCCTATTAAAAAAATGCTACTTTGGGATTCTAGAAACCCAGTCTGTCAATTTTTCAGCTTCTGCACTTTCATGGTTGCTTAGAGCTGTTTAATGCAAATACACTTCCAATAAGAGATTTCATGCCCCTAAATTACACCCAGTTAAGGGCGAATGAAAATGTAAGGTAAATAACTATAATCAGCCATATTATCTTTCTCTTGGCACCTCTCACTTTACAGGCATATTTAAAGGCATCTCTGGGGTCCTATCCTTTTTAACAAGCGGCAGCGCATTTCCTGGAATATTACTTACGGTGCTGTGCTGCGAACATTACACAGGTTCAAATGTTACCTAGAGACCTAGAAAGAATTGCATCTGTTGCAGAGACACGCTTGTTGCCATGTTTAGGAACATCTGAAAGGATGAAAGAAAATTTTCAAGTCTCTTCTCCATCCCATACTAAGACTGCCTAAGTCAAGCTTTTGCGTCCGATGCTGTTGATCAACAGTGCTGGGGTGTAGCGATTCAAGGTGAGAAAAATGAGACTATGCACTTCTGGTGTTCACTGGAAAGCACTCAGGATCCCAGTAAAAAAAAAAAAAAACCAAAACAATAAATACAAGAACCCACTGTTATTTTTAAGCTAATAAAACCATGCTTGAGAAGGAAAGGTGATCTGAGCACAGCTATTAACAGCCTCACAGTCCCTCGCTGTCTCCATGAAAAAGTATAAAGTGATAAGCAATAATCAAGGAGCAACTAATTACTCACTTGGCAAAGAAAATACAGAAGAATGGGACTCTTCAGAAGGAAATACATCCCTGAAGTCCTTCAAAACAAATCTGGATTATTTTGAGTGAGCTGAAGTTTGCAGGTGAACAGTGTTTTGCTTTGTTTTATAGGGAAATGACTTTGGAATTCTACAAAATGTATCCTGCTTTAGCTAAAATTGACACAGCACTGACTGAGTTAAACCAGAGGAGCTTTGTGAGAGAATAAATTCCTCATAATAAACTCAGATCAGTTTTAGTCTGTCTCTCCCATACATCCCAATTGCTACCATACCTCTATTTACCAGCTTTTTATTATCCAAGCTATTTTTACATCATTAGCTTGCAGATCTACTTATGCTGTGGTTCTGCATTCTCCTAGGAAGAAAATTTCTCTGTAAATCAAATTTCACATGGTCATTTGTCTTTAGTGAAGCAGCCCACAAAGTTCTCAAGCAATTTATCCCTCTGTGCAGCACCAGCAGAAGCTCTCACTTGACAATTTACATGATCCTTGCTTACGTAAGTTGTGCTAGACCCTGTGTAGAAATGGATTTCCTCCCACGTGGTTAAGGAAAATGTGGGACAAAAGAGTAAAGGCTCGGGAAACAGATGCACAGCTTGTTTGTGCTACAGGCAGAGCAAACCTTTGGAAAGTCACATTTATCCGAGCCTCAGTTCTCCCCCCATAAATGGTTACAGTAACAGCTTCACAGGGTGAAGTCCACTTTTTGTAATCCTTGGATGAAAAGTGCTGAAGAAGAGCAAACTAGGACAAATAAAGGGCTGCCCTGGTCAGGGTGCATCGGGCTGCTAAATCCATCAGTCCCTAGGCCAGGTCTTTCAAAATTACCACAGTATTTCCGCTATCACAGCGAAGCAACACAGCAGCCTCCCTGAGCTTTCATCAGCTCTGGAGCCCCAGAAATGCCTGTTGCATTTCTGTGAAACATCATCAGACTGAAACACAGGGATGTTTGATTTCTGCATTGCTACAGGCTCAGAGTCAAAGCCATTAGTTTACTGATTATAAATAATAGCTACATTTTCAGTGGACTAGGGATTGGGAACAAAACATTGAAAACCCATACAACTGAATGAAAAAGAGTACTTTGGGGGGGCAGTCAAATACATACAGACCTACTTTCCCATACTCTTCCAATACTTGCTGCCAAGCACCTTTTCTCATCTGTGCAATGCTGCTGATGCCACTACTGGAGAACCCTCTCTTCCCAAAGCCAGGAATGAACATACAGCAAGTTCCTGTTAGACAGCAGTACTTCACAACAATGTCATGATGCAAGTTCATGAGAAAGAAAATACAGGTGATTACTTTCCCAAGAGTGCTGCAGAGGAGTACACCTTAAATTTCATTAAACCCACTTGGGAAATGCAAACCCAGCCCTAAACAGCCCTTCTCTTTCCAGTGTGTTTTATCTGCAATTCCTTAAATGCAGCTGGAAATGTGACTTTCAAATATCCAGGTTTTTGCTATGTGCTCACCTAACCCTCATCTTGGCACCTGACAGAAGGAAGCCGTACACAAGACTTTGATTTTTCTTTTTGAGTTAGGAGACGTTAAGCACCCAAACTCTCTCATAAAAGATCTGAGGCATAAGCTACATAACATCTGTGCAAGTAATGTTTTTTCCACTTAATCCAGACCTTAATGATCAAGAGATATCAGAAAAGTGTCAAAGGAGATAAACCAAGTTATCCTTAATAAAGCATCTACATCTCCTCACCAGCAGCAGCTGATCTGGGAGCTTCATTCCTGCACCAGGGATATACAAAGACCTCAAAACTTAAATGTCAATGCAATATGTTTGTTGATTCCCTGGGAAAGGCAAGTCATTGTGTACTGAGTTTCTGTTCAGTGATGCTTTGAGGTTCCCAGGATAAACTCTGTAAATAAAGGCACTGCAAGACAAAGCACAATTCTTTCTTTGTCTCTTCCAAGGCACATTCCCTTTGCTTTCTGAAAGGTGCAACAGCCTATATTTCATGGGAACAGGGATCAAGAAGTGCTGGGGGAGTATCACCACACAGTCACCAGTACCAAGACACCAAGGAAACATCATCTCTCACATGTTGCTTCTTCTCTCATCCTCTCCACAAAGGAAACAACTCGAGCAGCATTTTGTTTGTGCTGTAAACAGAGACCTTGTGGTTGCGATAGAGAGACAAGAATGAAGTAAAACGTGTGCTCAGTGCACAGCACCAGACGTGACTGGGAAAGCTGGGGGAAGTCCACCTAACAGCCTCAGACTATTCCACAAGAAAATCCTGCCTGGAGCACAGACTTGCTCTGCACTGGCTGCAGAGCACAGGATTTTGACAGATTTCAATTGATAGAACCAAAAAACCCTGAGATGATCAAGAGAAACAGTCACTTAAACTCACTGAATAGCTGTCTGTGACTCCACTTGGCGATTCTTTTGGGGGTAAAATGTTAGCACTGTTATTGCAGAGTGCTCCATTGTGCTAGAGGCACAAAGCCATTCGTCATGTTTTTTTGTCACAGGACTTCAATAAAAATACCCAAGCAAGACCCAGCCACAAAGAGACTGAAAGACAAACACCCAGGATTACAAACTGCCTGGAAGCCAGTGCCAGGATGCTCACAGAGACTTGCTCTGCTGGAGCCAACACTCCTATACCCTGACTCCTATACCCTGTACAAAAGATATTAGCCTGGGCGCTACTGTCTTCAGGTCCAGGGACACCAAATGGCTCTGGGCTGCAAGGCAGAGGTGTAACTATCCAGGAAGAGGCCATCTTTTGCCAGAAGGGAATATTTCTGATCTCCTGGACATAGTGGTGAACATGCTTTGCAGACATTGCACTGTGAGAGATTTCAAGCAGGCTCCTGGACTGAAGGCTAGCGGAAGTGCCTGTGGCCACATCTTTTTAGACAGAATGTGGGTGCCAACTCTGAGGACAGGTTCCTCCACTACAATGATCAATTCCATTTTAGAGGAGTTCAGCCACCAGCTGTTCCCTCAAATGTCCCTTCATCAGGCAAAGGCAATCAGCCATGTCACTGGCTGGCACTAAGGCCTTCAACAGGAAAGGGCAAGGAGAGAAGTCATCTGCATATGGCAGCAATTTGGCACCTGCATCAGCACTGCATTTTCAGTGCCATTTATTTAGTGCCTATGAGTAACTGGAGAAAAAATAATATGAACTTGTACGATGCCACCTCACCACTTGGCACGTGTATCCTTTCTTAAAAATGATCACCTAAAGCCTACCCTTTCCTTTAGTCCTTAAGGAAGTAAAACAGGGATTGGAAACTTTATCCCATCACAGGTACAAGTTCTCCCACTGAATTCAACAGGGCATCTATGATCCAAAGAAAAAGAACCGTCTCTTAAAACAACAGACAGATAAAGTAATTCCAAAAGTTTCAGAGAAGGCTTTAAGCCTGTATTAATGGATATTAACAGGATTTCAACCAACCAAAAGCATAAATGTCATCACCATAGCCAAGTATCTCCCCTGCCATTCCCAATTCTAAACAGTTCAGTAAATGGCTCCTTCACTTTCTGACTGGCACTGTACAGCCCACAGCCGGATCCAGGCTAGAAGGAAAAACACCACACACTATGAGACACCTGAGCACGTTACAGCCCTCAGCCTCAGTTCTGGAAGCAGTTCTGCTTCCTGGAGAAAGAAGGATTTCATCTGTCCCAACACAAAGACCTAAATAAACTTATTTTCAGTTTATTTCAGTTCTGTTTCTCCCTCAGTCTCATTATGCTTGGCATTTAAAACCAGACTGCTTATTTTTATTGTTGCTTTCTTCCCATTTCCCATTAGTTTTCAATTCCAGGTCGCCAGTACAGTCAATGGGAAAATTTGGCTGATGGATGACGGAAAAGATTTTTACAGCCAGCTATTTTTTTACATTTTAGGATTCATTGAGAAATAACAAGTTATAAAAGTCATAAAAGCTGTTGCTTTTGTTGAAACGAACTTTTAAATAAAATGTTTAGCAGACAGTTGCCACTGCTCCTTTAAAGGGCAGCAAGGTGAAAGACTTGACACCAGCAGGAATGAAGTCATCCTCCCCAGCTCCCTTTCGCAGCAGATAGGCCTCAGCTCCTCACTAATCATCATTTGTCACTCAATGAATTTTGCATCTTTAAACTGCAAGGCACGCACTGGAAGCGGGGAAAGAGCCCATGCACACACTAGCAAGGCCTTGCCTTCTGTTCCCAGGGCTGGGACACACAAGCTGATAAGAGCAAGCTGTGGGCTGCACGTGCTCTCAGGTATCAGCATGCTGACTAGCATCCAACCCTTAACTTCTTTTGGTTGGTTGGTTTGGGAGTTTTTTGCTTTGGATGTTGGTATTTTTCTTGGGGTGGGGTGGTGGTGGTTTTTGCTTGGGTTTAGTGTTTTTCCGGTTTTGCTTTGTTTTTTGTATTTTTGAAAGAGGGTATGTGTTAATTGCCACCAGTACACAGCTTAATAAAGGAGGCTATCATCTTTGAGTTTTAAACTTCTTCAGTGCTGTTTGCAGACAGAAAGCGTGGAAGTCTCCACTATTTTGCTTTTCATTCTGCTGCTTTTTTAAAAAAACCCAAACCTTTAACGTAGATTTTTCTGTCTATGTTTGAGAGTTTCCTCTGTACATGCTTAGAAGCACCCTGACCCTCAGAGGAGAGGCTTTGTGACCACACCAGGGCAGGCACTCTTCTCTCCTGACTCTGCACCCAACTACCACTAGATGGATGCGGCTCTGCCAGAAACAGGATTTTTTTTTCCACACAGTGTTTTACACTGAAGTCCCTTGGTTCTTTGTCTGGAGGCCACCTAGATGACATTAAAATGTTTCATAGCAGTTCTTCTAAAGACATATTCCAGCCACATTTAATTCCCCTCAGAGAACAGATTTTAAGGAAATGAGTGTTACTGTCGAGAACATAACACAGTGCTCCTTTTGCTTGTTTTGAAGTCCCCCAATAAGGAAAATGCTACAGACCACAGACATCCACATGAGAAATATGAAAGACATACAGTGCTGTGGTCTTGGACACAAAACTTTTGTTAGGATTTGAATCTGGTCCATCATGTGCTAATGGCATTTTTCATCTTTGTTGTAAAACACAACTGCACTTCAAAGAAAGGAAATTCAGAGAGCAAATGAGATCCTAGGTCACAAATCTAATACACAGGTCTTAATTTTGCTATTTTATAACTAGGAGACATTTTTAAAGAGATAGTTCAAAAAATACCTGCCTTCAGAAGATTTTGCTGTTACTTTTGTGCACACTCAATGTGAAGCCTCAAATATTGATGTTAAATTACTTGTAGGAACTGACTGCAAGTTCATATTATGTTTGGTTTGAAATTATAAATAATTACTATGATGAAGGCTGGCTGTCCACCCCACAACAGCTATAAAAGTAACAGAAACGGGAGAAACACTTCTGAAATCCCTGCACTCATATTTGGTGTCCACAGATGCAGCTGCAAAACCTGAACAATTTGCATGTTTAGACTTGCCTAGGTATTTTCGCCTAGCAGTCAAATGTGCTAAGGAAGAGACTAAGACAAATGAACAAAACCAGGAGATTTGCCCTTTAAACCTTTTTTGAGTAAATTCTTTTCTACCAAGGTGGAAGGAGGCAGGCAGCTTTAAAATATGAAAAACTTTATGTATTTAAAAATAGCAATAAGTAGGCATTTAGCAAATGCTTTGTTCACAGATACTTTTATGAAGCCATAGGGCCAAAATATGGACAATTTATATGGGAAGGGCACTTCATGCCATCAGACCAGCTAGCCTGCCATGGGCTGCAGTGCTGCGAATGTGCATCAGCAGCAATGCTGACTTTCTACTTTGAAGTGAAATTTTTCTACTAAACCTCAGTGATTTTGGATTCCAACGGGATTCCAACTGCAATAACAGTTGTGATCACCACCAGACACTTCCACCCCAAAGCCAAAACCAGCGATACTAAAAAATAAGCAACTCCCCACAGCTGCTAAATTATGAGGGCTTATATTTTGTTCACACAACTGGTTTGCAGTTATATGATAACTACATGGCTGGTATACACTTACAGATCCCGAGACTGCATCAGCAGATCAGCTAATTGTGTTAATTAGCTATTTGCATGCACAATTACCTGATTTGTACAAGCAGTCAAGGTGATCATACATGTAAATTAGGCATGAATTTGCACAATTTACTCATCTGAAAATCTGCTATTCCACTTATTTTTAAGCACTGGAGGTCCAGAGCTACAGAAGAGGCTGGCGAGTTGCTGCCTTTATGGTCGACACACTCCCCAAGTTTTACACTCCTTTTGCACATTACTGTGGGCAAGCACCCCTGCACGCACGGGCGCACAACCATGCATAAAGAAATGGGCACATCATCAAAAAGTCGTACAAAGACAGTGACCTGCATCCCCATACAGACAGAAATTTACTTCTTGCCTCCTAAAGGTCTTATTTTCCCCCTGTTATCTCTTCAGTTCTGGGAACTGCTGAGCTTAACAAAGTAAACTTGATTTTAGTTATCACAACAAGCTCAGGAAGCTCTGCAAGGAGCAGAAACCCAAACAACTCCAGTGCAAATACTCAGCCTGAAGCCCTGAAGACTGCTCAACATTTAAAGCCCCACTGCTGCCATGCTGACTTGCTGGTTAGGGGGTTTCTAACACAAATGGGTCATCTACATTTAATGTGAAGTTATACCATAGCTTGTGAAACAAATGGATGTTTATGCCATCATGGGCTGTTCAGGGATTCCAGAGTGGAGCACACAGCTATTATAAAAAGCAAATTCTCTGAAAACTGCACACCTATCTCTTCCCCTCCTGAGGTAACATCTTTAGCTGAAGAGGGATTTGGGATAGTACAATATGGAGAGCAAAACCCAAGAATGGATTAGTGCAATGCAATCTCAAATACAAGTACATCTCTGCCTGCTTCAAGTGGCACAGTAATCAAAAATTTTCAGTTCACCGGGGACAAAAACCACCACTGGTTTAGCCAAGAAGAAACAAACCCCATAAGCTGATTAAGGCCAATACCTACACATGCACATTAAAAAAATCCCAACCAACAAAAAAAGAAATCCAAACACTTGTTACAACATAGTGAAGTAGAAGGTTAAAAACAGGTCTCCAGTCTCAAGTGCTGTGCATCGCAGTTTCAGTGGCCATGGTTATTTGCAGGACTTCCTCAGGGAGAAACAATACTCACGGTTAGAAGTGATGAAGTAATCCAAATGCCTAGACCTTACAGATAGAGAGGTTCGAACCCTACTTCTGTTCCTCAGCACACATTAGAGAATGATTGTTGTGCTGCTGCCTACAGCTTCTTCTCTGTTTAACTAGAGACACTTCTGGCCTAGGCAAACTCTGCTTTAGGTGTGTAGCTCCTTCCATCTCACCTTCCATTCTCTCTGCACAAGCAGCCACTAAGACTAAAGGCCTTGGGGCAGAGCTGTTAATGGCTTTGTGTACAAGACTGACATAGCAACACAACTGTCCGATTTAAAAGACAAATTACTTCTCTTTTTTTTCATTCTTCCCACCAGAGCAGCGTGTGGTGCAAGTGTGTGTAAAACAGTAGGGACCTCTGGAAGAACGTCAGGGCAGCATGGAACTATTTCTGAGGCAGCTGCTATTGGTTAACAGGGCAGGACAAGTGCTTGCAGTGTTGCACCTCAATGCCCTGATCCACCACCACTGGAAAGGACTCCAGCTCATTCTTCAGTGTCTGAATATTAATGCAGCCCATTGGCTTTAAGGATGGTACCACTAAAGACTGAGATACAACCACCTTCTACTGTATCTTTGCAATAAATGAGCACATTTTTCTTTTATTACATTAAACAAAGGAGGCATGCTGAATGTTCATTTAGTGAAAAATTCCAGGTACTATAAATACACTCGAAATAGGAGTCAAGTTGCAATTCCACTTCCAAATACAAGTCAACCCCTTTGAGACCTGGGGAATAGAGGAGAGCCAGACCCAGCTCAGCCCAACACTCCTCCCTGGCATTGCTCCCCAGGCACATGTGTTCAAATGTGTTTATCTGGGAAGGCTCAGGTCAGTCCCGTGCTGTAGGAGCATCTCCTGCAGCTGGAACATCCAAAGCAGGTAGCGCTCCATGCTGTAAACTGCTCATGCAGCAGGACTGAGAAAGAGGCATCTCCTGGTCACCGGCTGTTCCCGACTACAGGAAAATGAAAATACAGCATCTCCGCACCTGTTCACCTGATGGTGAAGGAAGGAAAAGCCATTACCGAGTGACAGGAGACGAAAAACCAAAATCCACTTCAGCAACTCATCCCAGCACTGGTGATTAATCTCACACTCCCACAGCCTGATGCACATTAACCAGATAATTAATAATTTCTTTAGGGACTCCAGCTCGGCAACTGTTTTATCAACCTGCACAGCATTAGGAGAGAGATGCTGCATTTGTGATCAAACTGCTGGAACTACCAAAATGTTCTGCAGGAACAGTAAAAGCTTCAGAGCAATCTGTGAGCCCAGTTTTACAAGTAATTGTAACATTTGTGCAGAAATCAAGGCCGCTCCTTTGTCAGTGCAATCACCAGACTCAAAAATCTGAGCAAGATCAGCATAATAAGAATAATTAACAGCAATGCCCAACTCCATCCAATCCTCATCTTTCTCTGGCAGAAGAGCTTCTCAGTATTATTTTAAACACATTTTCCTTGATGCAGTAACATGGTATGTCCAACCACGCACTCCGACTATCCTTGGTACGAATAACAAATCAGATTCATTTGCCTTACCACAAAAAAGGCTAAATATCAAAAAAAAAAACCCAAACCACCCTAAGTGCCATGACACATGTGAATTCTACAAGCCAAAGGCTTTCAAGCAATTCAGTGAGGAGGATGGCCACACTTAGCACAGCTCTTGCTAACAACTTTTTGCCACCCTCTGTGCACTCATCCTCCATGTTCAAGGACAGTCACACAGGATCTGAAACACAATACCAAAGTGCTGGCACCACATTATCTCCCCCAGCACTTAAAAATGGACTGCTGAGAAAAATCATGGTAAGTATTCTTTCCGATATTAAGCTCTCCAGTGTGTTAGATATATGTCAGTATCAAGTGATTAAGAATGACTGATAATTAATAAATCACATCCATGGAGAGTGACCGGGTATTATTTCTTTCAGCCTCTGAAAAGAAGAGCTAGATTCACAGCTCTGCCTAAGTAATTTTATCTTTCCAAATTAACCATCCTGTGCAACTGCTGCTAGCAAGGAGATGTTCTTTTTTTTCAATGGGTTTCAAAAGAGGAAGTTATTTGGGCTGCTTTTCTGGTAATGGTTTATTGTTATCGTTACTGTGCAGGTAAGGAAACGGAGCCCCATCACGTGTGAGAGACTCAAAGCTTCCTCACCACAGAGTAGGTTCCTAAACAATGCTTGAACTTGTCCTTTCATCACACAATTACGCTTCCACCTGAGAGAAAGCTGCAGCTTTTGGCTACAGCTCAGCAGAGTATCTGCCTTCTAAAAGATATCCTGCTCTTCGGACTTGGGTCCTGGAAATGGGCCCGTGCAGAGCTTTAGTGACATCCGCACAACTGACCAGATATTGCTATGTGCATACCCCAAAGTCTGTTCTAAGACTGGGTTAGTAATACAGAATGCTTTCTTTTAGTCCATACCATGGCTTGATTTACATTTTCCTTTCACATAACTAAATGACGTAATAGACCAATTTTTTAATCATCTACTTTAGCGTTTATACAACTCTGCTCACCATATTATTTGAGCCCCTTCATTTTCATAGTGTCAGTTACCATTATTCCATTAAATTAAATCCTTTTACAAGCATCTTTCTATAAACATGCACTAGAGATAACATAGCCACATGGTGAGGATTCACAGACTACAGTAAGCAGATTACACCTGTCTTGATTTTCGATGTAGCTGTCGGTAGAGTGTATTCTCCCATCAAACTGCACGCAGATCTCCTCATTAAAGCTACAGGGGAGAATAATTACAGAACAGTACATTGCAGTTTACCAATTGGTCTTGCATACATAATGGCCTATCAAAGAAAAACTGCATCCTCCAACAGCTGGGAAAATCTTTAAATTGTTATTAGTATTACTATAAAATAGCCAGCGTTTTAAACTATCCAGCAACTTGTCTCCTGTATGCAAAACAGACAGATAGAGGTGATCAGGTCCAAAAAGGTCTTTGACTCCCAGCCCATAAATAGAATTACTTTTCCCTTTACAAACACTCCATTCCCCAACCTTCTGTTCCACAGTAAAACCCCCTCCTCCTGAGAAATTATGCTGATTGCAGAATAAGCCTTGAAAGCAAATGGGTGGTTTTCGGTATCTCTCAAGCCCTGCCGCTGAGTGTTAAACATCACATTCCCCCACATCCTCATTCCTTGATGGGGAAACAGGGAGTCTGTCAGGTCCCCACCATGCTTATCTCACCAGCCAGGGGAGAAAGGGGGGGTCTCAATGGCAGCCTGTTTATCTCCAGCCACATCTGAGGTTTCCTTCCAGCCCTCGGCACCACCAGCAGGTCTCCTGGCTCAGCAGCTGGCTGATGAGGTGCTGTCTATCCCAGATAAAGGGTGCTGGAGAGGCTGCAAAAATCTACAGGTGGAAGTGACCTCTTGGTGCTTCTGTCCCTGGCCTTTCACACTCCAGAGCTGAAGCATCCAGAATATACTGAACTGGTAGTCCTGCGGAGCATCAGGAAGACTGATTTTTCACCCATGTTGATAGTTAAAACATCTGACCTGTGTTTGTGTTCATGGATAAAAGGCAAAACCATTTTTGGATGCTATTTGCATTCCAAGATCCCAACTGTTAGGACCTTCAGCTCCACTCAGCGACCAAACCCATCGCTCTTCAGGCACCACTTCTGAATACCAGCTCTTACTCATCACACAACAGACGACAGAAGAGGAAAAAGCCCAGACATGGGAAGAGCCAAATTCTTCAGATGAAAAGCTAGCTTTGCTAGCTTTCCTTGTTAGCCCAAAAGCACTGTCCTAAGCACACATTTGGGGCCCAGAGGGATGTCCTGACATGCTCTCCTACTCTGCTAACCCAGGAACTAAGAGCTGAGGAGCTCAGCAACAAGAGAACATGCTGCTGGACCAGTCCCACATATTCTGGTTCTCCCAGAGTTTTACACAAAGACTCCAAAAGGGACCCTTCTGTACAAGCAGCCCAACAGCCACCTTTTCCCAGCTCTGAGGGACAGAGGCACAAACCACCTCAGCACGCACAGAGACACTCACCACGTAAGCACATTTAACTGTTCGCAGCGCGAAAATCACCGGAGAACAAAATCGCTCTCTGAAACAGCTCTCAGTACCAGCGCTGCAAAGGATTAGCTGCTGCACTTTACCCAGCTGCACCTCCCAGACGGGCTGGCACACTTCAGGCTTGCTTCCAGTCTCTCTCAGCTCGTTACTCCTAACAGGGACATGCTGACAACAGAAGCCGAGTGGAAAACCAAACGGAGCAGAGCCTGCTCCAGCCAGCAGGCAGCCCACGGTTGCTCCTATGAACTTGGAAATCTTTGGGTTTCTCTTTGAGAACTCCCTGTTTTCAAGGCTGCACCTCGTGCTCCAGGGTGGAGTTGGCTGCAGGCTTAGAGAGATCACCCAGTCTGACCTCCTGTGCAAACACTGCCCAGTAACCTTCACCCATTTAAACGCTGCTTTCAACTCAGCAACTCCAGCACTTTTTCTAATTAGCCAGTTTGGGTAGAAACAATTCCTAGACATCTCAATCCCTGCTTACTTTCCACGGAAGTGGGGGGGAAGAAAAGTAAAAAACCCAAACTTTCTGTCTCTGCTGCAAACCTCACAAATTTTGCAAACCTGTTCCTGGGGTCCCAGCAGGGGCAGAGACCACCCTGTGGCCACCACCAAGAAGGGTGTCCTCCACCAGGAGCTGGGCAGCAAAGCCCAGCAGTGACAACACATGGACCCAAGGATATTTTGTTCTGGCCTTTCCTCTGCAAAGAGGAGCCCAGCAAGACTTCCTAGGGCTTAGTTCTTATTTCAACTCTCCCTTGTAGAGCAGTCTCACCATAGAGAAGCCAAAACCAGCTTTGCCATCAATTGCCACAGCAGCAAAGTTTAGTCCTTTGGGAAAATTTTACTTGACTTCACTGGTTTTGGACCAAAGCATTAATCAAGTAAAGCTCATTAGCTATTATAGCTTGTATTAAAAATATAAATACCTCATTAAAATTGTGCTTTTTAAGTTTTAGAGGTCTTTAAAAAGCTTTTCCTTCCACTGCTGTCCCCTGATGCTACTGACTATGCATATTTAAATCCTCCATTTAAAGGTATCCTTCAATAAAACAATCCTTTATTAATTGCCAGAACACATACCCCATTACTTTTCAGAAGAATTGCGTGTCCAGTGTGTCTTTACAAAGTATCATAATTCCACTTTCCTGTTCTTACTAGAAAAACAAGCCAGCCTGGGAAATGGAGAGAAAACAGGTATAAGACTACTACTGACTAAGACATAATATACAGGATTAGCTCAAAATTGCCAAATTAGGAAACTGGCTTTCCTGGGTGCAGAGGGAAGGGTCAATCATATTCCCCCCCAGACAAAAGCACTGAAGGGAAAGGAAAAAAAAAAGTATCAACTGAGTGGAGAAATCTGTCACAGATATTTCAGTAGATCAGGACTCTGACTATATATCAGAGAAGAGAAGCCCTGATCAAGTCACATGCCCTTTACTACAGAAGATAAGATCAAAAGGTTTCAAAGGAAACTGATGGTGACAGTTTCTTCATTTGTATGCAACGTGACATACCAGATCCAAACTGTTGGCTACTTTTTGAACTATTTGTCAGGGGAGAGAAATTATTATTTTCTTTTATATTTTACTTTCAAGAACTCTTAGTCATTTGGGGGTTCTCCCCCCTGCTCTGTGTCCCACCACCCTCTGTTTTATTTTTCAGCCAGGATTCAAACGTTCACCTTTGATGTAATATTTTTGCTGCACATCAGAATAGCTATGCCAAGCTTCAGAAGGACAATTAAATACAGAGAATGAAAATGATGACATCGCTTCAAACATGAACTTTTAATAAAATTATTCTAAAGAAACATCCCTGGTGATGATTATTTTCTTCTCACTGTATCTTCTATTTTACTCTTTGCATGCGTTTGCAACAATTCAAATTATTGCCAGGCTAGCAGCTGTAGTTGACTCGAAGCCATCAGCTTACATACCAGCAGAAGTATTTCTCCCTGTTTCTCACTGCTTCTGACAAGAAAAGTGTTAAATATAACGCAAAAAATAACTGTGTAAGATCACAAGTTGCTTGTATAGCCAATAGGCTGTATAACAGTTATATTCACATGGCAAATAAGTAAATGGGGGACTTGTGACTAGCTCAGCTTCTCCAGGGCCCAGACCTCATGGGTTTCAGCCCAGCGTTCCCTGCTGACGTGCAAAATCTGCAGTTGCTCATTATATGTTAGTAAACTTGCTCTAAAATCATGCCCTTCTTTCCAAAAAAAGGCACCAAACACCTTGTCAAAGTTCATCTGTGGCACTCAGAATTCATGAGCCAGTGATATGTGTAAGGTAATAATATTCTCCCCAAAGTGTTGTGAAACATTCAGAAACTGCAGTAGCTGCAGCCACGTAAGTATCTGAGACAGCCAGACACGAAAAAATACGTTGCAGTCTCCTGGGTGAAGGAGAAGGTACTCAAACCACAGAAAAGCGGTACAACATTCACTTCTAGCTCTGGTACAGCCCAATAGATCAAATTTTAAAGTTGTAGCATTTGGTTTTAAATGTGACAAACATTTTAAATGTTTCAAGCTCTTACATAAATCCTTGAGAATCCTGGAATCATGCTAATAAAAGATGCTGAATTTAAGGACTCAAGTCTAAGCCCCTTTAAACACAGCAGGGGAAAGAAATAGCTCTTCCAACAATATTTTTCTCAGTCAGGCCAAATATTTTTGAAGCAAATTGCTTGGAATACATAGCTTACATGTACAAGTCTATGGAGAGTTTACACAGATATTTATAGAGAAATTACTGCAGTACACAGATTTAGAGTCACTTAGAAGGTCTTAAAAAGCATATGACAATACCTTTAGTGCATAAAGCTGCTGTCAGAAACTCCTGTCAGTGAAGTGTTTTTCCCAAACCATCACTTGCTCTCTGTCCATGCAGCCCAGACCTTCTTCAGGGCTGTTGTAACATCCCTTGTAGGGCAGCGAGAGGAAAAGAGCTGCACCTTCCCCACCAGGTTCCCTGCTCCTCAGCCAGCCCTCAGGGCTCCTGCTCCAGCCCTGCTTTCCCAGAGCTGCAGCTGCAGTCCATCTGCATCTCCTCCTCTGACACAGACCAGAGCAAACATGCCCACGGTTTCCCTTGCTATTGTACCAAAGCCTTGCGATTCATTCTTTTTATGTGTTTGAAGCAACACAAATCACAAAATCCAAAATCCACATGAGGGAGTCACTCTGGTGTGACCCAGCACTCACCTCTCCCACCTGTGCCGATCTGAAGACCATTGCACCCGGAAATTCTTTACCAAGTGATTTTATCCTCCCTCCCCGACGTAAATTCTAGCTCTGAATTTCAAAAGCTGCCATTAACACACAAAAAGCTGGAATAAATCCCTCTCCCGGACACACAAACACGCTCAGTTTCACATGACTTGCAGCTGGCCTGAAGAGCTTGCACCCTGCCCCACACACCACTATCTGGTTGTGCAATGAGACTATGTTCGATAGGCACAGCCCCGCAGCAAGCAGCCCTGGTTGCAAAACACCCCATATTTGACATTCTAACCCACATTACCATGCATGCCCCTGCAAGCTGCCTGCTAAGGGCAAACCTGGTACACATCAAACCAATAGGAGAGTAAACCTCTAGGAGAAATAGAAATTGAAAATGCAAACTCAGACCAGGCAACACAGACTGGTATGATTTGAAATTACTGACACATTCATAGGGAACATGAAACCTGAAGAGCAGGGTAAAGAGATCCTACAGGCATAGAAAATACATATATACACAGATATACCACACAGCAGCCTCACCACCCAGCTTAAATGGAGAAGCTATTCTTCCTAGGCTCTCTCAGCAGAGAGGAACAACATGGCATAAAATCAGCTTTTCCAGAGGTGCTCAAGAGTTAAAGCCTGGGGAAGGTGGCCCCCTGAAGTGGCTACTGACCTGCATTAGGAGTCTGACAGGTATAGGGAACTCTTCTCACACTCTCAGCAGGTGGCCCAGGCTTGAGCAGACTGAAGTGGATGCTGGTTCACCTGAGTACACAGGGCTGTAAGTAACAAAAATTCATCTGCTTGCTGAAACTGTCCCTGCTACAGGAACAACAACTTCCAGAGGCAGACAGGCTTTCAGTTATCATTAACTGAGTCAGCCACTCAGGGTCAACTGCAGCCAGGTATGAATCAGCACCACCAGGTTTTTAAAGTAGGTGTTAAAACCCAGGTGAAACTCATCCCCCCCGTTTCCCCAGGTGCTAAGCAAACCAGGGTTTTATCCCTGTGCTGCTGGGTGGGCTTGTGGCTTCTGCCAAAGACCTGGTGAAAGTGATGATTGCAACTGGGAAGGACTGGATATACCTTCCCCCGTGAGACCAAGGGCATGAGGGATAGCTCATTTTGTATTTTCAAGCAAGGCCAGTGGGTTTTCTCCCCTGTGTAGGTGTTGTGTGCTTGTTTCATGCCCAGGAGATGGAACAATTAAGACGTGCTCAATACCCTTCTGCCGCCCACTCAGTGTAACACCTTAGTCATCAAATCACCCTATTGTGCTGCTCAATACTTTCTATAACAGTAGGAATATGAGAGTATGTCCAAAGATAGCAATGAACACACAAGGTAATTATTTTTAAGCTTGCTAATCACAATCAATAGTTTCTTAGCAAAAACTGATGAGCTGGAGTTGGCTCCTATTTTTAACCAATAAGATATGCAGTCAAGACTTGAATTACACCATTGGGCAAGTCTCCAAACTCCTAATGACTGCCAGCCAAGAGAAGGATGGGTCCTCGGTGGGTCTTACTCCCTTCTCGAGCACGGTATCAAAGTATTTTTTTCCATAGACTATAAAGCCAGAAGTGGGTTGTAACTGCTGCATGACTTCACCAAAAACACCACACAAGGATCTAAATCCATACATCAAAAAGGAGTTATACAATTCCTTAAAAGCCTGAGGATGTTTACTTGATGAGTTTGAAGTTTTGTAGCTGTCATGTAAAAGATAAACTCCTCGTAGAACAGTGCCATGTGCCTTCCAGGGGTGTACAATTAGGAACAGATGAATACAAGTTGAAGACTCATTAGAAAGCTCACACCCCCTCCCTATTTTGGTAGGATTTTTCCTTAAAGTAATATTTCTAATGTTTTGCTATCCCTTGAATTTTTTAAATTTTCAAAGCCCTAAATTCCTTTGTTTCCTTTGGGAAATTCCTCCCTTCCCTGCCACTCTCAGGAAGGTGTTATCCCCCCTATAAAAGAACCTAAAATTATTCCCAACATTCAGTACTGCAGCAATAATTCCCACTTAGAAAAAGGAACATGTTTTCGTTTGTTTTGTTTCTTCTCTCCACTGATTAAAAGCAACAATGAGTCCAAAGGAATAGTACAATACCTTCAAGGGTAATTGTTGCCTCTCACAACAAATGTGAAGGGGATCAGGAAACACACCCACCCTTGATTACTGGGAAAATGTCAGGGATAAAAGATGTCAGCAGGGGCAAGTAATTCTGTTCATCAGCTTACACAGATGAAGGTAAGAGAGACCAGCACCAGCCCTCCGTTCATTAACTGGATGGAATTACAGCGGTTCGGAGGTTGCAGAATTACACAAGGAATTAACACTCCCTTCATTTTCCTGTTGTAATCCCTCTAGTTTGGGATATTTTCAACTTTGGTTCTGGTGTCTGCTGCTGGATGAAGATGGCTGAGTGATGGAGGCCTCCATGAGGTGTGCAGTTGGGTCGGCACCTCTTGAGGAGGGACAGCAGCCCAGTGGAACAGGGAACATGGCTTGGCGATGCCATAACTTCCAGACATCCAAAATGACCAATGCTCTCTGTGCTAGAAAAAGTGACACTGCTGTCTGTACTCAATGGAGGTTTTTGAAGCCTCCTCCCAAACATTATATGCAGTGTCAGTGTTTATTAAAGGTAACTAATGCCCTAACAGTTTATTTACTTCTGTTTATTGCTATTTTAGCAAGAGTCACTAGAGAGTAGCTATGCTTCTGGTCCACCAGGGTTCTTTAATCACTGTTAGTAGGTAAAATCATGTGTGACAACTAATCCAAAAAGCAGATTATATTTATTTTGGCTACAGTGGCTTGCAATTCGTTAAAATCAACAAAGCCTTTTCATTAGCCCCCTGCTGATGTCCTAAAACCAGATATTTCAAGGGTCTCAAAGCACAGAGCTACACACATGCAGTAAAGCTGGGACTGGCAGACTTGCCGTTGCCATACTTACCGTAAAATCTTATTAAAAACAACAGCAAACTTCTTATTTTCTTTCATAAGAGGGCTTAATTTATGATCTCAAATTCCAAAATGAAGATCTTAGAGGCAGGACTTCTTAAATTTCAAGAAGTGTAAGTGAATCAACAGTAAAATTACCAGTGAATTACTTGCTCGGGGTTGCGCATTGTAAAAAAAGCCTGCCATAACACTGTAAGGAGTGAGATTACAGATTCAGCAAGTCTAAATATTAGCCTACATGCTTGCTGAGCCCCCTGCATCCTGGAACCACATTTGAATAATTGAATTTCTAGTTAACAGTGTGATCTTGCATGTCTCATTCTCTGTGATATCATGATCTCTGGACATGATCTCCTGATGACACTGCCTCAGACCTGTGATCATGAAAACATACACTCGAAATCACAGAGGATCAGAGCAGATCTAGACAAAATTTACAGAGTTTCATCTCTTCTCCAACCTCACTACTCTTCAAACACTGCCAGGAAGTTCACAAACCCAGAAGCAACCTTATCATAACCACCAAGGGCCACCTTTCAAACAAAATAGGAAATTAGTGCATTAGAAGGCCACATAACTGATTTATATATAGATATGAAGACACTGATTTACATCAATGAATTTTTTCCTCTCTTGTTATGGATTTCCTGAGTGACATACACACTTTTGGTCACTACCCTTACACCCCACTTCGGACAAGTGACTTAAACAACACCCTTGCCACTGTGAAAAAATCCACTCCTGGCCTGCATCCTACCACGTGGACATATTTATTGCCCACAGCTGGATGTAGATGTGGATCTGCTTTGCAGATTTTCATGTGCAGTGCTGAAGTGGAGCTCCTTGTTTGTCCCCCTAAGCACAATCTTGAACATTGTCAAGGCCGATTATTAGACATCACTTCACACCAGCCCTGTCCAAATCTGCAGCTCTCCAGTGGTTTAGAGGGAAGCCGAGAGCAGTGCTTTAGTGAGAGAACCATTCCTAAACACCCAAACCAGCATGGTGCCAGGCTGCCCCTGAGACAGGAGGGTCACTTCATCTCCCTCCATGCCACTGTCCTCCAGTGAACACAACAAGCTGGCTGCTAAAGCAGAGAATAAAATCCAGACTGGAAGGAAAACCAAGATACAAAGCTTTTCTCCAGTGGCTAATCAGAGTTCTGTCCACAGGGAAAACGGAGCCCCATCTGATATACAACTTACTGTTTTGGCTCTCCATAATTAAAACTATTGTTGCCATGGCAATACAAAGGCTGGTGAAAATACACGCATGTCATGCCTCTTTGGTGATACAATTTGTTGTCCCAGTCTGGCTTGTGCCAGGACGGAACAAAACGTGACTCGGAAATAGTTGACTTGACAGCGTTTGTTATTTAGGAATCAGATGCTGTGTGAGCTGTGAGACCACTTTCTCAGGCTCCCTAACATGACCACTAATCCTGGTAAAGTCAATAGCAGTTTTAAAGATAATTTCAAAGAGAAGAGCTCTGATCCTACACTACTAAATTTCTCAAAGCACTATAAAGAAAATAATTTTTTTAAAAAAGTATAGAGAATGATAAAGAACCAATCAGAAGGATTAATATACACATTCTTAAAAGTAGATACAAAATTAAAATGCAAAAACCTGATTATAGGTTCTATACCACAAACATCCACAGTTTGGTTAGCACTTGTTTATTCATTTGAAACTGTGATCTCCACTGAGCATGTTATAATCAAGCAGGACTTAGAGGTCACCCAATGACCTCTGAACAGCAGCAAGTAATCTGCTATTTGGGAAATATCACCAGACGTAACTTTCTGTGGATACACACCTATATATACATAACCCACACAAACACACCGACAGGTTTTTTATAGGATGGGAAAACAATTTTAGTTTTGTGACTTGCAATCTAGTCATTTCTTATGTGGAAATCTCCAATAGGCCTCCTGAGGTGCACAAGAGTTTACTCACGTGGAAAGCTCACAGGTGCAACTGCTACTTTTAAGCAGTTGTATGGGAATATCTGCTACAACAAAAAGGTGAGTTGCAGAGACTTAAGTAAAAATCCCATTAATGTCAGTGTCTATTGACAGCGGTCAGAGTTTTGCTTCTTTCTGGAATGGAAAGCTTCATATATGGCCCAAGCACAAACCAAGAGAGATGTCTGTGGGCTAGAAGGTGGACCAGGGAGGGTTGAGATCCGGGAGAGCCACCCAAGCAAGGAGGCAGGCACTTCTTATATCACCTGGATTACTATGGCTCTTGTATTTCTGTAAAGCAGAATACTTTTTATGATACAAATCCCAGTGTGAAGCTTGTGTGCAAATGCTTCAGCCGCCACGTGGCCCCTGAAGGATCAATTGTAGATGAGGGGATTGATCATGGAAGGTCTCTGGGACCATCAGGGTTAAGCAGCAAGACAGAGTATGGGGTGTAGAACAAGAAGTTTGGCAGTGGCATCTATGCAGAGGGTCCGGAAACACCTGCTTCGGAGAACTGACACCACATGGACGCTCTTTTCTCAGAGGGCAGCAAAAGAAATCTGGGCATATTCCTGAGGAACAGATCCAGCACCGAAGTCCGAACAGGGTGGTTCAGGGGATGCCTTAAAGGCAGAGGGTGACTGGGGTCATGATGGTGTAGGTGTATATAACACAGCAATACAAAAATTCAAAATCTAATGCCTTACTCCACACCATTTTCCCCACAAGAAAGAGGAGGGGTAAAAAAAATGGCATCACAGCAATTGGACACATCACTTTAAATACTCCTGGATAGAGCTCAGATACTCTGGTTATTAGCACATGATAAAATTCTATAAAAAACACATGAGGCTATGGAAAAAGAACGAGAGGAAAAACTAATGGGCCAGAAGAAGAACAATAAACTGGCAGATGGGAGGTCCCAGCTCAAGAAGAATTTGAAGGAATGGAGAGATGTATTCTTGGAAGAGGAAGGGTACATCAGGTAGCTGACATATTGAGTTTCCAGGAAAGAGGGGAGAGTATTAATGACAGTGCAGCTGACGGTTTCAGCAGCTACCAACGAAATGATTTGCCCTTCTTTTTCAGCTGAAGAGGTGACAGTGTGGATATGGCAGCTGATTTACATACATCATCATAACTTCCATAGGAATATCAGATTTCTTTATAAGGACTTGTAGTACCAGCTTTGCAGGTCAGTGTCAATGTCTAACAGAGCCACGAGAGACAAAGAGGAAGATTCAGAGAGGCACTGAGGTGCCTGAAACAGGGCTTAACCTGAATTTAATTGCCTAATTAAAAAAAGATTCCAAAATCCCCTGCTTCAGTAACTGTAAATGCATCAGGGCTAACATTTATGACCACAAGGACCACTGGAAATCAATTCCTGCTACCCTGGCAGCCGTGTGCCTATCACATCTCTAAACTCACTCTACTGTGATTTGGATCCAGGTCTCTCAACACTGCCCATGCTGTGAAGGGGCCCAGTCCCAAAGGTGAGCTTGGGCTACTCTGATCACACACCAACAGTGCCCTCTTTCCTCAGCCCTGCTTTTTGCCAGTGACTCTCCAACGTGAAGTACCCAAGTTCTACCATGACAGCACACTGCCTTCTGTGCAAGGCATCTGTCATGAACCAGCCAGCCGGATGCACTCTCAGGCACAATCTCTGCTTTTGGTCAGCCCACAGCAAAAAGTTTGGTTTTTCTGGGGGGATCACCACACACTAAACTGAAGTACATAAGGTGACCAGAGGGATAACTGAATATTAGCTCAGAGTTTCATTTCAGTTTGGGTGACGTTAGCATACCAAACACAAAACTCTTTGCAGGATTGGTTGCAGGATTGTACGCCAATCCTTGCCCAGCATGAGGAACAAGGAACAGGCACCAAGAAAGCTCCACAACAGTAGTTTCCAACCTTAAGCCAGGTTTAGTAATATATCAAAGCTTTAGAACATATAAAACAATTAAGGGACCAGCATGGTTTTTGATATTCTTTCCAGTCTGACTTTAATATGTTCTCACCATATGCAGATGTCTCGTCTATTTAGGACGCCCTTTATGGCATGTAGATTTTGTTACAACAAAAATGCAGGTTGTGGATTTTTGCCAGTGACAAGCTGATGTTGCTCAGAGCAGCATTAAAATGCTATCATGCTGTTAGATTAAGCAACCTATTTTCTCTGCTAGCACAGATTGTACTTTAGTTTTGCCCTTACACCTACCAAATTGCTGTTTCTTGCAACATTTCCTTTTGAAGGTAGTTGCCACTCTCCAAACCAATGCTATTTTCACCAAATGAAAAAGAAGTTTGTAAAGGTGTACAATAAAAGCAGGAGCTGGCCCTCTTTGCAAGAGTCTTTTTCTATTTCAAAAATAAAACTAGAAAAAATCCCAAAGAAGTACGGAAAAAACCAGCAAGTTGTATTTCTTTTCTCTACTTTTAAGCAGGACTCCCACCAGATGACGCCCGAGATACTGCCACACATGTTAACATGACACAGATTTTATAGAATAAGTAGCTATGGTATGTACCCTGTAGATGTACCTGGTCCTACACCTGCTGACATAACAACACCTAACGATTTAACACTTTTTCTCCCTTCACTCCTTTCTATTTTTTAAGCTTCTTTTGAAAAATCTCTCATCCCTCGCCTCTTCTCTGCCAGCTGTCCAATTTGGGGCATTTTCATCTCTAGTTCTGTAAAGGGAATAGTCTGTGATGGGGACAATGAGACCAGAAGCAAGCAGGCACAGTCAAATGTGGACACAGGCGTTCCAGCTAGGGCACTTCTAGGACTTTAAATATAAATACTAAATAGGCTGAAGAAATAATAAAAAAAACCCCAAACCCTGCAAAAAGAGACCAAACTACAAGAAACCAGTCACATCGATTAGCTGATTAGTTTGCCAGTGAGTGATTAGTCAAAAAGACTGAAATTAGTCAGTGGAGCCCTGTCTCCCATGAATAAAATGTGGGGAGGACACCCTTTCCCACCCTCGGTGACAGATGATATCTGTTTTCTCCTTCGAGTTTGAATTTAAGAGCCACTGAAGCTGAGCAAGAGTATATTCTGGCTCAAATGAGCTGAAAATTGCATTCAATTTGAATTTCAAAACCAGGGGAGAAGGAGGAATGGGGGGAGAAGGAGGGAGCGAGCTCAGCAGGACCCATCAAGCCAGGTCCCTCTTGCAGCAGGTCCAGCTGCACCCAGGCAGGCTGCGGAGCTGAAACGCAGGGCATGATGCAAAGGAAAGAGCATTGCTGGACAACAGCCCAGTTCCAGTTTAAAAATAAACGTTTTGCTGTCAGGATCAAAGCAAACTCTGCTTTTATGTATATTACAAGCTATATGTTCAGAAGAAAAAGATTCTTCTGGTTACTTGAGGGGAGAGAGGCAGGTGGAAGGTAGAGCTGGCCAGAGGGAGAGGGGCACCCAGCTTTCCCACTGGAAAATCCTCAATAATTCAGACTAATCTGAAAGTACTTGCCATCCCCTTGAACAGAGCACACACACTGAATGTATGCACTGAATTTTCCTGAATGTAAGGTTCATTTAAGGTTAAATTTTTTAGCATGGGGTAACATTTAATTTATGTCTTCGTGGGTGAAGGGATTATTTCCCCTTCCCTTTGTGCATTAAATTTACAGTTATATCTGATGACACTGAAAGAAATGGAGTTACGCCTGCAACCCAAATATATCCTGTAATTTGATGGCATGATAGCTGTTGGTCTCTTTAATGCAACTGATAATGTCCAATATTCAATATAAAAATGATAACATACCAAATCAAGAGATTCTTCAGCAAATTTCTTACCGACTTCAGTGTGCAATTTGACCCAAGGGTCTGGAGTAGTAATAAAATAATTACAATTAATCATGAGAAATAATTAGTAACTTAAGGATTAAAATGTGTCCATTTATACATTCAGGGTCAGCATTTTCCACGTACCCTTGAGAGGAGGCTTTTAGCCTCCCTTCCTAAACAGAATGCTTGCGGTAGCGTTTAGAACTGGAGAGTCCAGCCATCAGAGAAACTGGCTACTACTTTGTCTCGTGGTATTTGCTATATGGCGTTATGTTCACAGCTAGAAGGGTCCCTATTACATCCAATAACCCACTCATATCCTCTGATGCAGCTGATATTTCAAAGCTCAATGTTTTTATCACTATTTTTTCCTCTTTTTTCCAACTAAGTGTTTTTTTCATTGATAAATCAGTAACTGTCAGTTTTACACATGTAGCTGATGAGAGCCAGGATCCAAACCCAAAAGGAAAAAAGAAAAAAACCCATGAAGTCAGTTTTCTTGGCCATTGCATTTAATAAAAGCTCACAGGCAACAGAGTTAAGCACACACTATTAGATATACCTTGGTATGCTGTGCCTTCAGCAAGGCTTAGATTTCCCTCTATGGCTAAAGACTGTATTAACACCCAAAGTGAGCTAGTGTGCTGGGTTTAAGCTTTTTCCCATTACCAGAGTAACTCTTAACCTGTTCTTTTGGCAGATAAAGAGACAATTCGAACACCTCTAAATCCTGTTTGCAAACTTTGCACCACACAGAAGTTTCCAAATACTGCAGGCACTTGGATAAAAATGCGTAAGCACTCACAATCACTTGAAAAAGACTTACACATCGTTGTCCACCAAACTGGCCAGAGGAACTACTCAGAGTGCAGGGCACTTTGTAGATATCCAAATATGCAATTGTATGCCTCATTGTGGAAGGAATTTTTGGGTATTATTGTTTCAAGTTACATTCTTGCATTGCCTTCTTTCTGCCTCGACTGACATGCCACAGAAATACTGATCTCCCGTCTCCATGTTGCCCTCTTATATGCTCTGGCTTCCCTAAATACACACCCCAGAGGTTCATTTCTGGAGGGGAAGAGGAGTAATACACGGACCTGTCTCCATCACCCCATTGCTCAAAGAAAGCTTTCTTTGTAAATCAGATTATCTGCCATGCTTACTTTACAATGCTTACTTTGCTGAAGAGGATACTCAGTTTACAGGAGGGAGAAGAATAAATACGCAAAATAAATGGCATATTCCTGACAGATCAATCATCCCACTGGAGCTTCTAGATCTAACACTACTAATAAGAAACAGTGAGAGTATTTGCCTGATGACAGCATTGCACTAAGCAGCGCCATGGCTTCCAGACCACAGCCAAGCCACGTCCAGTCCGCTCTGGTCCATCTGCACCTACTCATGTGGACCTGCCCCTGATGGTGCTCTGCTCTTCCAGCTGGAAAGGCCCTGCCTGATCCTGCTATGGCTGTTGGCGCTCAAACTGCTCCGTGGCCGGAGCGCCGTTAGTAGGCGAGCATGGGTGACAAGCACCGCATCAGAGGAAATACTTGGCAATTTCTCCAAGGTACTGGACACTAGAGTAGTTTAGCTGAATGGCATGCATGCCCACGTAATGCTGCAAGGTCAAGAAGACCTTATGTTACTTACTAGGTGAGTGCTGGTTTCACGCACTAAAATGTTGTATCAAGATGTGACCTGCAGGAGGACTCGCCTGTTTGGAAAAAAATTAAAGCTCCCTATTTTTTTCCTATCAGCCCCTTTTATAGTTGAACATCACTTATTCAACACTGCATAATTAACATTATGAAACATGGGCATACCTTAAAAACAAACTCTAAGAGGGATAACAATTTCGCACAGAAGCCACCTTCCAGAAACTTTTCTTCAGTCCTTTAGCTCACTGCTATCAAAACTGGGGAGGCATGAAGTCATGTGGACCGCAAATCAGAGTATGACTGCAAAACTCACTAGATGTGAACTCCACCGCTGTTTTCTCCTATGCAGTATTTTGCACCAAAAATGTTCTTACTGCGGCAATATTCGCTGTAAGAACATCCTGCCTCTTGAAACCTAGACAAAAAAGGGAGAAAAATATTGCTGGGTTTCCTCATTGTTAATTTAGACCACACTGGTTTTTGAATAATTTAAAAGGTAAATTATAAAGGGTGGATCCTTATAGATGATATCACAGAGCTTCAGCAAATCCATGTTGGCCAGGGAAATTACTTATTCCATGGAAACAACACTACTCTCAGAGGTGGCATGCCAAAACCTGCAAACAACCAACATGGTGGAAAACACTGACCCAGGGGTGCCCTGAGAAGAGCGCATCCCACAGCCAAGAGAAGTGGAATACACACAAGTGTCCCCAGTGCCTCTCTTGGTACCAGTTCCAACCTCAACCTGTTAAGGTCCATCCCTGGTTGTTATGGCACAAGGCTGCTGATGATTTATTAAGAGCTCTTAGCTCCATCAGAGAGTTTACAATTAACAGCTTCTCCTTTTCTTAAATATAAATAAATACATAAATGAAATCAGAGCTGCTGAGTGCTGGGTGTACCCAAATGACATCATCGGCAACTGCCAGTCACCCAGGCTGCAAAAATAAATAAGAGATGGAGGCGGGGGGAGCAGAGGGGGAGGCAGGGTATTTACTCAATCAGTACCTATTTTTGAATTTCCTTCAAGCTGGCTTGGACCAAGAGCCATCAATTATTTAAAAGAAGTAACATGATGCTTCCTTTGTTGAGGCAAATCTGCAAGCAGACCCCAAGAGAGAATAAAAAATGAATTAGGCAGAATTTATTAGTGCGCTTGAAGAAAACAGATTCAGCTATCAGAGCTGACTGTGCTTTTAAAAATAGTGTATTTCTGCCCATGAACAACAGTTTCTCTCTTTCTCCCTTACCCCACTAGATCCTCAATAATCTCACCTCTCCCCTCTCCTTATGCTTTCTTTTTTCTTTTTCAAGAGGGCATAACACTGAAAGAGGCATCAATCATTGCTTAAACTTCTTCCTTCTTTTCTGACTTGACTTGATGTATTGTCTTCATTTAAATTACAAATATACTAATCTAAAACACTGTTTACCAAGCAGCATATTAAATGAAAGATGCAAGAAATTGCATCACTCACATTTTAAAAATGACTTTAGACTCAGGGACACATAAAAACAATGAGACAGGATGATCTGCCTTGGTTGCTATATTTCAATCCTAGCAAATGAGATTTGGTTCCTGCGGCTTTCTGCTCAGGACACTGCTAACCCCCAGCTGAAAAAGCCCTGCCAAAACCAGTATAAAACCTCTTCCTTAGCAGATGTTGGTTGGGGTTTCTGCAATGCTCCAGGGACGTGTAGAGCCGATGAGAGCAAGGTCTCAGTCCCTGGGTCTGCATCTGGTCAGACATGGAGTTCACACCTGAGAGAGTCACGCCAGGGCCGTGAGCAGGAGTGTGCCCACGCCAGAGGCTGCAGCATGGACAGAAAGCGAGCGGAGGCTGCTCCAACCACAGCGACAGCACTCGACTGCAGGAACTGTAACAGCAAAGGGAACGCTTGCAGGACAAAAAAATAAAAAAAGCACTGCCTTCATTCAAAGGTTCCCTGCTTCATCCTTCACACCAGGGAAACGATGCATTTAGATCATTTTGGGTGACCTTTCGTGGCGTCCAGCAGCTGGAAAGGGCAAACGCCGCTTTACGAAAACACGGAGCTCTCTTGCGCGTGATCGCAGCGGGGCGGAGAGGCCCAGCCTCCCCCCGGCTCTGGGGTCCTTTCCCTCGGCCTCGAGTGGTCACCAGCAGCTGGCAGCCTTGGCCGAGCCTCCCTTGCTCGCCCCTCTCCTCCTTGGAGGGGCTGGAGCCAAGGTTCTGGCATTCCCCCCAGTACAGGGAGAGCGCAGGGCAGTCACAGCTTGGCAAGGATGAGCCTCGGGAATCGGGTTTTAGGCTGCCTCCTTCTCACCCTGCTCCAACCCCAAAACAAAACAAAGGTCATCACTTACTAGTTCCTCTGCTGGCAGGGCTTGATTAAAAGTGCTCTTAATCCAAAAGCCAAGTTTGATAAGAACTGTGAACATAGCCTCAATGAGTATTTTCTCATGTTAAAGAAATCACTGGAACATTATTTATCAGCACGAGCCTGAAAGAAACTATAAACCTTTGGAAGCAGGGACCATTACTGGCCAGATATGTTTGTGTTTCCTCAGATCAGCTCAGAGAGGAACCTTTTCACAGATATGGCCTAATGTCAGCATAACATGGATTGTGAATCATAGACTCATAGATTAGTTTGGGTTGGAAGGGACGTTTAGTCCAACCCCTCTGCAGTGAGCAGGGACATCTTCAACTAGATCAAGTTGGTCACAACCCCATCCAATCTGACCTTGAATGTTTTCAGGAATGGGGCATCTACCACCTCTCTGGGCAACTTGTTCCAGTGTTTTACCACCCGCACTGCAAAAAATTGCAGTACTGCAGGTGGGACAGAATCCCCTCCCTCACCCTGCTGGCCACACTGCTCTGGATGCAGCCCAGGATGCAGTTGGCTTTCTGGGCTGCAAGCAATGCACCAAAGAGGCTGAGCGCTTGAATACAGGATTGCTGGCTGTCATGTTACCCTTTTACAGTTAGTAATGAGAGGGAATGAAAACAATGAGAAATACTTAAGCAATTCTATAGAGGATTTTTTTTTAAAGAAGATATCTGTAATTGGCAGTGGGTGGTGCTGACCACAGGGCAGAGCACTAAGCCCAGCTTACCCTGCTGGGTGCTAGTAGTGGTACCACAGCAGCCCCTGCTTCTCCCCATTTCCCACACTGTATTCCACAGCAGCCTCAGCACATGCTGCAATGGCTCACTGTGAACAGCCTGGTCTTGCTGGTGGGCAAGAGTCCACACAAAAGCAGTTCCTTGTTTCTCAGACATTCCTGGAACCAGCTGCATTGATCCTGGTGCACCCAGCACCCATGCAGTGCCCTGAAGGGATGCCTCTGCCTTCTGAGGGAACAAAGGTGCTGCAGGATCTGCTCTTCTCCAAAGGTATTGCTCTCAGGCTGCTCTCTAAAAAACCGTAACAATCTTCTATTTCAACCACTTGAGTTCACAAAACCCCCACTGGCTTCTGATCTCACAGATTTACTCGGTACCTCTGTGGGCCTTTTGCTAACCCAAACATGATTATGCATCATAAACCTAAATACATTCATGAATTTGCCTTTGAATAAATATTTTAAGGGTAGTATCAAGTTTCACAGTGTTCTGCTTTCATACATAGCTGCTTTCCTTTTTAACTTCCACATCAGATGCCTTTCTGAGGCAGAAGAAGAAAGAAAGAACTGCAAAGACCTCACTCAAGTGAACGAGAAAGCTGACACCAGGAGGTGCCAAGGCAACATCATTCCACTTCTCTTCCTCACCTTCTTCCTCTCTGGATGGCAACTGCAAGATCCCGAATGCCAAACTTTGGAAAATATCCTTGCAGAGGTAGCATCTGCTCCCTTGGCATACTTCTTGAGCAGTTGTATTGGCAGCTTTAGGTTTGTCCAAGTCTATCATATGACAAGAGTGCAGATGGGTTGCCTTGGATGCTTTGTCTTCCCGGATGCCATTTTCCTTCTATTAACATTTTACTCTAAGGAAACATATGTACAAACCTGTATGTGTAGGGTTATATGTGCACACAATTTCACACCAGTCAGGGGTTTTCTCTAGCCTCTGTCTACATTTTTTGCTAGTATTTAGCTTGGATTCCTGCAAGGGCCCTGACTTTTACTGAAGTCGGTATGTGGCATCAAGCAGATTAGGCCCTTACTGTGTGGATCTGCATTTCAACCAGCTATTCTTCCACACGCCATAACTTTTCCCATCTGTGTTGATCTTTCTTTGCAAATTAGCACCTGAGTCCTCAGAACATCAGACATGTAGGAAAGCTGCTCATTTCGAGTTAACTTCTGCTCCCACTGAAATCAATGGGAGTTTTGCCATTTATCCATCATTCAGATGAATAAATAACAGAGCTGTGACACAGCTGCCATATATACAGGTACTGGTCCTTTTCTCTTGCTTTCTTAGTTTTATATCCCCATCTTATCTTCCATACATTAATCACAGTAACAAATCTGAATATATGGAGGTGCTTTTTTAACTGTAAAGAAAACTACAGTTCAAATTAGCCAGTAAATCACAAATTGCAACAGAATAAAAGCAAAGGATTCTGAGGGAAAGGAGGATGAGGCACCTAATTAAACAGAGGAATACAGAACAAAAGAGGGAAAAAAATTAAAAAACTAAACCCAAGATAATCTGAACAGCATATTCCTAACTTTTCTAAAAGATCTTATTGTGAGAATATTTGTTAGGATGTTTCATGAATACTGTATGAATGGTTTTAAAAGGTATTTTAAATAAAATGCAAAGCAGAAGTGCAAAACTCTAAAATCAGGGTGCATTCTCAGAGTGTAGTTTAATACACTAATATGTTATTTCCTGAGCAGATCAAGGCACAGAGCTACAAAACCGCAAACCCTCTTCCCATTTATTGTAACACACTCTTCCAACAAGGCATACAATTTACTGACTGGTGTCCGAAACAGACAAAAATCTTCCACCCCATAATCACCTTCTCAGGGAAAAGCTTGAGAAGGCCACAACTCACATCATAAAAGAGACACCAAACATGGGCTCTGGTGGAGCAAAGTGAGAATTTAATTTTAGAATATAAAAATCTGAATTAGAATATATGAAAAATTATGAAACTGAGCTCTGCACTGGCATTTTCACCTGGACTGAAAAAGGGAACATTTGCTCTAACCTCTCTTTACAATAGCAGCTGCCAATCTAAGTAGATGTATTACGAGGAATCACGATTAATGAAACTGAAGAGTTATTTACCACTCCTTCAAAATGAGCCAGTGAACTGGTCAGGATTCAGTGAGATTTTGGGGATTTGGGCACAACCACAGCATCAAAAAAACCCAAACAACCAGCCCTGACTTCATAGATATTTCCGGATCTTCGTGCTGGTTCGCTTATGTTCACCTTCACTATCCTACTGACATACAGCATCCCCTCTGAATTATCCCTGTGGTTCACCATAAAAACATGTTCTGACCAGAGCAGAAGGCCTTAAAAGTCAAGTGCAGGAACTTCAGGAGGTCTACAGAGACTGAGTCCTCTCACATTTCTTAATCTCAGAGGGATCTATGCCTCTCAGGTCAGCATGGGACATTTACATCCTTCAATGCTTACTCATCTCCAGTGAATAAATATGCCAAGGACCAAAACTCATATGGGAAAATCCTAAGGTCAGTTTGACAGAAGTACTAAATATTCTATGAGGGTATAACTTGGTTCACATAAGTGACTAGGTTAAACTTCTGTTAAAGTGGACAGAATACCTTTTTGAAAGGGAATACTATGGCATGGTACTTATCATCCAAGTAAAGGAATTTTCATTTGGTGTTCTTTACTATAGTATACATGCATCATAAACCTAGATAAACTTGTAATGCATATAATGTTTCTAATACAAAACATATACATATGTACACATTCACATCATGCACACATAATAAACATATCCACCTTAGATAAAATAGTTTGTACTTTGAAGCACATCTCATGAGGCCCACACTAATCCAAAATGCATAATGCTTATGTAAGGTATCATCACAGGAAACAATCATAGCTAATTTAAAAATCAGGAAAACAAGACAGTAAATAAACTTGTCCATACTTGAGCGGTGATTCTCTAGGAATGCTGAGACTAAAACCTAGAACTCTAAACCACAAAACATCATCCTTGTCATACTCAGCATGTGTAATGTAGCCAAAAATTACATAAACCCTTTTATGCCACAAACTGCAAGTAAAAATGTCAGCGCAAAAGACAGAGAATAATTAATTTTGCATTTCAGCAGATACTTTTTTTAGAAGTTGCATGTTGGATAGATTGTTATACGCAATCTTCAGAAATTTTCCTTTTCAGACACACAGTGCATAGGGTCTTCTCTTGAGAACAGAGCTCAAGACCTCCAAGAAAGAGAAAGGAATTGGATTTGAGTTTCTGAGGTCCTGAGTGAGAACTCTGAGCTAATGCCTAAAATGAGGCAACAGTCAATTACAAACTTATTAAATGATCTAACCTGTCAGATGTTATTCTAAATTAAAAGTATGGAAAAAAATGGATTAACTTTTTATTACTTTCAGAGTAGTTAAAATCAGGGTTTGGTGAATTGATGACCCCCCCTTGCTCCTTCTTTCTTTAAATGAGGTAAAGTTCTGCAAGCAGCAGCTTGCTGCGTGTGCTTCAGGAGGAGAGGTAAAGCCATTCAAGTGGCTCCCTATCACAGACTCTTCCATTAAAGGAGGGTTTGGGGAAGTCAGCAGTTGTGGTTGTGATTTCCATACATTTCAGAGATGTGAGAAGACCTCTAGTGAAAACCCAGAAGACTCAGAAAAACCAGGCAAGGAACAAAGTGAAAGACCATCACGAATGATCAGTCTCCAACAACAGGTAACAGCCATTATGCCTGTTGTTTAATATTTTTATTCATGAGGTTAGCATTATTATAAATAGTAATAACATGTATCTAATATACATGCAAACATTGTTTTTTAAATTGGAATATTTGGCAATGCCACTAAATATTTAAATACCCTTTAGCACAAGGGAATTTCAACAATGAGAACTATGAAGTACTATTTGTACTCCCTGGTAGGAATAAATACACTGTCAGCTCCTTGCATTTTCATTTAGCATCAGGAACAGCTTTCCAGGGAGTTAGATGCTGCTGTAAGTGTCAATATCAATGTTACTATTTATAGTGCTATAAACTACATTTTGAGTTATATTGGTAAAGTTAAGTTTAGGTAGCACTTCTGGCGTTAATACCTTAATATAGAAATATTGCTATAAATGTAGTTTACAATTTGGAACATAAACACAAATTCAGTGTTACTAACAGATCACCTTCCAGACTGCATGAAAACACACTGCCAAAGTGTATTTTATGCAATCCACAATGGAGCAAAATGCAACGATATAGATATATTTAAATTTACCATTTTTACACTGTCACTCAAAAACTTTTCTTCTTCCTTTTTTTCCCCCAGCTTATCGATCTCAAGAGCTTGTGATAGCATTTCAGTTGCTTCACTGAGCCATTTTTAGCTTCTGCTTCTTTTTTTAAAAGCTAAATCAGGGCTCAAATGCTTCAATCAATCTAGCTTTTTCAATTAGAGAAGAAAGTTAAAAGAAAACCCTGAGACATGATAAACTACCAAATTTTAGCATCTGGGTTTTTTATGTTGTTTGTTATGCCTTTTTTTTTTTTATATCAATAGCATCCCTTTACATAATAATATCCCTGATGTCTGTGGTTGGAATTCATAGCAAGATGATTCCAGCAATTTTTACCAAGAGGCACAGCTTAAATTTACCACAGCCTGTTCATGACGCCATGCATGTGGACAGCCAGGAACTCTCGACACCCTCATAGCTGTGACCTCTGGCAACACCCTGCAGCAGCCCAGTGATTGCAGGGGAGAACATTATGAAATGCATGACCTTTTGCAACGCTGCATGATACAGAAGGAGTCCGAGACCTTTGTGAGAGCCAAAACCTCCAATCTCAAAAAAAATTCCATCACAGTCCCAGATTAAGCCTGATGTCCACTATCTGAACAGATTCAGCCTTTTTAAATGGTACTTCAAAAAAGCCAGAGGCTGCTCCAATGCAAATCAATATCAACAGAAATCAGTGAGGTGCCATGGGGGAGATTCAGACCACTTGAATCCTGCCTAAGTGGATAGACTACATCTCCAAAACAATCAGAACATCTGGTTTTCACCATCAGATCTTCCTTCAGGTGATTTGATTAGTCCATGGTTCAGTTCCACTTGAGCAATGCCTGTCATACTGGGTTTAGAAAGACAAGTTGGGGGCAGGCTGCTACCCAAAGTTTGCTGCAAGTGCTGATGGGTTACATAGCAACTTGGCTGAAGTCCCAATTCTCAATCCTGTTCTGGCACTTACTTTAGGCATGTCACTTGGCTTTTCCTTAGCATTTTTGGTACTCTGGGGAACAAAATATCCACCTTACCTTGGGCCAGACAACCTGGGATAGCTAAAGAGAGAAAACTGAAAACTGAGACAAGCAGCTTGTGCTTTATTTCAGTCTTCAGGTTTAATTCAGATGTTAATTTGATCAGTCATCATCCAGATCACTGCATCATATTTAACCTGACTTAACTACACATTTTGTTGTGAGTGTAGGGATGCAGCACACTTGAGTACAGACATCTGTAATACAGGTATAAAAGAACATGTAAGTCCAAGGGAACTGTTTCGCAGCGATTAATTTAGTCATGCAAGAAGAGTATTTGGAGAATTTGATAGAAGATACTAAACCATGGTTAAAACCCATTCTCTTAAATGTGATTTTTTTATTACCTTTTTCTTTCTTTTCTTCAAATGTAAGCTACACATATTTTTATATTTTTTTAGGTCCATAATAGGCAGTCACTGCTGAAACAACTGGTGGAAGATAATCAGTAGATTTGAATAGTTGGGGTGATTGTCTGATTATTTAATCAAAACTGTTTTTAGGCACTTCATTAGGGTTTTAATGGCAAATGGCAACACACAATTAATTAGACAAACCTGCAGACACTGGAAATCTTGTCCTGAAACACTTGTACCCTGCGCACATGCAATCCTTCTGATCAGATGCCAAGAGGAAACGCAGGCTGTTGTGCTCTATTTGTGGCTCAACCTGCATCATTTAGGAACCAGTGGATCCCACAGCTAATTGCCAGTATTGCAAAGGATTGCACAGAGAGCGAGCAGCAGTCACACCCAGCCATGACTTAATGCAAATATCCAGGTGATGAACAAGCAGTGTGGCCATGCTCACGGATCTCAGAGTTGTTCTGAACCTCACCATGATCACATCTCCCTTTCTGTGGAGGGGCCAGTGGCGGGGGTGGAGTGATCTTTTCAATACCACAGAGTCTCAGTGCTAGCAGTAAGATTCCTGTTAACTTCATGATGACTACTTCTGTTGTTGTGGTAGTAACCAGTAATGGAGACAAAGGCAGGCAGAGGGAAGTAAGGCACCACGAGAGCCCTTTTATTAACAGCTAAAAAAGAAAAAGATGGCAGCTGATTTCTGAACAGACGCCAAAACTAATTTGGGGTATCTCATACGTGCTTGTTTTATTTACTAGAGATTCATTTTGCTCCTTAATATAGTCACAGAGATCTGCATGAATACAAAGATGAAGCAAGGTCTTTATAAACGGGATAAGGCACTTAGGGCTTGCACACCCCGAGTCTCAAAAATAACCGGTCTCACGGCTATTCCTCGCAACGCTGAGGTTTTGCATTGCCCATTCTTAGCACAGGTATGAGCACTTATTACTATAAACATATATTTTAAGAACAATAAGGAAGTGATGAATTGGCCACTTGCAGTTTTCTTGACAGCAAGGTGAAATGGTAGCTGTGGTGACCAGGGGATGTCCTGGTTCCTCCTCGCAGAGAGGTATTCAGCGCACGTAATAATTATTCATCCATCTCGTTCACACTAAAGGCATCGGCAATGCAATTTTAGCCTGATAATCAAGACCATATGACAAAAACCAAGGCCATTAGGGACCAATTTCAAGTATTCTCTGCAAGACAATGATTTTCCAACTGCACTTACATATGCTGAATAGTTACTTCTGCACGACCGCACCTGCTCTCATTTATGTAACCCTCCATCCTCTCCCCTTTTTTCTACCCCTTCTTTTCTTGTAATGCAAAGAAGGAAAGTTTCAAAGGGTTGCTGGAATCTTCCTAGAAACAGATTTGATTTATTTATATTTCTGGCTGGCCACACGCTGTGAGCAAATAAGAATCTGGCAAATGTAAAAGTTAGTTTGTGCTAATGTCAGATGAAATTCTACCCTCAACAGACGTTGTGGGGCTGCATTAATGTAAATGAGAGCAGGATTTGGCCCAACACTTTCATTCACTTCCTATACATATTCAAATCAAATGAATATTTCGTACAATCTCTTCCTCCCTCTACATACACATGCATAATTCTGTCTCAGATTCCAGCCTTGGTTACAATGGTGACTCCATGGGAGCTTTTTTCCTGGGTTTATGCTACTGCTGCACATCTGAATGAGATGCAACGGGACTACTTGCTCAAGTGAAGCAAGCAGAATGTGGCCCTTGGTCTCCAAGTCGGGTCTGCCCTACTGTAATAATTTTGTTCCTTAATTACTTTCTGCTTACTTTTGACTGTACCATTTCAGTATCAGTCACATAATAATGTTGCCTTTGAAAAGACTGTGGTGTCACTGTAAATCAGAGTCCTGTAAGGTTAAAGGCTTCTGTTGCCAGAGGGGAAAAATGCCAAAATTATTTTAAAATTATACATAGTATAACTCAAAGACTACAGCATTTTTTAATATTAATGCTTCCAAAGAAATGAATACACCTTCAAGCTTTTTCAGATATAATTCAAATATTAAAAAGAATAATAAGCTCCATTACTAATGATGCAACAACCTCTTCTGCCAGAAGAATAGAACACATAAAATTAGTAAGAAGTAAAAAATGCAAGACTGTATCAGGAAGTGACCCTGTAATAACACAAAATAGATCCTCATCCTGTAAACCTTTATTTGCATGAGTGATCCTGTCTCACATAAGAAGTGCTATGGACTCCAATGGGCAATTCGTACAAGTGAAAATTATTCATGAATTTGAATAAGAGAGTATATGACCAGATCAGCTCCTAGCCTTCTCTGTCAGCCATCAATCTTCTTGCTACAACCCACCCCCTTCACATTTCAAATTAAAAAAAAAAAATTCCATCTTTTGAAAACTTAAATAAAGTTGGATTTCTCAAAGCAAAGATTTGGTCTACTAAGTCATTATTAGAATGAGGAGAAATACTCCTGGATCATGCTGTTATTCATATATATTCCAGATCTGTTTTTTAGTTGTATCCTGTAATAATTTAAGGCAATGACATCAGAAAGATCAATGCAGCTGCATCCTAGTATTAAATTAATCTCACACTACTGTTGGTGTCTTCTGGAAACTACTGTACTGAATCCAAAGAAGGAGAACACTGACTTGCTAGAAATGCTCCTGATTTTTGAAGGGTAATTATCATGGTGTCCAGTAAAAATGACTGATTTTTTTAAAACTTAGCTACTGGCGTGTCCTTCTTCTGTACTGATCATGTATAACAAGACGCAGGTACAGGATTTTGCTAATACTTGGGAATGACATTACAAGTGAGAAGCAAAAGAAATTAAGGAGGAGGAATGCTATTGCTGTTTTTCATGCCTTGTAAGAGTCCCCACAGATGAACAAAAAACCCCCAGTCATCTTTCAAAGCATCAAAAACCAGAACATCCTGAGGATGGCTAAGATCTCATTTTCCAAATTTCAAGAGCCTTACTGAAATGCTTAAAACCACCCTACCACCTGATTTCTGGCCATTGTTTCGAAACAAAATTTGCAGTATATTTCCTATGCACCATTTTCTACCTCCCAGCAAATACCAATATTGCTCAAACTTCATTTAATGTCTTAATTCAATTGAACCCAGAGGTCATTGACACCTCAGTAATTTCTATTTAAAACCATTCAGCCAAAAACAAACAAACAAAAACAAAACTGGAGCAGAATCTCCTCTGGAGATTATCCTCATTTTAAAAGAAATTACCCTGCCTGACTTTATATAAGATAATTATTGCAATTGTTTTGCCTAATGAATATTGTTTGAGTATTATAATGCCATGCTACGCATCCTGAATGAAGAACAATTAACAGAGCTTTGTTCTCTTGACATCCCAGGACACAGCTGAAAGGAAAGCTTGGCCCTAAAGATTTGGGTTTTTTCTGGCTAAACAACGTCTCAAACATAGCAGAGGTAGGATTGAAAGACACAACTCATAACAATTCAAACCAGGGATGTGCTGCTTCTAGAGATCTTAGAGATGGAGCTGATGGTTTCATTCTCTAACTGCTCCCATCAATCTGAAAGATGCCAGCCAATGAAAGCTTTCACTTGCAAAGACTTTGGGGCTTGATCAGAGAGCAAGAATTTTACATATGTCACTCCCCAGCCTTCAGTGGGATTACTCAGAGTTTCTATCGTGTAAGCAAGAGGAAGTCAATTTGTGATATTTCAGTTTTTGGTGAGGAAACAAAATTGATCTTTATCAGTTTCTTTACAGACTGGTTCTGATTTCAATTACACCGACATGTGCAGGAAGCAACACCCTTCTCTTGTACTTAAGGATGCACCTGTAACAAATGGAAACATCTTGCCCTACTCTTCCTATACATCCATCCCTCAGAAATCTTTCTCCTGCTTATGGCCAGCGACAGCCATTTGACCAAGTTAGTTAAAAGAGTATTTGAAGAACTGGGAGCCATTGTGTCCAGAGACACCCATGTACCACTCTCAATGAACGTGGGTCTTGGGCAGGATTTGAGCATTGAGAGGAAAATAATCCTCTGTACAAGGAAAACATGAATTAAAGATTCTCCTAAATTATGGAACAGATCAATATATGGTGGTTCTGTAAATCAGGTACAGCAACACCTCCCTGGAAGAGATGTGCTATGTTGGAGCAACAGACCAAAATCACCTGGGGACCAATCCCACCATGCCCGAGCCTCTGCACACTGACAGATGGCAGCACGGAGAATCAGCAGAACGAGGAGGAGATCGGACCAACTCTGTGGAAATCTAAGTCACACCTTTCCACTGTAATCACCATCCTCCCAAGCTCATTACAGTCAAGGACGAGAGTATCCCTCAGCTACACCTCTACAGCTAAATAAAGCTCACTGCCAGGTCACTGCCATATGGCTGGGGGCACCATGCCGCTCTCCAACGGGGACATTTATCTTCAGGTGTCCTACCCTGGAAGGGGGAAGGTCTCAGCTGGCAGCAGAGACAGTGGGCCTCTGGAACACCTCTCACAAATTACACTGCTGGCTCTCCACTAACACTTTAAGTCAAGAATAATGCAATCTTCGGCGAACATGTGACCATGGGCACACGTCTCACCTTAATAAAACTTATAACCACAGCAGCTTTCAGATTTACTCCTCCTGGCCCAGAAAATAACAGAAAGCAAAGCTTGTCAGTTTGTCACCATTTTCCATCTCTGCATTTGTAAAAGAAATAACATTGGCAGGGAAATAATACAAAATGTATCACACACACAGGCTGCAGGAAGATTTAATGTTCTTTTACATATTTGATATAGAGCCTAAATTAAGCTGCAGAAAAGGGGCCATGAATCTTCACAGCCTCATTATCAAGCCTCCCTAAACCTCAAATGCAGGAAAATACATTTCATAAACAAAGACCCAATAGGATTTTAACAGTACAATAAATTTCACTGACATTCACCACCAATCATATTTCAAAATATATTTTTAAAAACAAAGTTCATTCAACACAAAACCAGACTAGAAACAAAGAGTAACAAGGATATGTTATACCTTTTCCACTTCATTTTAGCCCATTTTTGACTGAAATCACTTTTAGGTGGTTGGCTGTAATTCCATAGCAGTAAACATCAACACCCTTCCTGATCCTTCTTTTACCTTCCTGGACATGAGCTCGGACTGTGACCCTATTCATGGATACAAATTTTCTGTTTTCACAGTAATCTGACACAGAAAAGGGGACAGAGCCTTCACTCCCATCAGTACATAACAAAACTACCTCTATGATCTTGCTTAATGTTGTCCCTCTTCTCAGGAGCAGCCAGGTGCTGCCTTTCACATCTGCTCACAATTCACTCATTATCCACAGCAGAGAAAACCAGAGCCCTTTACTCTTTCATGCATCTGCTAACAGAGAAAAGGGTTGAAGTAATTTTAGAGACAGTGAAAGAATTTTAAGAAGTAGGGTTTTTTCATGTTTTGAACAATCTTAGAGATGGTGAACTTACAAAGCATTTCTAAGATCTGGAGCGAAAGGTTCATTGTTGGGGTTTCTTTTTTTTTGTTTTTTTTTTCTTCTCTTTAGTTTTGAGGTAACTTTGTGCAGGTGAAAGGCTGACAGCCAGCCACGAAGCGTGGGGTGCTTTGGAAAGAAATTAAAAACATGTGTGGGAGTCAAGTTTTGTCTCATGCATGTTAACCCCAAACCTTAGCTCAGATCACTTCAAAGACTAGGAATGAATTTAGGTTTTTATACAAAAGCCTCAGGTGTGCCTCCCTAAAGGTACCTTTTCACCGCAATTCTTCCACCTACTTGAATTATTATGCTGGCATCTGACATCAGAGCATCTAAGTGCTGTCAAAACTGGAATAAGCTCCCCAGCTCATCTGACTAAACCCATCGAGGGCCTTCAGACAGTAATACCATTATTGACCTGGGCTGAATTCAAATGCATTTGGAGTGCTTGATATTTATCCAAATTATGCCCATTGAAAAATCCCTGGCAGAATACAGATAACATCAGATTAAAATGTATCATTATAATTACTTCAAAGAGATGTCTGGTATAGAAATAATTAGGTTAGTAAATATTTTTAATTAAATTATTATTTCTAAATTGTGTTAAAACTACAACTTGCATCTGTGGACATCACAACTAAACTACAAATCAGAAGAATTCAGTGCCTGAATATGAATATTTGAATTAATCTAATATAGTTATTATACCATTAACTTCAGTGATGTAACTGCAAATTTACACAAGCATAATTAGAGTCAGATCCAAGATTCAGCAGATCAATACAAATCTTTCCATGGGCTGCAGTAGGCATGATAAGACCCTGAGAAAAGTGCTAGACTGGTAGTACCATCCCAGCACGCAGACCTTTCCACCCCTGAAATAATGTTTCTGCTCAGAATTGTCATTCCCCTAATAATAAGTATGAAAACATGGGTATGGAACCAAATAGACGTGAGAAAATAAAATTTATAATAAGCATAAATTCCTATGCCTTTGGTCAGAAATGTTCAAAGATCTGAGAGAATTTCCAGAAGTTTTTTACCACATCTACCTTTCACTGAGACTGCATAATAAATTAGCTGTGAAATAAAGACTGGTGAAAAGCAAAAGTAAATAAACAAAAGAAATTATGCCAGTACTACTGGCTGGGATGTCTAAAAATGGCACATTCCTTGCTGATCAATTCTTTCTGCTAATGTATCAAAAATAAGAATGTGTTTTAAATACTTTAGACTGCAATTTACATCTGTAATCCTCTTTTCTTTAAACAGTTTGACACCTTGAACATAAAACTGTGTTTTACAGATGCTCTCTTCATTTAATTGAAATCACATCTCAGGTCAAGATCACCACTTCCTTCTGCTTCTCTAACCTCTTCTTGCCTGAAGGCCTGTAACTTGTGAATTATTTAACAATCATATTTGCTGCTGAAAATTGATTTCTGAGAGAATCCATATTGATTGAGATATGTGAGACTAATGAGTTTGAGGTTAAGGTGTTTAGGTATCATTATCTCTGATAGTCCTGAACTTGAATCTTCATATTTTTTTGTCTCTTGTCAATACTCAGTTTTATATCTGTGCTCCAAGCTGTGCCTATGTGTTAAAATAATTTTAAGAGATGGAATGAATAAACATTTTACACATGTCTGAAGCACCTGTAGTAGTCTCCCAGATGTGTCTTTCCTGTGAAATGCCACTGCATGAAGGGGACACAAGCAAAGTTTTGCCAAACTTTCATTTAAGCTGGAAGCCAGAACAAGTAGCTGGCATGAACAAATAGCCCTCACTGGAGCAAAAACTGTTTACAGAAGCTGAAGATCTGACTTCCCCAATTGTCAGAGTGTTTGTCTGCAGAGCATGACTTATTAGCTCTTGTTGGGCTTCCCTGGGATGGAGCAAAGCTCCGTGGAGCTGCAGCAAGCAGCTCAGAGAAGCACATCAGCACGTGCAGCGTGCACATTCATGGGGATCCTCTCCTGCAGCCCCCTGCTTCTCACCACTCACATTCAGGGGGTGGCTGCTGGACTCTTGTTGCAGGTCTGCCACTGGAAATGCTGCCCATCCTTCTGCTCCTCATCCTTTTTCTGGCATGCTGAGACACAAGGACATTGTGCGACGTGTACCTGCACAGCATCCTCGTAGCTAAACTCCAGCCGACCTTCTGTCCTTAGCACAGTGAAAATCACCTCCTCAGTGCCCTCTCTACCCACATGGGGTCATTGTACTTCTCACCTGTCTTACCCTCACAGCTAAATGGAAAATAAAAAAGAAAATAAATCTACAAAAACAGAGCATTTGCACGACTTCCAACTGTATATATAGATATAAAACCTCCTGATATATATAAATCTAATCTCAACTGCGTATCTCCAAATATCTCAAAGACTTCTAAATGAATGGCTAAGTCTCTTCATTTTCCCCTCAAAATCATGCAAAAATCAGCTTGCCATATTGTTGACCTGTGTCTTTAAGATGGTGCTATGCTGAGTGCCCAAGGTGCTCCCACTGAGTTGCCAAAAGTCTTTAGGTTCCTTATATGACAGAAGTAAATAATTAGCTTTAGTAAGTTAATGCATATGTGGCCCACACATCTGGATTTATGTCCCAAATCCCAAACCCATGAGTCAGTGCAGAGAAGACTTCAAAAAGCTGCACCATCTGGGTTTGGAGGTGACATGACTGGGATGCACACGCCCTGGCCACAGATTGGTCAATGTATGCTTGTATCCCTGACTCAAAGATCCTATTCCAGGCTTTATATTTTTGCAAATCACACTTCTTTCTCCCCATAACCATTCCTGCTCAAAAAAAAAAAAAAAAAAAAAAAAAAAAAACCAAAAAAAAAAAAAAAAAAAAATCCAAAGCAAACAAGCAAGCAACAACAAAACCCTCCAGAGGATTTGACCTCTAGAGTTAGACCCCTTTTTGGGGTAGTTTTGGAATCAGCTGTATTTATGACTAAAAAAAAAAGGACAGTTCTTTAAATGACCCAGCTGGAAAAGGATATTTTTGGTCAATGATCTATTTTTATTTCTGCTCTGCTGTTTCTCATGAAGCCTGATGACAAAGACCTGTCCTTCAAAGCTAGTCTATAGTTTATGAATTACCAATTTCAATTACTTTCTCTAGTACACTACAGCTTTGTTATCAAGTTTATTTTTGCAGGTGGGAGCTCTATTAGAGGAAATTAAATGCTTTTCTATCTCAGTTTGGCTTGTCTTTTTATAAGGAGAGAAATGCAATACATATTTCCAAAGGTTCTTTTAAAAAATTATCTAAAAGTTAAAATAAGAACTATGAATTGCATTACAGCATTTAAGACACGTGTTTAAACTGTTGACTACATCCATTTCAGTTAACAAATTTATTTTATGTCACTCTCAATCAGTAGAGGTATATTTTTGTTACTATTATTGATTTTGCAGCCATGCCAGTTAGTGCTATTATCTTGGATAGTACATTCTGAACAGTTACCCGTACAGACATTTTAAATAAAAACAAACATCGGGAACTCAAAATGAAATCAGATCACTTTATGAACCTGAAAAACAACCTTCATATGATGCCACATAGTCTTCTTTGAATGACCTATCTCTTCACCCAACTTTGGTCTTATGTAAAATAAGCTCAACAAACTATGGGTGAAGAGCTTACATGCTTTTTTTAATCAGATAAAATCGGCATACTGAATTCTCTAATTATTCTTTTTTAAGTGAGGAACTGCAAGTTCTCATGATAGAGAATTAAAGACTCTCAGATATCACGATGAGAAACATGATCTTTACTTGAAGATGGGTATACAGGCTTCATCTGTAATAAGATAAATTAGTTATGCCTGGCCTAAACTCAATCATTTCTGTCTCATCAAGATGAAACAACAGATAAATCCTCAGGCTGAACTTTAATTCACTAGAGAGATGTTGAATAACCGATATCATAATGTTAAACTTGTGTAAACTCAGGACTATGCAGGATCACATTTTTCTGGAGGGTGAGTACTGCCAGGGTTACCTACCTGCACTTTGATGCTGTGCCATAAATCCCTACATTTCCAGCCCCTCCAAACTGCTCTGCTGTGACTGCAGACTGCCTCACAAGGTGGTCTGTGGTCTCCTGATGGTGGAAAACTCGTAGGTAATAGGTGAGTCCATCAGTTTCAGCTCAATCCCCACAACCTGATGGTTTGCAAAGAATAAAACCAAAGCCACTAATAACACAATTTTTGACACCAGATGAGACAGTTTTCACCTGACTAGAAAATATCCAAACTACGTGTGTTACCTGGCCCCTCAGAAAGGTCACGAGTATGAGAGATCCCCTTTGTAAAGTGCTGCTTTCACAGGTCAGCACCCTCAAGATATTACAATTTTAAGCTATTTGGGCCTGTAGATCTTAGAAGTCCGTTAATTATGGGTTCAGTTAACAAGCTCACACACATGCCTTATTGAAAATAGAACTTATCTGAATAAAGACTGGAGGAGCAATGGTAATTGTGTAGATGAATCTGGTATAGCTATCTGGATTCATTTTTAACTCAAGGAATTTTGGGGGGTTTTCTTAAAGAGTAGGCTGAGCTCAATTTAGTGTTTCTTTCTTCATTATTATTTCTCCTTTTGGACCACAGAAAGAGGAAGAACACAAAGAATTCTCAGTTCTTTAGTTCTGCCTTAAATTCATGTGATTTTCTATTTTTTATTTTTAATTAACTTCTGGTCTCCTAGTCTCTTTCTTTCCCTAATATTAGTTTTATCATAAAGGAACACCCTAGAGCAGATCACAGTTCAGTACTCTAGATTTACTAATTTTGTGTGAAAATATGTGTGTGTGTGTGTGTGTGTGTTCAGGACATTAAATTCTCTCTTTTACAGATATATAATGCAAATCTGTAAATGCATTCAGGAACCTTACAAGACAGCTGTGCTCTCATAGAGTGTCTTCCCTTCTCCCCTGGTCAGAATGAAGGTGATGCCCTGTATTGTAACACAAGGAACTACGAATGGATATTTTTTCAGTGCTCACTTCACAGTAGCATGGGACTAATTAATGGGAAAGTGGAAGTAGGCAGTGGTTTTTGTGGAGCTAATTAAGATATGTGGCAGAAAAAATATGTGGATGGGCAATTTCTTCATTTTAAAGGTTTGTATAGCTAGACAGTTTTATTAGTCAACACTGTGCCCTTTTTTTGCAGTCATTGCCTACAATTTTGTGAGATATGCACTCCTCAATTAATCTTTCAAAGGCTGATTTTGATTTATCTCAAAGGGAGGCTGAGGGGAAAAAAGCAGTTGTGTATTTTTTAAGGAAACTAACAGCTTGTTCGCTTTAGTTTCTGCTTACAAAATAAGTGCATTGATTTGATCTTTTAAACACATTTCTATATCCTCTCCATTTTGTCTGTTACTGAGGGGAGGAAGTGAATCTAAATGTCTGTTCCATTTAATTCCCCACAGATCTAAAATGCAAGGAAATTCTAACCAAAAAAAGAAATAAACCAAAAAAAAGCACATTGGTCTAAAAGATTTGTTCCTCAGCACATAGGAAGTCTGTGGCAGGAGCCAAGAATAGAGCCCAGCACTTGCAAGCTCCTGCACCAGCACTGCACTCCTTTCAAGCACCGCGTTATTCAAGGAGCACAACTGTGCCAAAGCCTACCTGGCCTCGGAAGACCAGCCTCAGAGGAGACTCTCCTCAGTGTTACCATACCAAGTTCCCAGAAACTATTATTTTCTCAACATCACTTGGTTCAGCACTTTCCCTTCTGTTCAAACAGAAATGGCCAGTTGTGCAAATAACAGCCAATGAGAATTATTTTTTTTAGGAGAGGGGACACATCTCACATAAAAGTAAATCTCAACACTTTTATGAATTTTGAAGCTAGTAAGCACTATAAATTCTGTTTAAAGGGGTGACCAATTTGGTGAGACACTGATTCCCACTGCAGGACAGTCCTGCCTGCCACCACCTTGGTCGCACCCTACCAAAACATTCCTTTCTTGCTATCGGCTGCCCAGGCCTGTTCCGCGGCAGGAGCCCAGCCGTGCTGCCTGGCACGCACTTCCCCGGCAGAGAGGGATGGATCTGGGCACGGGGATGCAAGGTAAAGGAGAGGGATGATGCTGGTTGTGGACGTTAAATAAACAATTTTTTTCTTACAACAAACCCTGGCGCCTGTTCTCCCCATGTCACAGCCCATGATGGCTTAGTGTCTCCCAAGCATGACCAAGCGATTAGTGCAGCCGTGTCGCTGCATCTCGGCAGTAATGGGGGCTCTCTTTCCATTTGCCTTCTATTGAAATCTAAGCGCTCCAATGGCCTGTGCATTTTCAGCTTGATGAATTCATTATTCCCCACCTTTTTTTTTTCCTTCTAGCTCCTTTCTCAGGCCAAAGCTTTCCCAAAAAGCCAAGTGACTGTTTCTGGTTTTTCCTTCTCCATGAGGGTTTTTTTTTTCCTTCTCTCTTTCTAGGCAGATGTCAGAAAATGTGGCATTGACTCATCTGTTTCAAACAGCATTTCAGTATTCTTTTGGATCTATGTATATTAGACAGCAAACAATCACAACACTTGGCTTATTTATTTATTTATGTGGTAACATCCTTCAACTAATGATATCAGGGAAAATACATTTTCAAATTCAGAGGCAAGGAAACTGTTCAATTCATATTCCCCAGCAAACAAATGACACCACATAAATAAAATACAAAACTATTCAACTATCATTAAAAATGTGACAGTCATCCAAAGTAAGAAATTCAACTATGTGGCCGTTGCATTTTCTCTTTAAATATTTACATGGTATGGAGATAGGATTAGGTTACCCTAAGCTTGAGTTTTCTTGGACACGTTCTCTTTCCCTCCTCAAAGGTGTGCCTAGTTGAACAAAAGGGACTTGGACTGTCTGGCACTTCTAAGTGTCTGGAGGCTTTTTTAGAGCACAATAGGTCTGATACACTCAAGATAGTTACTGTTATAAATCCCACAGAGAAATAAAAGCACATTATATATGAACCAAACCATAAATTGTGTTTAACAGCTGCAAGTTTTAGGAATGCCTCTGTGCTGTGGTCTAGCAGGCCAGAGCAGCAAAGAAACATTTGAGCCTGCAGTCTAGTTCTACTTCTATGACAGGTGTTACCTTTCTGCCTCCATTTCCTTCATAAAACAAGGATAACCTCTTCCAATATTAAAATAAAGCTATCATTATCTGTTTGAACTGTAGAAGAGCCTACAAAAGTCTCTTGGATGAGGTTCTTATTACACTAGACGCTGTACAAACACAGAACCACATGCCATTATAATGTGGGAGTGGCATGCTATTAATAATACATTAGGACACTTTGGAAAGATTAAGAAGAAGAGTTATTTTAAAATTCTTATTCATGCCTTCCACGTAAAATAGAATGAAATCTGAACAAATAGGTAAGGAAGCTATTTGCAGAATGCTGAAACATCCTTCTGGCTCTGAGAATACACAAATGCTGTGCTGGTTACTTTGCAGAGTAAAGGAGAAGTAACCAGCAACGACATGTTCTTCTACTGACTCTGCCACTTACTTTACCTCTAACCCTTTTCAAACCAGTTCCTTTCACTGGGATTCAACTTACTTGTCACTCAAGTGGATACAGTATATCTCGGGGACCTAACACAGCTCAATTAATGAAGACCCAACCTAAAGAGGTTTTAACTGGGTTCAAGGGTAGGAGTGATTATTGCACTTGATGGACTTGGGAAGTGGGGGAAATGATAATTTATTACTTATGTGCAAATTTGACATTATTGTTAACATATATTCCCCCAGAGCCTTGGATGGACATATTTTGGAAAAATCAAATCAATAAGTGATTTAATATCTGTCAAGTGCTTTGGGATCTTTATTTGAAATGCATGTTACAAGAGCAATATCTTACTCTCAACTCCTTAGCGTGCAAGCATGCCTTCTATTAATACTAGAACCCTTTGGAACCATTAGAGTTTATCAGCTAAATACATATTTTGGCACATTAACTAATTTTTGATTACCCAATTAGACTTTAACAGCTCCATCTATCATGTAAATTTTTCTTAATGTGCAGATTATGGACCCAATAGAACTTAATGGAGCTCCTTACAGTGTTCTGAGTCGATGCAGCTGGCACATGGACACTGAGGAAAGTATTTGCCTCCAAAGTGAGAATCACACACCTCTCTTCCCACGTTGCTAAGGGGTGTTATGGCCTAAGTCATCCCTGGGTACTGAAACAATGCAAGAGTCCCAGATGGGACCCAATTTATACCATTTTATATGCTGGCTCTCACATACCTCCACTTCTGCCACTCCATCTGAAAATTACATCTCCTACAGTCAAATGAGTCACAACCACACAAATCAAAACCTGGGGCCGTTTGATCTGTGCCATGGTGAACTGTGACAGTCACCAAAGGTTACTGAGGGGATGGCCACGGCTGTGGGTAGCTGCTGGTGGCTTCTGCTCCCTGTGGCTACATGTGGCATAGAAAGACGTGCTGGGGACAGTGCCTCTGTGGCATGTGCTGCTGGGCACTTTCTCTTCCCAGACCCCACTGTCTCTCAGAAGACAACACATGGGCCAAACCCAGCCCTGGATCAGGACTTTCCCTCTCCCTCTTGCCTAAGTACTATGCTATTTATCTTCTTGTCTTACCCAACATGCTGCCCCAGCTCACCTCCCATTCCCCACGCTCTTTTCCACTACTGGCCTGTGGGATGGAATGAATTACACATTTCCTCATGGAAACACGGATACTTAAGAGCTGCTTGAAGGAAGAAGATTACTGAGATCGTTGGGACAACAGCTCTGCAGTAGATAGTCAGAACAAAGCAGTTGGCAGAGAGAAACAAACCAAACATTTAAGCAGCAAATCTGCATCCCGTAGTCCGGAGGCATAATGCACGATCTGGGTTTAATGCTAATCATGTTTGGCAGAAGACTGAATACAGATCCTTTGCTCAGAACCAGAAAATAATTACAAGTTAGAAATTAAATGCAGAGCTACAGGATACATTCTGCTCCAGTGTCTTTACACCTACACCTGCCAAAATCTCCAGCTATGCATGTAACAACCAGGGGTCTTGGTGGGCCATCTCCTCTGCTGAAAACTCACTGCCATTAGAAGCAAGGCAGACTAAAACTGATGAAAATAAAGGCTGCATTCACACACACAAGAACAAATATTTCCCTTGTTAAAGTAAACACTTATAAAGTTATCTAATACACTGTTAACTGATTTAATTATTTTTTTAATCTCTCATTGCTCTCAGCCCATAGAGTGAAGCTGGTTTCAGCCGTTTCCAGTTAGTTTCACTTTCTTTCTTGCCCTTTTCCTCACAGGCTGCAAGCACAACACTGGAATGCTTTTACATCACAAAAATAATTCAGTTAGCCTTCCTTTCCTACGAGAAATTCCTTTTCTATTGCTTCTGTGAGAACCAATTTTTTTAAACTCCTATTTGTTTCCTTACAATGCTCCTTTAATAAAGCATGATTGTGCCTCTTAAGGAAATAAGTTTTCCCTTTCTGCATGTGGTCTCACCCTGTCAGCGTTTTTATTATTTTCCTGCGCAAAGTTCTTCCCTGATGTCTTAACTCAGAGCAGCACTCATTGCTGGTGGGGAGCACGCAGTCAGCCCGTCCTGCTGCCGCCAGCTCCTGTCAGACCATCCCTCCTCTCTGTCTGCAGTGGATTTTGGAAGACAGCTACCTTGAAGGTAGTTTAATGTCACTTAAAAAAACCCAAGCAAACAGACATACGTTCTAAGTGCTTAAGGGAAAATACTCATACTGCTGCTAAATGCAGAGATTGGGTTAATTTGTTCCTATATCCTGCATCCTGCCAGCCACAGCCTGCTGACTACGACTCACAGAAGTGTACCTCTTTTCAGAAGAGAGAGTACGCAATGCTTTGCTGAAGGAAAAGGGAGATTTACCCTGCACCGCAGCTCTCAAACAAGGTCCTTTCTCCTTGAGTACCAAATCTCGCTTCCCATGAACGAGCTCAGAGAGTTCAACACGAAAGCAGCCGGTCCCAAAATCCTGGCATCAGGAGCTGCCCCCAGCACGAGGTGCTCAGAGAGCCCTGCGTGCTCTGCCTCCCTGAGGAACAGGCCCCGAGCAGGCGCATTTACATCACTGGCTACGTCAGTAGTGGGAGAATAATGTGATTTTTGTGTAAACAATGCTTATAAAAAGTCATAACAACACAAACCACAGAACAGCTACCGTTGAGAGGAGAAAATGAAACCTTTTTTAATCTATCTATGTATTTAGATTATTTCTTCTGCTGTGATAACTTAAGAACTTGCTGCTCATTCACTCCTGCACTGCAAAAAAAAAAAAATCTCCTATGCTGAGATCTTACTTCTGTCTTTTTGCTAAAAAGTTCACTTTTTTTCTCAGCCATTACTCTTACCTAATTTATTTTTCCATTTCATTTTTGGGAGCTGACCTTCCTGGAAGAAACTCTGGGTGCCTGAACAGGTATATTCCTTTTACTATGACTTGGCTGCAAGAGGAAAAACAAACGAAGGTATACATTTTTAATCACACACAGGAACATTTCAGCTGTGCTCCTTTTCTTTTGCTATTTATTTGCAAATATTACAGGCCATGCTAAGACCCTCTCTGTTGTTCTTTCAGCTACATTGTACACTCAGCTCCAAGTGCAACTGTAATATGTCTGGCATACAGACAGTGGCAGGAAGCATTTTACAAGGTTGTCTGATGTTTTAAGGTTTGATATCGAGCACAAAGTATCACCCACTTCTCAGTCAACAGGTTAAATGTTGTCCCAGGGGTCATAACTAAAGTTATTAACTTCTATGGTAACTATGCCAAATTTACAATATTTCCCACTGAAGTAATTGGAAAAAAAAAATCAAAACTATCATTTCAGTATTTAAGAGTGAGACATTTGGACTGTAAGCATTACAGTATCTAAGTTTTCAGCAGTAATTTAATTACTGAATTCAGAGCCCTGTGCAGTAAGCTTGAGAATCCGGCTGTTCCCCAACCCTGAAAATGTCTAAACCCAGTATGTTTTTCAATTCTGACTTGAAAGTCCACATAACCTTAGAGCTGCATCTCTCCTCACAACCCAGTTTATCCCCCTGCAAAGGACTGGACAATGTAACATGCAATGTGCCCCAAAACTTGCCAGGAGCCATAAACTACCTCTGCCTAAGTCCCTTAAGCAGCAATAAATACCCACAGCATCAGGCTACAGGGAGCACTCACCATCAGGGTCAGCATTTGTTCTCGTGCAGAAAACAACTCTTTGTGTCCAAAGGCATTCTCTTGTTCCTCCTGTGACAACTTGTTTCATGTAAAATAAAACTCAGAAACAGTATCTTTCATCAGTCACTCTCCCTTCTCCCCAGGGCAGGGGGGTGCTCCAAGTCAGCACAGTCTGTTCCCCAAGATCTGAGCACTCCTCTGTGAAATGCCAAATTCACACATAAATGCTGAGCATCGTCACTGGACTGACCTGTGAGGTCTTTACTGCCTCTGGAGTCAGGGACTTGGTCTACTATTTCTGGGTGGCCCATAATTACTTTTTAAGTTACTCTCTTTACTGTGGCATCTGCTGTACCCATTTAAAACTGGTTTATGGGTAAAACACATAGAATGTAATTATGAGTTAGACATTTTCACATCTCATTTACGCATCTTCCCTCCTACCACATACCAGATATCACCTTTTATTTCTTGGATTCCCATACAAACTTCTGGAGCACTCAACACTTCCTTCCCTGTTTTATCATGGTGCACCACGCAGTCGTCAGGACATGAGGTGCTAACTACAGCACCGTGCACAATCGCAGTCTCCGTGAGGAATGTCTTGCTTTAATAGAGAAATAAAATGATATAAGGTCATAAGCTAAGACTATCATAAAGTGCATTGCAGGTACCCTATACTTAAATACTCCCATGCTACCTCTTAACTATAAGTGAGGCAATTTGCCTAATGCCTATAGAAGTGACACAATTAATTCCCCTCCCTTAAATAATCCTATTCTTTCCTCCCTAATGTGCCTCTGTAGAAAGAATGTTTACTAAAATAAAACAGATTTTTCTAAAACCATATCCTTAATATCCTTAGCATTAGAAATAGCATATGTCTATAAAAAAATTTAGAAAGTCCTTCCTTCACTGTGTTCAGAAAACCACTGGAGACCCCTTTCTCTCTGAAATGGAGACAAAACCCCACAGCAGTATTATGAACACTGTAAACACACTCAGTGGACTGTATGAAAGTGGCCTCAGCTATAAACAGCAACCTCAGCAACTTTCTATTCATGTTTCCTGTTAAATACCTGCAAAGGAACCAACAACCTCCAAGTTAGTCCTCCCAATTAAGACTTGCACCTTTCTGTCCTGACAGTGCAGCATTTCCATGTTACTCATCAGTCTGGCATTTTGCACACCATTTGAAGCAAGGTGGGCTAAAGCGGAAAAGGGTCCATGAGGATCACCTGTGCTTAAAAGGATTTAAAAAATCTCAGTTGGAAGCGTTTCCCACACAGAAAGCACCTGGAGGTTTAAGAGTATTGCTTAATGCAACCTACTTTCCATGTGGCCTAGAGCATGGACCTCTTGTAGTACACATAGAAAGTTGCAAATACAGTACTTATTAGTCAGTCATAAGATCAAAAAATTAGGAGAAAAAACCCCAATCAATCACCTCTCTGAACTGAATTGTACAAACCCAGTCTAACGTACCAGTACCATCGTCTTCTGCAGGACGAATTTTTGGTATATCAAGCAATCATTCTCACACTGGGTCATTGCCTCTCCCTGTTTACTACAAATGCTAGCTCCTATAGAAATAAAACCAAAATTTCTTCTAGAAAAAATAACATTAAAGTTATACTGTTATCTCACTTTGAGTTGTTTCACACAAGAAGAGAAAAATCCGAGTTATTTCACTTGAAAATTAAACATGGAGTCCCCCAATCAACAAGTACTGCATAGTAAATATATTACCTGAAATTTTACTCCATCAAAAGGATGAGAAAAGGAAAATAAGAATATGTTAAGTATATATTGACACTTGCTACTAGACTTTAAATACATCTTACTGTCTTTATTATTAAGCAGTATAAACTATGCCTGTCATGTGCAATCACTAGCTGAAAACAATCAACAAAACACAGGGATTTTATGGTATAAATTAACATTGGTTCCACTACTGCCAGGGGAAGTTTTTGCCACTGGCTTCAGCCAGTGTAGCATCTGCCCTCAAATCCTAATAGAAATGAAGTTTCAGTAGTTTAAGAGACACATGTGGGTGCTGATTCTTTCCAAGGTTTTTACTAGATAGAGGTTTTATTTCAGATGAGCAATTCATCTGTTTTTCTTCTGATTGACTGGCAAGCAAACTGGGAACATGCCACCTTCTCACAACCATGATTCTTAAACAGATGGTTCAAGGCACAGAAAACTGGGCTAGGAGTGTTATTAAGATGTCTTGATGCCTTTTGTCCCCCTGTGTGCCTCCAGGCAGGACCATCTATGCCTGTTTCTGAAAAATTTCCGACAGACAAAATTCCACAACATCCCAAATTGCCTTTTTCTGGTGTTTTATCTGCTTTAGAAGGTCATTGCTAATACCTAATGTGAATTTTGTTTGGTCCTGTTGAACCAATTACATCCCATACCCTCCCATTTCTCACCAAGGAGAATAAATTACTGACTTTCTTTTCCCACAGCCTTTTGTATTCTTACTCCCCTTTGCCACGTTGTCCCTTAGAGATCTCTTTTTCTAGCCGAGCACCCCCAAAACCTTCAGTATTTCCTGACAGGTCACATTTCCTCGCTCTCTTATCACCCTCATTGCTTTTTCTTTGGACTTTCACCAAATTCTCTATAGCTTATTTGGGCTGTGCTGCCCAAATACATGCTTAGAGGTATGGCTGAGCTCCTGCCAAAGGCATGAGGAGCAGAAGTCACTCCATACCACTCATGGGCTATATTTTGTATTACACCCTCATCACCTGTGATCAAGAAAAGCTCTGAATTCCAACATGAACATTTCTTCTGCCAGCTTCACAACAACTCTTAAATTAACTAGAACCTTTAGTATTGTAAACAGCACTAAATTGGAAATCACACTTAAATGGCTATCGTCACTTAGCCTACACCCCAAAATGACAGAACATTTCAGGGTTACTCCTGGAAATACACAAACACAGGCATGCACACACAGCCCAAGTATAATTAACAGAGACTTAATCTAATCTACATTCAGATGTGGATGTACAGAGATAAATAATATACAGATAAAATACAAACACCCACACACTGAGTAGGTCTGTAACTGAGAGGTTTATCTAAGTGATTAAGAATACCACAACTTTTCCAGTGCCAAAAAGAGGAGAAAAAATTAGATAGCTAAATATAACCACAGCTAAAATCTGATTCCCTTCATTTATAGTTCTGAATCTAGATAAATGTACATGTGGAAGAGATCTTTAGCATGTCCACCACCTTTTCCTCCTCCATGTTAACAGGTTCAACTCCTCTGAAGTAGTCAAAACATAAATGTAATATTAATATGTGTGTGTGTATGTGTGTGGTAAAGCCAGGGTAAGTGGAAATAGAGTACGGCCCCTTGTTGGCCCAGGTCTTACAGCTAATTGCAATAATAGAAAAACAAGAAAACTAATAAACTGCAGTTGCCTACTATGCAATAAATATGTAACTATACTGTAATTACATTACCTGATTATTGATGTACTGTAAAATAAACTGTTATCAAGTTTTTTTACCGTTCCCTTCTATTTACAGTCATCTCTGATAAAGATTAAGCTTCCCCAAAAATGCATGATAAAGCTTCTTATCAGAGGTTTTAATGCCTCTAATAACTACTGTAATTCTGTGTGATTTAGTGCTTTGAATAATCCACCAGGATTTTTCTCTAGATCTTTAAAAGGATTGTAATGTGTACAGAGGTGTCGTAGTGATTAAATTTACAGGACACTTACCAAAACAGTGATAAGACAGGATGTTTAATTAACACATGTACACGTTGTTCAACTGTACTATCATGCAAAAATGGAAAGACCTGAATGAGACCCCTATTTTCCTTTCAAAATGTTAAAAAAAAAAATTAAACAAAGGATTATCCTCACTATACAATATAGGAGCAAATATTCTGAGGGCAACAGCAAATCCAGGCAGCACCTGAGAGTGGTACCAGTCTAGTGTTGCATACTGGGTAGAGCCAAGGTCCTGGTAATTCTAGTTGGGTGCCCCAGAGAGAAAAGAAAAACTAAGTACATGGGAATTCACCAGCTGAGTTTGGAGATGTCATTCTTTGGCTGGTGGGTAGTTCAAGGACATTGCAGTACTCTTCAGCTATAATGCCGGAAAATATCAATGCTTTTAAGGCTCATTGACAAAAGTCATTGCAGAAAACCAGCTGAAGGTTACCTTATCAGATGTTTTTGAACTCCATGTCTCAGAAAGGCACACAGGCACTCTAGAAAATCCCTTTTCCCTCCATCAGTAGATTTTACCTAATGGCCAAAGCTATCCCTTATTTATATAACAGATAAGTAAATTTAACTTAAGCAAAGAAATGCCTCAGCAGACTAAGCCCCAGCAGAAAAGGGCAGCAGAGTCAACCATATAGTGAGAAGTGGAAGACAACCTTTATCTCTCTGAGGACTCTTTCCACTTTAACTTCTACTGACATTTTGTCCACTGTGGTGCTGATCATAAAAACCCCAAACTGATAGAGAGATCTAAAGGTGATATCATATGTGATCAAAAGACAAAACAGAAAAGTCAAAAAGCTCATGCAACCCATATTCCCACTGGGCAAACAGTCTGTTTAATATTAGAATTGTTTGTACTTTGGAATTGAAATCCCAACACCTGCAAGTGCACGCAGCTGAAGCGGAGTTCATTCCTGGATGGGCAAGTGCCAGGCAGTAACAGGGCATGAGAACAGACTTTGGCTCCATGAACGGAAACATAAACCTCTCCTTTGTAAAAATTATTCTTAATGATCTCAAAGGCCCCCTGGTTTAGTATGGAAGATGAGTGCTGCTTTCCTTTAGAATGAATCCCACGTATTTTGTATCACAGTCCTGGCACAGGGCTACAAAGATGAAATCATTCCTTGACCATCACTGTAGGCACGCCTGCTCGGATCTGCAGTGCGTTGCAGGGGCACACAAATACTGGAAATGGTGTAACTGCCTCATTACTGCGCTCTGCACAGGCTTTTATACCCTGGTTCTCAGCAAGACTAATTATTCTAAAAGAAGCATCACACTACTGCAATTATCCTGCTCCCAAAACCTGAGTTACATCATTTAGGACACTGTGCTTCAGTATTCTGGCACATCCATGCAGCTTTATTTTTTGCCACAAAGATTTTACTGGGGGGAAAAAAAGTTAAGAGGAACAAGCTTAGAGATCACGAATGACAGAAGACAGAACACTTAAATATAACAGGAATAAGGAGAAGGCACTGACGGTGTCAAAAATCACATGCTTCTGAGTCTGTTTATTTACCTGGCAGGCAGGACTGCTTACCTGCGTAATCCTTTCTCTTCAGCAAGTGAAGGTGAAGGTGTGGGAACTTCCTCCTTTCTTTGCTGGCAGTATTAACTGACAGCATGGGGAGGGAGACTACAGGAAGATTTTATTTCTCATCTCCATCATCAGTAAATTACTAAAGTAGCTTCCAGGACCCTCAGAAGGTGCTTGAAACCTATGGCCCTTTGGCTGGCTACTCTCCGGATGGACCAGCATGCATGATGCCCTCCTGCGTAAGGCTGCAGTCCTTCTGCAGGAGAAGAGCTGACTTTTTAGATCAAATACACAAGTTGCTCCTGTATCACATTCTCCTTCCCTTCCCGGGAAAGAATTTACAGTAGTAAACATTATTTAATGTCCCTACTGAGGGATTGGCAAATAAGAAAAAATAGCATCTACCCAGTGACTCAGAAATTAGCAGACCAGCCTTAGTCATTTTCTCTATCTCTGATTAATTAATCAGAAATTTTCCCAACATTTTTATGTATGCCTGTTCTTTCCTTCTCTGCCCAGAAAAACTACAAGCTACGTCTGGATGTGATGGTTAACCACATTTTTGTTACGTTTCAGCACTAGATGGAGAACAACTAGATTTGCAGCTGGAAAAAAGGGTGAGGGGAAGAAAAAAATGAGACAGAAAGAGAGAAAGAGAAAAGGGAAAGGGGGGAAGAAAGAAAAGGTACTGCCCTTTCAGCCAAATGACTCAGAGCAGTCATCTTCAGAGCACAGAAACCAAATGATTTGTGAAATCCTCAGAAACATTGGTGATTCAGCCAGCTGCATGGAGGGTGGTCTTGTTCTCAGCTAAAACAACCTGGTTTAACTCCCCCTCAGTACTTCAAGTTTGTAATTTTAAAAGTCCAATATTTATGTAAACATGTCCAGCTTGCTGTCTCGTGAAGAAACCCTCCTTACCTTTTTAATCCTCTCTCTGGTCTTTGCCTTCTTACAGAGACAGAAGTCGCAGAAGGCAACTGAATGTATTTCACCAGGAAATGTGGGCCACATCCTTCGTTATTACAGAAACAAAAAGACGCTTGTTTTGATCTATCTATGTGTATTTAAAGAATTACCAGCAGAACATAAAATGAAGTGGAGAGGTCTATTTGAGGTCTGGGTGCTCCAGATATTTTTTCTGAAGCTGCCATGGATTTCAGTGGGAGCACTGCACATTGAATGGCAAAGGGAAACATCTCCCTGACCAGAGCTAGCCTAGGGTAGCACACAAAGGAAAAGATGTTCACCTATGGAAGGCATATGCAGGCTGAACTGCATATGTTAAATTAAAGACATCTGCACTTTGGCAGAATTTGGACAATGACTCACTTTAATTATGTAAAAATTTCAAACGGGGCAAACTCCACTGTAGTGACTCACATTAGTGCTACCACATGATCTTCTGATAACTACATCAGTATATAACTCATGTCTCTGCTGCAGAGTTTCTACAGAGAGAATGACATATTACCTGACTAGCATTAAAAGGACTCCATGTTCCCAGCAATGACTGGTACATTAAGTAATGCTTCAGAAAGTAGCATATAGTACACTGTAGCATATAGTACACCGAGCTTTTTTTCCCTTGACACAAAACTACAGTTCCTCTAATGACAATAATTCACTGTCATTCAAAAATCAATTTTCTGTTTGTGTTTTATTTCTTCAAATTTATAGAGTAGTGGGGAAAGATTCCAGAAGTAGAAACTTACATCATTTCCTTTTCCCAAGAAGAATTATGGTGCTGCAGACCTCCTAGGCTTCCAATCAAAGACGCTCCCACCCTGTCCTTAAATGAGTGGCAAACACAGCCTCAACCCCTTCAAGCACAAAACCTTCTGTGTAGGTCTGGCTGGTAAAGGCACCAGGCAACTTCTTGCATTTTGATTCACAGATATTCTTGGACTTTTCCCTGCTACCTCCTGCACTTTCCAAGTTGGTTTGGTTTGCTCGGTTCTGGTGTGGATTATCAGAAAGAACTCATTATGCGCCTTACGTCAGACTAACAGGACTGATGACCTTGAAACGTCCGCTGTTAAGAAAAGCTATTCTGCATTATTTGCCTCAGATTTTTAAAAACAGCAAAACACTGTATTACTTACCTCAGTGTTGTTAAGGAAAGGGGGGGTCTTTTGCTGACTTGTATCAGGTTCCTTTTCTGAGCTCTGAGAGCTGCTGTTTGTATTCTGGAGTACCACTGCATTACATTCCTATTAAACAGCTGAAAAAGGGATGTACCCTACAAGGCTTTCTAAACACTGTTTTCAGGCTTACTGAACAAGCTAACAGGACCCTTAAGGAGCAAAGAGACATACAAAAGGCATTTTCACTACAAAAGGTATATATTAATGTGACAAATACAGCCTTTGTTAATGCCAGATGCTGACTATAGGTGTGAATGAGGAGTATGGTGAATGGATGATGAGGAGAAAGCAATCTTAACTGTGCAATTAGTTATGTTATGTTTGGACAATGTTTTGCATAACAATTATAGGCCACTGGTAGACTAGTGGTCCAAAATTACAGTCTTCCAAAGGTGTACAAAAGCTAGGAAAGCCACTGCACCTTTTGAGAAACTATTTTAGAAGGCTAATGAAAGATGTAAATGATGTTCAAGTGGCCTTCATACACTTAAGTGTGCCACTAGGCTTGGATGGCAAGTGCAATGTGCTTTCTCCAGCTGAGAGTGGTAAGAAGTAGCAAGTGCAGAGGATGTCCCAAGGGAATGCCCTGAGCCACAGCAGTGCTAAAAGGTATGGGAGTGAAGTCTGGTCTCTGAGCGACAGAGCTGGTAGGAAGTGGTTGAAGGTGTTGAGACCACTGCGTATGTAATGGGCTGGATCAAAAAACAATGAGCAAGAGGAGAGGAATCACAGTATGTTCCTGTTCCGTCCTAGCATCTACCAAAGAGAAAAAAGCATCTTGATTATTCCACACCCTCTCATTCCACCTTTCACTTATTTTCTTTTTCAAAGCACAATTTAACTTTTTTTTCTAGGGGTTCACATAGAAGTTAAATTTAAAATTGGTTTCCAGATTTAAGCTCACTGCTACAACTGTTCCTGGGGATAGAGGTAAACTGCCCAGAATGTGATAACAACATGGGTGTTGAGTGATGATCTGCTCATAATCGACACATCCAAGTACACAAGAGTTCATTTCATCCTTGATCTCACCCCAGGGATCCACGCCAGTCACAGCTGATGCTGAGAGGTATAAGACATACTGCCCTGTTGGCTCCATGATTATTCATGGGTTACCAGTGCTGGGGAGCAGGAGAGATGCCCTCACATGCCACTCAAAGGTGTTAAACTGACACACATCATAGCTTCCCTGGGTTCTCCTCCTAGAGAATAGTGAACATGCTATCCACCAAGAAAAACAAATCCACTGACATTTGAATAGTAGGCTAATGAACACAAAGGGGAAAGACTCAAGGTAAGACTTGTTCCTAAACTCTTGTTTACAAGGGATATCTTTCAGAAAGACTCTCCACTGCCTTTCAAATACAACACTAGAACAACCCTGGGAATGCTGTTTTTAAACAGTCTGCTGATCCCCTACTCAAATAAACAGTAAGTGTATAGTGCTGCTAAGTCAAGCTGTTTAGCAAAGACATTTACTTCTGCACAGAAACTCAGCCCCTGTGGTGCAGGAGAGCACAGCAGCGTGCTGTGACCCAGCTCCCAGCCAAGGGGATGAAGAAGACATCAGGACCAAGAAACAGGGCAGAGACCATTTGTGCTGTACCCCAACATAAGCATCCACCCAGTTCGTTGGCTTTAATGTTTGGACTGGAAGTGGGAATAGTTTTTTAAAGGCTATTTTAGCCAGTGAGAGAAGAAAAAGTGTATCATGTGACTTTGTGTCCTGGGTGCTGTTTGTAGAGAAGCCTTAAGTCACAGCTGGACTTCTACAAATTATTTATGATTGCAGACTGATATTGAATATACAACTTGAGGGAAAATCACAGAGAGCAGGATTGTATGCACACAGAACTAAGCTTCATGTTCAGTCACATCTCTTCCAACTGACTGCAAGCATCTCTACAGTCAATATCCAAGGCTCAAACACCCCTTGGAAATTCATTAGCAAGCCCAGCAAACAGCAGTCCTGAAAATAGCATCTTTCCATTCAGTGCAATGAGACATGCCTCACTATATTATATGTTCAAAGAGGGAAGGGCAATACTAAACCCAGCTTCTCGTGAACCTGAATCCAATCACACATTCCCTTTATGACAGACATCTCTCTTGGTGCTGCTCTACAAAATCTACATCGTATCAGCACCACCTTAAAGGTCGGCTGTGCTATTTCAATAAATAGAGAAACCAAGGTTTCCTTAAACCACTTGCATTCCTCTTGCTGCAGTCATTTTGGCTCTCTTCTATTGGTCTTGCTTAGCTCACTTTCATATGAATGTCAGATTTTGCATTTGCTGTGTGCTGTCATCTAGACTCCCGCTGTAAAACAGTTTGTTTTTCCCCCAGTTGGTGCACCAGATTAGCATTCCCCTTCTCCCCCCGCTCCAGAACAGAATGTAATTAAAGATCATGGGAAAATAACACACACACTAGTCATAAAGTTAGAGAATTTCAGGTTTGGTTCTGCTTTCCAATTTTACATGCTCCACTTCACTCCTGTATATAAAGAGAAATATAAACGGCTTTGGCCACTGGATATCTATTAACTCCTTGTACATCAGATCCTGTGAGACAGAGATGACAGCAAGATCCACAGCAGTTTATGAGAAAGGGCCTATGCCTCAGAGAATCACACCCAATCTATCTAAAAGGAGGTGTTTTGCCCAAATGGTTCCCTCTTTGCTTACTGTGAAAGGGTCATGAAACATAAGGCAGAACTGTCTCCCTGTTCAGAGTGCTCAGGAAAATGTTTCATCATCTAAGTGAATGTTTTCACCTGAGAAGCCTGCCAGGATGATCACTTTGATGGCCTTGAAGCCAGAGAACCACTTGGGTCAGCAAAGGCCAGTGCTGGTGGCACAGTGGCACAGCTGGTTTAAAGCAGAGGTTGTTTTGTACATCCTCACCTCAGCAGAGGCACCTCCACCTCAGGTTTTCTGGTGCTAGAATGGAAACATCTATGAGCTCACTGCCTTTGGGTGTAGGACGGAATGTCACCAGAAGAGAAATTAACTCCTTCTTAATTAAACAAACAAACAAACAAACAAACAAACCTCAAACTGGTTTTATAGCAGAGATAAAAATATCATCAAATTGCCATTTATCACCACAAGAGTAAGCAAAAGGCAACTGTTGATCTTCAGTGTCTCCTGAGAGGTTCTGGAAAGGAAAAAAACCTACCAGGTGATCTTCTGCTGTGAAAGCAGGTGGCAGTGGGGAGGCAATTCGGGATCTACATCCCAGGTTCTGCCACAGCTAAATCACATCCCAATTTGTCTCCTTTTTCAAGAGGAGAAAAGGTAACTGAGGTCACTGAGAAAGATGATGTTTGTGCCATGTCGTTTGACATAGTATCACACAGACAGAATTTATGACATGCCCAACCTATACAACACTGTCAGTGGTGCATTTCTAGGAAACAAACCCCAATATCATGGTGTTTACTATACCTCAAAACTCCTCCCTCTTCCTCAGATAGAGAAGAAAGTAGATGTTCACCTTTACTGTAATTATTTTTTACGACAATTCTCTTCCATTAGTTAGAGGATCATAATGGAATAAATAGAAAAATGAGCTCCAGGCTGAGTATTCTGCATTGCAATCTAAATTAAACTAGTATTACAAATTTGTTTACATATCTCAGTTGAGCTATGCAGTTTCAAAAGTTACTTGCTGAATGTAAACATATCTCCTGATGCTACATTACCCACTACATGCAGTGAAATATATTCTAATGTAATACAATAAAACTGAAAAACCAATAAATGTTCCTGTTTATTGAGAAATTGGACAAAAAATAGCTTATTGTCAGTTTTTAAAGACTGAAAATCAATAGATGATGAAAGGTTGTGTTTTTTGTTACCATTAGACTGTTGACTCTAGCAATAAGTGAGATATGGATTATAACTGGGGGAGTAAAGAACTGGTGAAATATACAATTTGGAGCTTCTAGGGTTTTGTAGAAACTTAATTCCCAGTATTTGTGCTGCAGTGGCCATCTTGGCATTGCTGTTAATGGGCCCCGAGAGCACAGCTCCTCCATTTTGTTGTCAAAGCCAGCTTTAAGTATCTTCCTGTCTTTACGAGCATTTCTAAATTAAGGGGACTCTTAATCAGACTTGCATCTGCTGAGGATCACAAGTAAAGGAGATCCAGCTTTCACATATATTCACATCCTGCCAATAGGAAAAAAAGAATCCTCTAACAACATTAAGAAACCCCAATTATTAGAGTGTCGCCCCTCAGGTGCCTCTGAGTCCCCCTGGGTGAGCTGCCAAGGAGGGTTCCCCAGGTCTGGCCCCACATAACAGCAACCACCAGACAACACCAGAGAGAAATCAAGTTAAATCAGATGCTCAGCTTGCAAAAACCTTTAGCTCTCATGCTAAAGTTCCGGAGTCTGCCGTCCTTCCTCACACACATAAGGTTTCCACATCTGGGCCCTGAGCACAGAGGTCCCATTCCAGCCTGCCATCTACACACGGCTGAGTTTTACCCTAAGTACCTGGGCAGAGAAAGGTCTGAAAACCACAGATTTTTAGCACCTGTTTTCCCAGAAGAATTTATTCATGAGAGTCAGTTTAAAACCTGAATTTCTACATTCGTTCAACAAAAAGCGCACAACCACTCAGAGACTGGGAAGGTATTCTTGTCTCACGGTGCAAACACGGCAACATGGAATACTAAAAAAATATGCAGTGATAAAAACCACTGAGCTAAACATAAACACTGCACCCAGGGTCCTTAAATAGTGATCTATGCCAACATTTTTCCAAGTGAACCAGTAGGTATGACCATTACATATAAACCCAAATATAGATGTTCTACCCTGACTGTATTTCTAAACTCTGGAAGAGAGTCTGAAAGGATGCCAATTACAACTGGGAGTTAGGGCTGCTTTTAGGATTTATATTCTCTTTGTATGTTTCATAATTATACAGCAGCTCAAATCTTGCTAGATGGGGGTAGTGCAGAAGATGCCTACACTGCCTTCAGATAAACAAATGTTCTTCTCTGGAAAAGTGGGCAGCGACCACTGGGCCTGGATGTGATGAAGAACTAGTAAAGCCAGCTGATCTCCTTCTCCAGTACCTGATTTTACAAATTCAGAGAAGTGTGCAGTTAAGAGTCTACAGAAAAAAAATTTCCCAAGACCTGGAAAGAGCTGACCATGTGCAGAAATGGCCATCCTACTGCTGGCCCCAGTCCTGTGTTTCCCTGACACAAAACCTTTGCTTCAAACCGAGGATAGCACAGAGAGAACTAATTTTCATATCATGGTTTCCTTCTGTTTTCCCAGGTAGGAAGCTGTTTCTAAAAAGGGGGCTGTTACCACGTCTGCATAATCACATACCAAAAAAAGATTAATGTTGCTCCTGTAAGCTTTTGCTTAAGTATACCATGGAAAATAACTTTGATGAAATAATTTGCCCAGAGCACTGCTTGTCTGGAAGATTTCTATAATTTAACCGCAGTTCTGTAAATAATTTGGTGATAGACAGGCCATCAGCATAATTTGGTGCTAGACCCATGCAATGTTAAGGAAATGGCCAGCAGGCCAAAATTAAATCAACTGGGACCTAGTATGTACAATGCACATTAAAAACCAGTCCAAATCTATTATTTTTTGGAATATGCTTATTCAGTTTAAAGGAAGACACTGAATTTTGCTTTGGGAATTAACACAAAGAAATGTCATGCTTCCTCCCTGTGAGGAAAAGATCACCCACACAGGGTTAATCCTGCAGATCTCCATGAAGATGTACAATATTTTTGCACCATAGCATCCCAAACTACAGCATTTTGTACCACTTTTGGACTTACCAGTAACTTTCACCAAAGTATCTCAGTTCTCCTGTGCTGATAACCTGCAAAATAGCAAAAGCCATTGCCCTGATTTTTACTCAAGCCATAACCAGGTCTGCAAGATAAGAGGTACAAAATTGTATGCATGGTACATTGCACCTTTAATCATCTACCTACCTGAAATACTTAAGCAAGTAGTTAGACATCTAAATGGTCCAACTACAGGCTTAAAATAAATGAGTTTTGTAGTACATGACTGTGTCCACATAATTTGAAAACTGGCATTCACATCCCATCTCAAGCAAAGTATCATTTCAGCTACAGGCAGATCAGAAACTTAGAGTCAGTAGCAGAGACAAGAACAGGACTAAGATTTAGTATTTCAGCTGAGAAGAGGGAAGAACAAACAACTGCAGGATGCTTCCCACTGCACTGTTTCATTTCTGGACAAACATTTTTCTATCAGAAATGTCCACAATCAGCATTGCTTTCCTGCATCATCATCATAATGTAAATGGACATACATTCTGGAAACCCTCGATGATTTTTCCAAATGAGAAGGGAATGGCAGGGAAAATAGCATACTAAACAAAGGCAACAAAGCCATCCCTCTCAGCTCTACTGAAAAAAGGCCTCAAGAAGCAGACACATTTGTATTTCTTTTTAACTGAAAATACAGAGAAGGAGGTGAAGTAGATGGGTTAAAAGCCAGCAAAAAGTAGTATAAAAGCCCACCAGGTATTGTTGCAAGAACCTCTAGATAAGCATCTTAAATCAGGGTAAATTACACACCTCATGCTGGTGACTCGGTCATGGGAAATTATGAAGCTACGTGATGTCTCATTTGTTGTGCTGAAAACAAATGTAAATAAATTACTGAGAGAATCTCATTTACATTTAGAAATTCATCCCGATGCATGACATGACTGCTGATGTTTTTTTAAATGACACTTTGAGAAGAAGTGCCACTATTAAAAACAGATCATAGCCACCTCAGCGAGAACCTGTGCATGTGTGCGTGTGTATGTGCACGAGCGTGCAACGGCAGATGTTCGAGAGAGATCTTTCGGATCTCTGGGAAAAAGGCTTTCTTTTACTGCTGCACAACCAAAATGGTGGCGCCAGAAGACAAAACCATTGATACATATTCTTCTGTGTATTTTCCCCCCTCCAGAGGGGCAAGCAGAAAGACAATATTATGGACTGGCTGCTGCCACTGCAACAGAAAGTGCAAATACTAAAATGGTAGGAACAGAAAATAGTGTGGCACATCCCTCCATCATCAAGTGTAATAAAACTTCCCCTTAAATACACACACAAAAAGCCTTTCGCTAAGCTTTTATCTCCCCCCTCCACATCTCACACTTTAAGCTGTCACTGAAAAAATTGAGAAGGATATCCAGGAAGCCATAAGATGGAGAGCAAGTTGAACTGCTGTTAGCTAAGCAGCACACATTCAGGCAAATATCCAAATGCTTTAGGAGCTGTCATTCTCCATCCCGCGTGGGAAGGCTGCGAAGAGACGGACTTGCTCGTATCATGATTGCTCTTATTATTACAGCAGTGAAAACACTGCATACTAATGGATGTGTTTTCAGAAAAAAGACTGTTAGATGGCTTTTTAGACTCTGTGCCTGGCTGTCTGGGCTTCAGTATCTGATACATCCTATCCCTTTCTTTGCTTCCAAAACAGAACTCAAAAAAAAAAAGTTTGTAACGTGAGGGCAAAATAAAACATATTTCCAAATGGGGACATGACAGTGTTCTACAACCCCACATACGGCAGCATATTTACATAAGCCTGCATAGGTCAGAGAGTTTATTTGTTAAGGGACAAATAAGCAGGCCATGAAATAATTATTTTTCATTGTGCCCTGCCAAACCTACCCAGCCAAAGGCTAAATTGAGCTGCTATTGTGATTATTTGAACTGTGGAGCCAAAAGTCTTCACTGCAAAGCATCCCAGCTGTCCTAAATTTTATTCTGATGGCTAGTTTTCACACTAGCTTGAAACTTGCCAAAAATGCTCCACAAAACAGGCAGGCGGAAGGCTTGCTTTATCCAGACCTACATCAATTACTGATTTAGAGCTGTTCTGAGAACTTGATTATTAACAAATCACTTCCCAAAATTGTTATGACAAGATTCACATATGCAAATGGCAAGCTGCTCATATGTACACAGCTAGCAAAAGAAATTAATACAAAGGTTCCCAGATTTATTTATGGTTATTTCCTATTCTGCTTTACTGCAAATTAGCCACTAAAATATTAAAAGAAAGGGGAGAGATCCAGCTGCAGCATCACAGCTTTGACATATGGTGACATGGAAACACCCAGGTCATAACTGCTCAACATGCTTCTGCCTTCACCCACCTCCCTGGGGAAAAGGATCTACCAGTGCCTTCTGGCACCAGAGGAAGCAAAACCACCACAGTAGCTCTCAAGCTTCAGATTTGGCCAACACACCAAGGAGCAGGTAGGATTACCCTGAGAACAGCTCAGACGACAGGCTTGGGAGGACATTTCATATTTTAAACAACATTGACAGTGGAGGAGGAGGAACAACAAATACAATATTTTTTTAAACCTCGTGCTTCAAAGCTTAAATTAATCCCTAATAATGAAAGATTAGGATGAGAACGTGTAGAGAGAAGATTATCCCAAGTCTGCCCATTGTGAGGCTCTTACAACTTTACTTGAGGTGCCTGGGGTTGGTCATTGCTAGAGACAGAGCAGGAGGATCTCGGGAACGATTAATTACGTACTCTCTACATTTCTGCTTAAATAACTAAGACACAAACAAAAGACAAAGAGGCTAATTGTTCTGAAGGCAGCAGACTTATAAATAATGAAATGCCCATCAGTTGGTATCAGGCTGTACGTACCACAACCCTGACCAGACAAGTGCACCTTGCTGCAGCCACCCTCCTTCTCCTCCACATCTCCTCCTATTCTTCATCCTGTTTGAAATTTCATTGTAATATCCTCAGGGCAGCAACCACTCCACATTTACACATGAATTAGAACAACACCTCGCACAATGGCATACCAGTCCTGATTGGACCTGGACCGCTCCTGGGAATGCTGCTGGGAACTGTACTACAAAAAGAGCTCATAAATGTATAGAGTTCAGCACAGTAACACACACACACACACACACACACACACACACACATCCCACCTTTTAACACAGTTAACATCACCAGACTGTTAACTCTGTTCTCACAACAAAACTGCAGACAGTTTGATCCATTTCTAAGCCCCAAGATGGTTGCAGGATGTGTAGCTAAGATCCAGCACACCTCCACCAGCACATTCGGTGAAGCCAGGCCTTTGCTATGGACCCCTGCACTTGCTGCTTAGTACAGTGACAGAAGTGCTACAAGATCACATTGTAGAGGTCAAGGCTTAAGGCTGATTCTTACTTGGATTTGCATGGAAGCTGATCCAGTGACGAGCTGGGAACATTCAGGACGAGTAACCGAAGGAAGCCACAAGTGTCAGCCACATCACCCGTGTGCAACCATTCCAGACCTAACCTGATTAGCCCAAATTCCCTTCTGATTTCCTTCCTTGGCAGAGGCTTTTGACCTTTGAGGTAATATTTTAATATATTCCGGAGTTTCAAATTTTGTACATAATAAACTAGTTATTTTCAGGTACTTCAGATATAAATAACTCCAATACAAAATTTTAACTTGCTCTGGTACTCAGTCATGCTATTTTTAACTGAAAATATAACAAATAGATTTGAAAATCTTTAGCAACATATTTCCATTTTTCCAACAATTCTGACACATCAATTATTCTGTTGAGGACTTCTTCCTGAAGGACTATGAACGGCCAATATGCTTCACAAAGAGCAACAGAAAATTGAAGGGAGTGGGTACAGGTAATGTAGCAAATCAATAAGTAACTTGAGTGCACGTATAAATTCAGGCACCTGGGCCCCCTTTAAAGTCAGGTTCCATGTTGTAGTCATTCTTTCCAATGGTTAATATATAGAAAAAATGGAAGAAATAGCCAAAACGTAAAACATATTAAAAATCTTAATTAGAATAGAATGGCCACTTTGTCAGGCCTATATTCTGCATTGATAGGGCACCAGAAATTGACCTTAAAAATCTATCATACAGATTACAGCTGTTACCAACTGCATTAATCTCTTTCAAAATAAAATAAAATTTTTACTAAGTACAAATGACTTTCTGTTGACTACCAGATGACAGATCTCTTTTCTATTCGTCTAAAAACTCTACACAATCAAATTCTGTGTAAAATCCCAGATCATAATTCCCTTTTTTCTGGCTCCTGATGGGATAACTTTGCACTCAATCCAAGTTTTGTCCACAGCATAAATGTGGAGATTTTCTGTCTCACAGAGATGTGACCCTCACTGCTGGACATTCTCAGTTTGAGTGCTTCAGCTTCTCCATGAACTTCTCTCAACTTGTGACTTAACTCTTGCTCCTTTCGCCTGGGGTGCCCACGGCTCCAACCAAAGCAGACTCTATCCAGTGTCACATTTCCACTCTGGAGCAAAGACCACTCAGGAATGATCTTTTTTCTTCTACAAAGACAGTAATAGACCAAGGTCTACATGGAACAGGCTGTTGACAACCCTGCATACACTCAGTCATAGATATGTGACAAAGTCCAATTAAATCCTATTAGGGAATAATACAAATGACAGAGCTTAAAGAATACAGTTAGCTCCTAATTAGACAGCCCATAAATCTGTTCAGAACCTTCAGAATTTACCACCAGAACAGGAATCTCAAGACCTTTCACTCAGTTTCATTTTAACACACCTGTTGTCCACTAAACCAACAACTCTGTTGCTTACAGACAAGATATTTCATCAACTTAAATACTATTAAAAGATGATTATGCACTGAGCTTTCCTGAAATTGTGTAACATTTGCATGGTATAACACATACTCTTACTTGTTCACTGCAGTCTGATTCAAAGTGCTATAAATATGTTTGCCCTTTCTGCTAAGCCCGCCTAAGGGATTAGCAACCCCCCAAAAGTTCAGTTGAATATTAACTGCATTAACTTTGCAGACTGTAACATACTGTTACATTCAAACAGCCTACGGTGTGGTATGGATGACTTACTTAATAAAAAATGTTTTCTTGCAAAGCCCGATTGCTAGAAAAAAGAATTTGCTCTGTCAAAGGGGGTGACCTCTTCCATTTAACTTCATAAAGCAAACAAACAAAAGGGAGAACTTTACAGGGATGTCCAGAGAAATGTTTATCATTTCATCTGTCAAACCAGATGGACTTCCCTTGGCAACACAGCACCAGCTCCACTCTAGGTTAGAAATTAAGTCAGTTCACCATGAAAAAAAAACTGTGAAATACAGCAGCAAAAGTGTCATCTACTGTAGTAATGTGAACTCAAAAACTATAAAAGAAGTATGTTTGCTTACTTATTTTGTTAAGTAAGAAGTGCTTTGCGTGCCAACTCCCATAAAAAACTCATGTGCTGGAAGACTTTCCAGCACAAAGTTATAAAGCAGTGAAGACAAATAAAAAGAAGAGACAATATTTAAAAGCTGGAAGAGGGAGAGTTGATAGGAGTGTGAAGGGAAGCTGACTCGATAGCTAGTGACAAAAGTCACGGAAGAGCAGATTCTCGAACCTCCCAAGCAAAAAGCTCCCAGGCAGAGGCAGGGGATGACTGGAAGTATCTGATCAAAAGATGAAGAAAGGGAAGAGAAAGAGGAAAATGAGAAAGGCTTGGACAAGTTTCTTAAGGTTATGAGGTAAAAAGTATCCAACAGATTGCTAAAATACTTTTAAAGATTAAAAAACCCTCCTCCATTATAACTGCAGTAATAAAAAATGTAGAGCCTGTCTGTTATGGGATGAAAACAGAAACTGCATAACACGGGGTTTTTTTTTTTGTAAAAATACACAGATGACACAAACCTTCTCTATGCTGCTGTGGGAACACATAACAATACTCAAAAGACCTTGATCCTTAACGCTGAAATGAAGCCTTTTTCATTTAGTCTTCAAGGATCATGCCTATATCAATTTGTAAAAACACACTCTCCCATACAAGGGACTTGGGTGTAACAGAAAATAAATCCAAACTTTGAGAATTAGAAATCGTATTTCTTCATAATGCTGGACATTTACTTGCTTCTGCCATTCACCATCACCATTATGTTGTTTAGAAATGGAAACCAACAATAGATGTAGGTAATTACACAAGAACTTAAACTGCAAAGAGCTTCAGACCACAGCATTAAACTGGAATTAAAGCTTTACAGGAAAAGAGAAATGTTTCACTCCCTGCAATCACCTCCCTCCCTCAAACACACACTGCACACCTGCTACCCACCAGCCAGATGGGACTGAATTCTCCTGAATCAGATCTTGGATTTTTAAGCTCAGCTTGAGTTCAATTGGATTTCAAGACATGAAAATATATTATCATTTCACATTCAAAAAATTACACCAGTGTCCAGGAACTTCGAGTTTCAGTGCTGCTTGCACAATTAGATATGTATTAAAGTGGGATTATTGCCCCAAATGTACTAACAGAAATAAATAAAATGCAGCTTTGCATCAACATTTAATTTAATTACACATGCTCACTTAATGCATGAAAAACAGAATGAAGCTGATTTTATATCATCAGCATGTTAACTGAGATTGGGAATTTAGCTAATTTGCAGTGACCAGCAGTGTTTTTTAAAAGTCCACAAAGGCAATTTAGCAGCCTAAACTCACTTAAACATTGTAGGAACTGGCCCTTAATGCACAGGTATCATAAAATATTAACACATGTTAAGAAAAAACTGGGAAGCATTATATTCCTAGAGAATTTGCTACGCTTGCATAATGTAACATTTGTCGTCAATAAAGTTTCTTCAGTTACGAGATCTCAAGCCTGTTCTCCAGGAGAAAATCTCTTTTCCTCTCTCTATTCCAGCAGCACAGCTCCACCAAGTCCCTGTTGCCTGCGCTTCAGTGGAGTGCCGGCAACTGGCAAAGCCACATTTTTAATTGGGACTGGCCTCCAAATTAGACTTTCCCTACCTTTTCCTTCAGTCCTGAAACCAACTTGAGACATGCAGGGGGTTAACAAGTCACCGGCCATCAGCAAGCCCTTCTCTGCAGAGGCCGCGGGCATCTGGAAGCTGCTGCCGATGGTATTCCGCCAGAGCCGCGCCTGGCAAGTGCCAAGGCGCAGGAATGCGAGTCCTGCTTGCTTGGCCAGCCTTGGACTGACCTTTAGTCGTAACGGGGAACTGGAGTTTTGTTAGTGAACACAGAGTTCTGGTCTACACATTTTTTAAATTGATTATTTTATTGATGTAAAGTGCCCAGCTGCCCTCACGACAGTCACTAATATAGATTTTGAAAATAAAATTAATTAAGGGCCAGTCTGGACCACCTTTACTGTCACCATGTAGTACCCTTTTCTACAAGTAACAATGCTATCAACCAGCAAGCACAAGTAGAGTGTTTGAGGAGTATTTCATTACATCCCAAAACACCTGACCATGGAGGTCAAGATCACTGTCACCTATCCATGCATACACACACACACACACAGAGACACACACTCCCTCTCCTCTCCTACCTTCCAAAAGGGGAACCGAAGCACAGAAAACTTAACGGGCCAAAGGCAGCGTCAGAGCTGTGCCGCTCCGAGCTCCGTCCCTCCGGAGCGCGGCACAGGGAGCATGGCACAGGGCGAGCCTGAGCGGGAGCAGAGCAGCCTGGCACGCAGGCTAATCTGAATTACACTCATCCAGCCCTCGAAATGGTTCCTCATTAGCTGCGGGTTAATGGAGTCCCAATGAGTAGTGTTATTTTCATCCCCTGCCTACTGAACACAAAATTCATTTGCAAATATCCTGTAAAATACTGCAAAGCAAGCCAAAGAGATATGACAACATAAGAGGCATACTATTTATGGAATGCACTTACCGTCATTTAGAAAAGGAAGCTGACATGAGCAACAGCCTAAATTTAGCAACACATTTAGTTTTTATTCACTAGTCACAATGACAACATTTTAGAAGGCTACCGCACACCTTGTGCGCCAAAAGGTTCCACTGAAATCAAGACAGACTTTGATCTGAAAGGAATTTGGGATCAGCTCCTTAATGAATACAACACTGAGTTAAATTAAGGCAATCACCATCTTGACTTTCTATTCCAAGTAGATATAAAATTACATTGATTGCAGGAAATGGTGGCATTCAAACAATATTGCAATGGCCAAAGCCTGAAAGCTAAATTCATTGTCAAGCTAAACTACGCTTTCAGAGGGCACCATTTGATTTGAGGCAAAAAAGCATCTGCAAACCACAAATTTTCAATTAATAGTGTAAAAGGCACAGAGCAAGAAAGGAAAAAACACAGGTCAATATGCTACAGGCCACTCAAAGAAGCAGAGTCTCTGCATCAAGATACAGTGCATATACATACACACGTATGTATACCTATACATGTGAGTGCATGCATGTGTTTTGGGCTTTTTTGGGGTTTTTTTTAAGGCAGGCTGTACTACAAAGGCCATACTTGAGATCCAGAAAGGCACAATGCATTTCCAAACAGCCTGACAATGCTCTTTTACCCACGCTATCTTTAATTCAAAAGTAATTTCAAATCAACAGCACACAAAGTTAAACCTAGTTCTTTTGAAAACTCAGAAAAAGAATTAATTCGAACCCTTACCTTTGGCACCTTAAAGACTTTTGGCCATGACTTACCTGTATAAATAGAAAGAACTAATTTACTACAGAAATGCCCATGGGCAAACATGTTCTGGCTAATGAAGTGTTCAGCTTTTGCATGATTAACCAGCTGGTGGGGGTGGTGTAAAAATCACAGGGCATAAAATAATAAGAAAAATTGATTAGCAGCTCTCTTTTATAGCACTCTATGAAAAATTTCCTTAGTTTTGCTCAGCAGTTTGGAAAGTGACTGTAGAGAAGTATAGACTTGAATGACTTACCAAGGAGTCAGGCAGAGACTGCACCAGGCACTCACTCCTCCAAGACCTGTATCGCAGAGAGGTTCAAGTGAAAAGCAAGATACCAACCAGCACCATGGCTGGATTACTTATACAACAGGTCCTGCCACTAGTCATAAGGGTAATTTTCTACTATATTGGAAAAGACATTATATAAAGTTAAAACCATGATTATGCCTTGACTCAGTCCAGTTTCTTCCTCAACGCTCTACACTTGAACACCTCAGCTGGCTACAGCTATTCCTATGAGCCAGTTTAAAAACTGCCTCCATATGAGCCCAGGGATTCATATGCTACTTAGAAATAATGCACATATTTAGGTGATGCTACATAAAAAAGATGGGGTTTGCACTCACTAGGGACAAAAATCTTCTTGCCCTTCCCATCCTGTACAAGGGGTTCCTTACAAGCTCACATGCTCTGCCCTCAAAATAGGACCTAATTAGTGTACAAATATTTGGCAGACAGGTCACGAAAATAAATTTATCATTAACTCTCCCCTAAACCAAGGCAGGTTATCCTGAAGCAGTTTCACTTCGTACACGTTTGCTCTGGGTAACCCTTCAGCTCAGGTACAAATAGCATGTAACAGTTTCTTTAAGAAGAAAACCCACATATTTTTATGGCATGGAACTGATGCAGAAATATGAAAGAGCTGCTGACATAAAACATATGTACCAGGAATAAAAAATAAAAGCAAAAATTTAAGTTACAAATAATTTGCAATAGGCCATTGTAATGTGCACAGTCCCTCTTTAACATCATTTGTTCTATGGAAAATGCATGTTTTACACCTATTTATGGACTTTTAAAGACTGGTTTACTGCTATGTACCATGGGAGACACAGGCAAACTATTTGCATCTCAGGGATTTGCAACGTGTTTCAGCCCTGAGGATGCAACCATAACTCCAACTGGGACTTCATGGGCTGGGAACCTACATTAACTCCCTCTGGCAATACACACCACAGCTGATTTCTAACCACAACCAAATATTGCCTCCCTGAGAGTCCTCTCTTGTGGTATATGATGGTATATGATACACCTTCATATGCTCAGTTACCTGGATATGAATTGAATTCTGAAATCGTTCTGGTATGTCGTGCATGCTGTGGCTCAAAATATTCAATCTTACCATGGGATTCTTTGTGAGGAATAACAATTTTACCTGAAGTAAGAGTTATTTTTTACGAGAAGAACAAAAGCAGAACTCTGAAGCCCATTTTCCTTCTTTTCATAGAGTCCTGTACTTACTTCAATTACCACTTCCTGAGGAAGACAGTATCGCTTTAAATGCACCCAAGGAAATAATTTTTCCATGCAGTTTCCCTATAGGAGCCAGGCAGGTTATCCTGAGAACGGATCACTTCATGCATACACCATATACTCTACTTCACCTAAAGATTCCCACTGAAGAACTGGTCAGGCTCATGCAGGTTAGATAACTCTACAAATATTCCATAAATGTCTGTGTTTCTTATCAGGTACGTCTGAGAAATCTTGTCACTAACTTCATGGTCATTCAAGACTTCTGATATCAAAGAGGTTTTTGCCCGTTTTCAAGGCATTGCTGGATAGTTGGATCTTTCTACACTTGCATAGATCTTGCTTTCAAGCCTCCTCTAACTTTTTGGAAACATTTCTACATATTAACACTTAAGAAAGTGGGCACAGAGCAGACACGAGCAAACAGAAATAGAGGGAAACTGAAAACACTGGCATTTCTCTCAGTACATCAGTTGTGAAAGTGCTATTTCCAGATAGAATTCATCTTAAAAAGAGAAGTTTCTAGTTAAGCAAGAAGCGGTATTAAATTCCACTTAAGTCTAATTTCTATGGTCATATTTGAATCATGAGCCACTCCTAAAATGTCGTGTATTTCTAACTCTGATGAACTGAGACCCTGACAACACCAGAGCTTGTAAGCTGTGTTTGAAGCTATTTTCAAACATGGTAACAGCCTGATATGGTTACAACACAATTTATTAATTGCAGCTATACTTGCTAAGAAATTATGCTGTGCAGTATCTAAGTAACATCATAATTTCAGCTAGCCTACTTGTTTCAAAAGTAAAACCGTTTTTAAAAGCCTGTTTGCTACAGAAAGTGAATGCTTGTTAAAACTGTACTTCTTTAAAGGAATTCAGAAACACAGATATGAGGCACAGCTGGTTTACAGAAGGAAAAACCTAATTCTTCAGACCTGTGCATGATACTCCAAAAGCTTTATGTAATTATCTGTTTGTTTACTTACGAGCAATTGCTTTGGAGGAGCCCCCCAGTGAGTGTTTGCTGTGTGCTCTGCAGAGCGGTCAAGCACAACATACAGGCTGCACACTGCAGGTTTGCCTTCAAAGAACAAGCATACACAAAGGTATTTAGGTGCCTAATTCCACTTATACCTACTCTCAGTGAAACTGATAGAGAGTAAGTGCCTCTGAGGACATGATCCTTTGACATCAATGTGGATTCCCCAAATGGATCCAGGTCCATGCTTTTATGGACACCAAAACAGCAGAAAATAAAAACATTCTGCTTTGTGGCCTCCTTATCTTCTTCTGTATTGGAGTTTCTAAGACCATGGCTCCTGGTAGAGGGCATAACAGCCAAACAGGCTGGTCTAATTAACCAGAGTTTTTAATACTAATTAGGAACAACATGAGCATTAAGCAATCAATAGGACACCTTACTGCTTAAGTCTGCTTTGAGTACTTCTGGTTCAGCTGTACCCTTGAAGCATATTTGGAGGAGGCTCTTCCTGACACCCTCCCACGCAGCATCAATTTCGAGCAACAATAATCTTTCCCATTACACTGGAAATTGATAAGCAACATTGTTAACCTATGTGATGCAGCTAAAAGTCAGATGTAAAGTGCATACTGAGGAGCTAAAGGATTTTTTTTTTTTTTGTGGTAAAGTATGTTGATTACTTCTAATGTGATTATACACTTGACCAATGAGTAACATAGTATGATATTTACCACACTGCAAACAAGTTGCATACAGACTTGTTCAACACACACATCCCACTCAGGAGCAAGGGGAAACATGCTCCACCAGTCACTGTACACTCAGCAACTCACTTCCAAATTCATATGAAATAACAATGCAATCATTTATTCAAAAGTAATTTAAAACTCTTTCTGAATAACTTCTTACTTAAGGACAGCTGGCAAGAAAGTAATATGTCTTAAGTACAGATAAAAGCAGAAAACTTGTAAAGCATCTTCTCCAATTGAAAGGCTCAGCTGCTAAAATTAGTTCTTGGAATCTCTCCTTTGGGTGCCAGTTCAGATCTTGCTCCAAATGACCACTAACTAGTAATCCTCCTGACTTTGAAATAATCCACAACTGCTCAATATGACCTGTTTGCTGATTAGGTGCATGCAACCCCCTCACAAAACAGCACATTCTCATACCCTTATTTTTAAAAATGCACTTTTGTTCCAGTGTCCCAAAACTAACTGTACAAACACAAAGAACTCAGATGCCCTCTCAACCCCCATTGCAAGTGACAAGTGAGTCCTTCTAAAATTGCAGACACATACTGTCAAGTGCAGGTGTTTGTAAACAAGTTTGGAAATGTTTCTAATTATAAACCATACGAGTTAAAATTAGAAGTCCAATCTGCTAGCCTTAAAAAACAGAACTTCCAAAAGTGTTCATCTAAATGAGAGCAACCAGTGATGTTTCATTTAGTAACAAGAGCAGAATTCCTGTGCCAAGCAGCACGCTGCTCTTCATCGAACTTTCCACTATGAGTTACATTACATTTCTTAAAAAAAAAAAAAAAAGGATTTGATAAGAATTTTAATTTGCTGTCATACTATGATACTGTATATTTGAAAGTACAATCTAAAAATACCCTATTCACAGGTCTCCCGCGTTTCATATAATTATAAAGAAGGAAAAAAAAATGTTCCCAAATCTTCTGAATCTGTCTTGGCTGACAACATCGAAGTTCAGCTTTTATGGGGAGCTTCCCACGCTGACCTTCCGAGAACTCAAACCAAACTCTGCTTGAGGGAGCCTTACTCTTCTAGATGAAGTTCTCCTCAATAACCTCAACTACTGCAAAGCTTGGCTTGCCTGGCACAAAACTGCTGAGAGACGAAACTCGGAATGGCAATCCCAGAGCTCTGGATGATGGAGATCTCGGGATTCTGTCACTGAACTTGAGATGTCTCAGACTTGCCTTCGCTACTCTGATGTGGAGGTCAGAAATGCAGCTCTGAGGAGCCACATGCTTTGACCAACACTTCAGACAGAGGCCGAGAAAAGGCAAATCCTACAGCCCTCATACACCATTTACAGTGCACTATGATGAGATAGTGCAGGCACAAAGATGGACTTTACCTTTGCAGAAGTTTAGGGAGAAAGCGGAGCTGAGGGAGAGGGAGCTCTTTTAAGGAGAAAAGAAAAAAGACTAATTCATCTCATTATTTCTTAAAGCACATTTGAGCATGTCAGAATAGCTTCAGCTGATTACAAGTGAGCAAACATGAAACAACTGCAGAGAGGCTCAACTATGGCCTTGATTCAAGAAAGGGGTAGTCTCCTGCTGCACTGTCCTGAAAAAAATGGAAAGGGACATGGATTAAACAGTGAGGACCTGCTCCAGGAACAAGGTGGGACTGGCCCTACGCAGCAGATATCCCTCTGTTCCCCATCTACAGCACAGGCAGGAGCTGCGAGGGGCAGGGAAACAACAGCTCTTCATCCCCTGCACAGCCAGCCTCCTCCTCCTACTCCACTGGGATGGAGGAAAAGCCCACACCCATCCTCCTCAAGAACCAGGACAGAAAGTAAGTTGCTCATGTCTCATCACAGTCAGGGAGCTATTTCACATAATAACCATTATCCAACCTTTCCTTTTCCTTCCCTTCCTTTCCTTTTTAGCCTTTGCTCTGTAAAAATAATAGTGTAAAAACAATTTTTTTCTGGAGAGCCTTTTGAAATTCGCTGCCTTCCACAAACATGACCATACCAGTTTAGTGCTGTACAATCTTGTACCCGGCAAGTGCAGTGCTTTCAAAGCAGGAGTCTTGCAGGTGGCACTTCCTCTGCTGCAAGTCATAGTACCATAAAATGAGGGAATGGTTTGGGTTGGAAGGGACCTTAATGATCACCTAGTTCCAACCCCACTCCAGTGGGCAGGGACAGCTTCCACTAGACCAGGTTGCTCTAAGCACCATCCAACCTGGCCTTGAAAACTGCCAGGGATGAAGCATCCAGTTTCTCTTGGCAACCTGTTCCAGTGTCTCACCACCCTCACAGTAAAGAATTTCTCCCCAATTTCTCATCTAAACCTGCCCTCTGTCAGTTCAAAGCCATTTTCCCTTGTCCTATCATTATATCCTGCTAAAAAGTGTGTGCCCCATTCCTTCTTACGGGCCACCTTTAGGTACCGGAGACTATAAAATCTCCTTGGGGCCTTCTCTTCTCCAGGCTGACCAAACCCAACTCTCTCAGCCTGTCTGCAGAGGAGAAGCACTCCAGCCCTCTGAGCATCTTTGTGGCCTCCTCCAGACTCAGCCCAATGGGTCTACATTCTGCCCATGCTGGGGACTCCACAGATGGACATAGCACTCCAGGTGGGGTCTCACCAGGGCAGAGGAGAGGGAGAGAATCCCCTCCCTCAACCTGCTGGCCACGCTGCTTCTGCTGTAGCCCAGGATATGGTCAGGATGCAAGAGCACACTGATGGGTTTCACTGAGCTTCTCATCAACTAACCTGCAACTGCTTATCTCTTAAGCCATTCCCTGTATTTTTAAGCCATTTTAAGCCAATTCCGTTGGGTTTTTTTTTTTTTTTTTTTGTGACATAAGTAAGGGATGGAGAAGCCACTTTGGTGAAGGGACCACAGTAATTAGGAACAGAGTGATGGTGCACCTCACCTGCAGCTTGTGGCCTCTACCCCTCTTTTCTCCCTCATTTCCTAGGTTTGGGTACCTCATCCTCCCCTTTCCTGGCTGGTGCCGTGAGAGCTCCCTCTCCTGTTCCAGTTTAACCAACGTTAGACCTTGTCCTACTGGAAGTGTGGCCTGAGTGAACAGAGCAGGTTCTAAGAGAGTCTCAGTGAACGAGGTTTCCTGCTAGAAACTGGCACCAAAATTAATTCCCCGAGGGGGAATAAGTATAAACTTCCAACTAAAACCTATGTAAATTTATTTCTTTATTAAACATAGATATATCTTCACATGCCCAAGTTTGTATACATGCTATGGATATTGTGTATACACACAATATATACACATATATACCCTCACATGTATGTGTGCACACACACACACACACAAGTAAATCTTTAATGCTACCTCATTGCTATTTTAATTCAAAGCAAGGATAAAAAACATCAGTTTCTACAAGCCTATTCAAACTCCTGAATGTACCTGTACTGGATTCATACAGAAGAACATTTTTTCCTAAATGAATACATACTGGTGCCGTGTTTGCAAGTCTAAAAAACCCAGGCTTTTCACCGGGTATATAAATATTTAAACTAACAATAAGTATGTATTTAGGAGATTCTGCATCAAAGTCTAGATCAGATAGGGCAATTAACCCATTACAGTTTTTCTAAGACATTAGATGAAAGAAAATACATTTAGGAAATGCATAATCGGACTTAAATTAAGCATTTGAGTGGTAAAATAATCTCAGATAGTGCTTTATTTCTAATATTTTCTGCATGCTCAAAATGAAAGCATGAAGAGCAGCGCAATTGCATATATCTTCTACCAAAAATAGCTGAAAAATACTATAGAAGAGTGCCTGCTGGGTTGGTTATAAAAGTAAAGTATAACCCATTAACTGCTAATTAGAAGCATCAGAAGCAGGCTTTGCTGCAATAAGAGCTGGCCCCTAAGTAGATGTTTCTGTAACCATTTAAAGGCACAGGGTTTCTCCAGTTGCTGAGAATGGAGCTTGGATGGTTTCAGCATAAAGGCCATGTGAAAAGAGACTATGGCACTTGGCCATGTTACCCAGCTGTTTTCTAAATATGATGACAGGTGCCATTTTTTCCATTTGATCGTGGAACGTAATACATCTTCAAACAAATTTTCCCCAACTAGTCTGGTGCAGTTACATTTCAGAGATTCAAATATAAGAATGTTTGCTTTTTTTCTCTGACAGACACATATTGCAGAGTCTTTGGCAGATATTTCATTATCAGCCTTTTTCTCACAGCTGATTTTTTGGTTTATGTATTATTTTGCTTTTTCTGCTATTGTAGAAGGGAAAGAATAAGCACTTGGGCAAAGGATTTAATTCTGAAGGAATTAAAAAAGGGGGGGGGGAGCTACTATTTATTATTAGACAATAAATTTGACTTAAATAAGGAAGGATTCTCTTCCTCTCTGCTCACTGCTTCCTAAAGGATGAGAGGTATTGCCATAATTTCTCCTCTTCTTTATCTGACTAGCTACCTGGTCAAACTGAGCTCCTTTCCTATCACCCAAAGGCCAAACAGGTCTTTTGATCCGTTTGCCTACGAAAAGGTCTTAAGGGGTCAGGACAAAAAAAGGTGAAACCAGAAGAACTCTCAGTACTCCAGCTCCCTGCAGAAGTATCCAAGACACAGAAAGCAGCAATTATGGATGTGAGTAACAAAGAGATGACGCCTTGAAATGGACCACAGGCTCCAAACCCCAGCCATGCTGCATATGGAGCCAAAGGGAGCTCAGCTTCCTCCAGGGCTGGAGTGGCCTCGAGCAGTGCAAGAGGACAGGATGCAAGTCAGGCTGCATAACTCGAAAAATCAGGAAAAAAACAAGCAGATAACTAACTTCCCATGTTAAAAAAGGGACATAGCTAGCACAAAGGGAAAAAGTTCAGGTCAGTGTTTTGGGCTTTTCATCTCTATGGATCGATCAATTAGTAAACATAGCAAGAAAATTTGTGTGGGGCAGGAAATGAGGGCATTTAGCTTTTTTCTTTCTGCCCTATTTTCATCTACAACACAGAAGAAACTCGTATTTTGCTTTTAAAATGGTGAAATAGGGGCATCCATTAAAAAAAATTAAGATGGTAACAAATAATTTTTGAAAGTTAAACATCGAAGAAACAATAAAACTAAGGTTACAGTAGAAACAAGAAAATCAAATTCAGTTTAAACCAATGTCTTAAATATTTGTCAAACCTGGCAGAAGCTCTTACAAGGCAGATGAGTATAACTGTTTTCGTTCTGTATGTAAGAAAACAACCGTAAAATGCCCCAAAGCCACAGAGGGAGTCAGTGTCAAAGACGTGATTAGTAGTTCAGAAGTTATCTGATTCGGGTCACATGGTGTTCCAAAAACCATACCTAAATATAGCATGCAAGAGATCCGCACAAAGAGCAATCCCATGATGGGAGCACACTAAACTCTCCACAAAATTAATTAGGGTTATTTTGAGGCAACCAAAGGAAAGCAAGAAGGGGAAAAAAAAAAAAAAAAAAAAATCAATCCTTGCCCTGCCCAGTTCTGCACGAGCAGATGTCCCTGGTATGGGCAAGCCCCAGTTTGCCACCCAGGCACTCAGGGAGATGGTTCCTGGCAAAAACCCCACACAGCACCAACGTGGAAGGTGGGTGGGGGGCACAATGTGGCTGTATTAAGGAATACAGCTCGTTGGGGAAGAGGATGACCCTGCCAGCAAGGGGACCAGAAGGAAACCAGTACTTGGGTTCTTCTATCGCTGTTAACAGCATCCTTCTAACACAGAAGCAAAACCACCTTTTTGGAAAGGGAAGGTCCACGTAAACAATACCCTTGGCACACACCAAGACTCTGGGAAGAAACTAATGCTTCCCAAGGCAGAATGGAAAGAAAATTCCCTGCTGGAAGTTGTTACCTCTGAAATCCTCCATTAGGATTGCCCCTTGACAGGGAGGAGGATTTTCTCATGAAACACAGCCTAAAGAGCTACTTCTAACAGTCTTCCCTATGTTTAGGCATAAGGAGTAACCTCATGGAAAAATGTACAGATCCTCAAAAGGCAGCAGGAGCAGGAGAAAGGGAGGAGTGTTCCTCAGGTCTTTTGAGTTTCTTTTGGTCCCTCTCTGTTAAGCGGCCATGCCATTTCCTATGTTTCCTGAAAACTGAATTACCATGTGGCTTCTAACCTCTGCTGACCTACAAACTGATTTCAGCAAGCTGGCCTAGCTCACAATTTCCCTAAAAAAGCTACTTTTAAAAACTAAAAAACTCTGCTGGTGAATGCCATGGCAAACGCTTTAGGATGACCACAAACAGCAATTTACTTTGGCATCACCGTTGTTCCTAAATTCCAGGGGGAACACCATTCTTCCCTCAAGCACTAGAACATGCGGGACACGTTGATGTTACCTTGAAGACCGGGGCAAAGCCAAAGCAGGGGCTACAGAGAGCAGGACAAAGTGCAGGACAAAGCAAAGAGGCAGAGCTGTGAGGAGTGCTGCTGTCAGCAGGCAGAAAGCCGGCTCTTGAGCCCAGACCACGGAGCAGGTGCTCCAGAAGGCAGGTAACAAAACAGAGTGAGCGTGGGACGCAAACTGCAAATTTCGGCTCCAGCGCTTCAGGCCATTAGCAGGTGCTTCAGGCAGTCATCCAAATCAAAGTAAGAAAGTGGAAAGAGCCAAATGCTGGTTAAAGAGGTTTGCTAACGTGAAAATCCCAGCACGGACAGATACAACGTTTCCCCATTGTGGGAGCAGGCTAGTAAGAAAAGAAGAAACAAACAAAAAGCATATGCAATTTTTATAAAAACGGCTGTGCTGGGGATTTTACTATCCTGTACTCAAGCCCCGAGATGCAAATGTTGGCTGGGATGCTGAGATCAGCAGTTATATGTCCTCAGGTGGTTAGAGACAAGACAGAAAAGAGCTGGCATTTGGGGAAAATAGAGGGCCCATTTGATAACGCTTCACTTGAGCGCAAGAGGGTTTCCCCTGTGGGTATTGTCCCAAAGAAAGCTCCAGGCAAGTTTAGAATGGTTCATTACTTGTCACATCTAGAAGGTGAGTCAGTTAATGATTACACTGACTCCGTTTTTACTTCAGCTTCACGTGTTTTCAGTCTGAGAACTGTGCTCTCATCAAGTCAAATACCACTCAACACAAACAGAAATACGGAGGGTATCTGCTTTTCAGATGCTCATGGCACAACTGTAGTTATTTCATTTGTCGGGATTTTTCTGGCGCTTTGCAAACCACATTCTTGGTAGCTAATACACAGAGTTTGCAACCCATGTTCAGGGGGTGTCACTTTTCTATAATAACGTACAGTTCAGAGACCTGGCGCTTGCTTTATTAGGATTATATAGTCTCCAAAAGGCCCAATATTGGGGCCTTGAAAGGCTCCTTATAAAAGCCAAATATCTACTTCCTCAAGGGTTAATTCCCCAAAGTCTCCTCAACCTGGAACAACACTACCTGGCTTAATTTACCTTACACAGACAAAAGAAATAGAACTGGCTACTCCAAACAGTTGTTGGTGCAGGCTAATTATATTGGCCAATGATAGTATATTTAAATCAGATGGTCACTTGAACATTACTGGTAAAGTTCTCCTCGCTGAGGCTTGCATCCCTTGCCAGAGGCTAGCAGGCTTGACAGAAGGAGAGAAACAAATTCCTTTTATCAGAGTAACATGAGTCAATATGTGGAAAGGTACTTCCATCTGCTCTGTGTTTCTGGTGACATGACATTACCGTACAATTTGGTATACGTTTACAACAGAATAGATAAAACAAGATGGCTCAGCTACTATTGTTTTTGTTCCACATGTATGGGGAGTTCTCTCAAACCATTTTCTATAAAAGTGGCTAAGACTCACAGTGGAAATTCTGAAGGAAAAAACATGTTGCTGTTTATTTCAGAGAGTTAATGGCACAGACAGACAACTATGGTGCACTTCCAAAAAAGAAACAAATTCTCTTTCTCAAACTGCTCTCCAAGGAGATGCATTTGGTCATGTACAGGAATCGCCACAGGAACCTGCTGCATCCAGCAACTTGCAGACACACACAACCTACTAAACACAACCCTTGAGCAGAGAGGCCTGTGCTGTTTCTGCATTAATTTTGTGTCCCTGTATGTTACCAGATCCCTGGGACTTTCATGGTCTGTGGGCAGCAAATCGGCTGAGCCAAAAGGGAAGGTTCCACCTGACTAGGCCAAGAGGAGCTATATTAAGCTTGTCTCAGCTGGAGGTCATTCTGCATATTTTGAAGGCTACTTTCTTGGTAGTTGGTCAACCAACCAGTGACCAGAAATTAAGAACCTAATCCATATAACATCCATAATCCACAGAACACTTCTGAAGGCCAGACCCTACGTATACAAAGTACTTAATTTCCAAAATGTTTGACCAAAGCCATTTCTCTCAGGGCCAAGCAGGCTCTTGGGTTTGTCAAGCAGTTGCTTCATGTCTCGTTTCTAGTAGGCTGCTGGTAGCCCTGCAGCCAAGAATTCATTTTCACAATTCCAAAACATTTTTTGATACTTCCTGACCAAATGGCTTTGCAGTAGAAATTGGTTTCTGCCACCATCTGTTGTTCCATAGTTTGGAAGGGCTAACATTTTCCTTCAAGAGGGAAAAAGTTAGGGAGGATGCATGGCCAATGCGAATGGAACAGATATTCTTTTCCTTACTGTCACTTTATAGGGAAGGCTTGGCCTATTTCTCAGCAGCTGTGAAATTGTCATCAGCAGGATTCTTTACAAAGCTTGGTGGCATATGGAATATATTGCTCACTTCTTAGTACTGTAAAAACAACCTTGCTGCATAACTGAGCTAGGCAAAGAAAGCAGGTGCTTGATAAAAAAAAATTCATCATGCATCAAGCCTCTATAGACTTTACAGAAACTCTAGACAAGGATATTTTGGAGACAATATTATGGGTTTGAATTAACTAAATAATATTTTACAGAAGCTCCTAGGCTTCACAGGCAGGACAGTCCCTTAAAAATGAGCCGGTGAAATCACTGTGCCACAGGATAACATCATATTCTGCCGTTCACAAAGGCAACATTCACATTCCACGCTGTAGGGAAGTGTCATCCCCCTCTGTACGACATTAAAAACTGCTGCAAAGGTCCCATCTCCATTTCTGGTGTGGTAAGAGACTATTTATTTAGCATCAGTTTTAGACTATCTCTTTTTTTCACAGCCTGGCCTTATTTTTACAGCTTCTTAACCAAGAAGTAAATTAAACAAAATAATAACAATAATAAGAATAATATAATAAATCCATGGCATTCTGGTAACCATGCACACTGAATTGCAAACACAGGGCTAGAATTGCAGGAGTTTAGGTTTTCACTACAGAAGACACACAAAGAACAAAGGGTAAGTGAGCTTGCTGAATATGTTGGTCTTCAAAGCACAAAGTAGTCAAGAGCATTTGCATACACAGCCAGAAATAAAAGTAAGATGAAGTATCAGAAAAGGGATTATGATGCGATGCAGTTATGTGCCCACTGCTGTATACTCCCCAGTGAACGTCCACCCAGCCATCCCTGCACATACACACGCTGATATATCCACGGTCATCGGTGCCCTGCTGCACGGAACAGCCCCAGCAGCTGAAACCAAAGGGCCACTTAGGCTGACGGGCTTGTCCGAGCCAGTGGCAAACAGCAGATGTTTAGTGAAGGTCACGGAGCAGGCGTATAGCGACAATTCCCCAGACTACTCTTCCCAACATCCATCTATTTGCGGCTCAGAGACTTCCTTTAACACAATACATACAGTTTTTCCAGATTAGTGATCTGCTTTTAGAAATCTTCACTTGCAGTTACAGATGATTATTCAGAGCAAGGTTCTCCAGCTACATTGCATGTTTCTTGTACTAAGTGAGCTATTACATACCGATATGGAAAAACCCAGCCTGCTGCCCTCATCCCAGAGGGAAGGGCAAACTGAGTATTTGGGCAGCCCGTGCTGCCTGAGCTGCTGTACAAGTCTTCTGTGCACAGTCCAGCAGAGAAGAGGGGTCTGCTGCAGCCACGACATTGCACAGCAGGAAAGGTCCCTTGCAGTATTCACGCATGGGCAAGGACTCCGCAACATGGTGGTAAAGATGCAAAGACTTTATTGCATATCCGAAATTCCCTTAAATACCAGTAGAAAGACAGGAAATCACCTCATATAAACAGGAAAGATGTTCACCTCAGTGTTCCCCAATCACCTGGAATATTTCCTAGACATTGCCTATTATGGTGAAGGATAAACAATACCTTACAAGGTTAGAAACTGCAATTATCACATCTCATAGGGCTGACACTGTCCAGAAACCCACAATGCTCTCTCAGCCCATCCCCGGTGACCTGGCTGTAATCCCAGGATCACCTCCGGGTCTGAGAACGAGGCTCTCTCTGCAGCCAACAAGGCCTAATCTCTCTTCCAGCACACAGTGTAGCCCAACAGTCCCTCTGTGACGGTGGAAGTTTGGAAGTCCTGTCCCAGAGGTTATGATTTTGAGCTGCACATATACTATTAAAGCCATAAATACAGATCTGTCATCAATGGGGCTCCGAGGCTACTCTTTGATCGCCTGTCACTGTTTAGATAAGTGGCCTTTTAGCAAAATAGGATAGGGAGCACATTGCTGGACCCTGAGGAAGTACCAGCTACATGGGCAATCATGGGACAGCATGCACCTGTCACTTCCCTACAGTAACACACCAAGAGGCTCATCACTCTTCCACAGGCATCCAAAAAAACAGTTCTTGTTCATGGTTCAATATGTTTGCTATTTATGCACCTCCTCATTGCACAAGTAGCTACTGTATTCTTTACCATCCAGTTAAATGTGATGAAGCCAGAAAAAGAGAGGCCAAAGGAAAGTGCAGTATGGAAGAACAAAAGACTCTCCTAGCAGTTTCACACTCTATTCATGCAACACACAAACAAAAAATAATACAGACCAAAGCCTACTGCCTAACTAAGGAGGCTTAAATAATATTTAGCTCTTTCTATCATCCAGAAATCTCAAAATACTTTACAAAGGTGTGCAGACTGGGAAGAGCCAGAATGCAAGCTACTCCTAGGGACTTGCTCTTTCCATTAGACTGCATCACTACCTCCAAGTATGAGCACAATTCTCTTGCAGCTGACTTGGAAAGATGCATATGTGCGTTAAAGGAATAGTTTTTCCTTAATTTTCTATGCACTGATTGCTTTCAATACATTGTTTCAGACATTCTGTGTATAAAAATAGCAGCTTACCGTGCACCTATGTTACTCTAACTACTACTACATATGCAAGTAATACTTCATGCAAGATGCAGTCCTCCTTTCAGTTACAGTAGAAATGTAGTCAATAATCAAACTATAAACGCCTCTTCTCAAAACCTTGATGCAAGGAAAAAGTAGGTTTAACAATCATCAAGAAAAAATAAAAATTATGATGATAGGGGAAACAAAGATAAAACCATGAAGAGTTCGGTAGAAATAGGGGAAACTCAATGCTTTCCTCTAAAAGAGACAAGCTTGCAGAAATTATCACAGAAGGAGTGTTTCATAACAAAATTCAAATGTCAACATGGAGCAGAAATATTTGGAATGCTCAAAGTCTTACTTTCAGCACGACCTGTCAAAATCAGCATGGAGAGCAAAGTGAGCTGATAAAACATTCCCATGTTCACCTGCACTCGCAAATCAGAAAGCTTCTGTCAACAAGTTTTGGTCTTTGCTACAAAACTGAGAAGCCACAGTAACACCTCAAAAGGCTGAGGATAGATTTCAGATTTACACCTATGAAACCCCATTGATGATTTTTAAGTATTTGTTGAACAAATTACATTTTGCATACATCAATGCCTATGGGCTTCTGAACAAGGGCCATAGCTAACACAAACGGCATATGAAAACAAACACTTGTCAAAGTTTTTTTTATTTGGTTGGGGGTTTTTTAAGGTTTGCAATGAAAATAGTATTGTTCAGACTGAAAAAAAAAGGCAAAGGAAAGGAAAAAAATCTACCAAAATTTGATCTCCATTCCCTCCACTTAGAACTGTTGGTGTTTGTGTAAACTCAGTTCAGGGAAGACATAAATAGCATCTTTTTAAGCTAATGATTTTCACCACAGGCCATCTAAAACAGGTGTTAAGAGTGGCCCTGAAACAGATCCCATCTGTGTTCACCTAAGTTAGTTTATTTTTGTTTTGCTCCATTTTAATGTATGTATACATCCTGTGTTTTCAGCTTGTCTTTTCAACCCACTCCCATCCTCCGCACTCCCAATCTGTCAGCCAGACTCCAGGGACAGGAATTAAAAATGACCACGTTTAAAAACTGTACCTCCCTGCGTAACAGACTTTACAGAAGCAGAAAGACTAAAAAGCTGAAAAGTTCCCCACGGTCTTTGCCTATTAAATCCCACAGCTTGCCAACAGCAGGCCACGTTTTAGTGTCAAAGAACAGGGCACCGGCTTGTGTTTCTGTGTGATGGAAGAGCTGGGGTACTCCTGTCTCTTCACATTTCACATCACACTGTTTGTGGAGAAAGTTGACAACACTGGGATGCTCAAAAACACCCTGTACTATTATACAGAGGAGGCAAGATGCTTGCTGAGAAATAGTGCTGACACCAGAATACGGTTGATTCAGCATGAGTGATAAAAGCTTATTTTTGGTTGGTTCAGGCAGTATTTGATTAAAATAGGATTAAATCCTTGTCAGACTTGCTTAAAAATCATTTTACACCCATCCCATTGGTCTGCATCATTCTCCATCGCACAGTATTTTCCACCATTAAAGAGAAAGAGGTAAGTTTCTGTTCATCAGATGAGCAAAGAGGTAGGCAAAGTCCTTGAAAAGACCAATGCAAGAAAGTAGGAGGAAGGATTCAGTCAACTGGCAACCAAACAGAAGCCTTCTGATATTTCCCACTGAGAAGTAACAGGATCTGGGCTATAGATATGTTTGTCAAACGTATCTATAGCAGGGATAATTAAGTTAGTGCAGCAAACTAGGTGCATGCTTTGAAGTGTTCATGCAGTTGCTATACTGACTTTTCTTTCACCTGGTAGGTTAAGCTCACCATCTCCTCACACTTATTTGCAGACTCATGACCTACCCTCTGTCCTCATTATCGCTTCATTTCTGATAGCTGAACATCTTGGAAATGATATTCAAAGGTTTTGTTATAAATAAAGGAAACTAACAGAAGCCTACATACAGACTTCTGTCACTGAGGAATAACTGCCTGGAATTTCTTATGGCTGTTTTCTGCCAAGGAGTTCACGTAACTTTACAAACAAATAAATATTCTTCTAAGGCAGGTATTGCTATTTTTTCCTTTTTCAACGCCTCTTTGATTAGCATCCAAAACCTTGATCCTCAGTTTCCTGTAACTGGAAAAAAGTGGGGAAACCAACAACATTCTTGCCCTCCTTTGCAAAAAGCCCCATGGATGTTTCAGTTTCTATACTGGTATCACTCAGAATAACAGGGTCAAAATATAAAAGAGAAAGCTTTAAACCGACTGTCTTTGGCAGTAATTTTTTATTCCACAATATTACCAGCAGCGATACTTCTCCTGTAAAGATCAAACCTAACGCAACGGTGAGGATTCTGCTGGGGTTTCTGTCGCTGGCAAGAGCAGCACCCGAATATGCAGAACCTACAATGATATCCAGACTGATTCCCACTGATCCCAGTGAAGCCAAGACATTATCTTGTATGCTTTTCCATACAGCTGGAGAGTGATTTCATATGCAAAGATCTTCACTTACCTACATCCTTCTACAAATCAGAGTTCTCTGCTGTCTGTTCTTCACCCAACTCAACAGGGGCCTACCGACAGTCTCCACTTTTCTACGCTAGGTTTCTAAGGCAAAAAAATATTATTACCTTTATTTAAACCAGCGTATTTCTAACTGGGATAGGACCCTGCACACACAAGACAGGTCCAAGACAGTGGCTTGTAGCCCAGTAGACTGGATCGGGATATGCACTCCTGAATTTCACTCCACTCAGTGGTAACTGGCATTTACTTCTGAGCAAGAGATACATTTATGATAAAGACAGCATACGCCCTTGTGCCTCCTCTGTCATACAATTTCTACTTATTTTGTCACAGACATGCATTTTGGGTATTTATGGACCTGAGAAATCCCAGATCAGACACGAGCACCGTTAACAGGGCACGACACTGCTCTAACTGTCCTTGTAGTGTCCATCCTGTGGGAACATATGGCTTTCGTTTTCCAATAACATCAGACAGAGGCATCCATTTTAACCTATTCATTTGGCAAAAAAGAAAAAACACTCTCTTCCTGCATTTGGTTGTTGCGCCTTTGCCTTTATTTCCAAGTTATTCCTTAGTTACAATTATTGTCCCTGGTATTTCATTTCTCAGGGCACTAACAGGCTGGCTGAAATCATATCTCCATTTTATATGAGGGCAAAAAAATCTCACCTAGAGTCCTTTACCTGTATCCATAAAACAACCCATAAAGCTGCCTTAGAATTCTGAGTCAAGCAGCAGACTTACCTCCCATATCTCAGTTGTTTCCAGAGAGGCAAAGCAAATAAGCAAGATGGGGCTCAAAAGCTTGCCCTGAAAATAGGAACCCTCGCTTTTCTGAGGGCTCCAAGCCCATCTCAGGAGCAGCACCTCACCAGCAATGATGTGAAGCCCACGGCCTGACAGGCAGCCAGGGACCCCACACACGGAGCCGCTGTGGGTACTGGGAAGCAATGGTGAGCAAGGGAGACCAAACTTCCTCCTACTGCAAACTTGAGTTTCCATTTTCTGCAAGGTTACCCCCAATGCTTAAAACATTCTGTAATTTACCCTTAAAAGCCAGTCATGATGGGATCCACCAGAATCGATCTGCTATCTTTTACCTCCACACGTACCCCGTGTGAGCCTTTCATAAGTAATATGGTTTACCAGATGAATGCTGGCAATATTTTCCACTAATTGCAAGAGTTACTAAACTGAACCTTAACTAAAATTAAGTTGACTATTAAAAGCTCAATGAGTAACCCAGCAAACGGAAGCACTGTGCATAGGATTTAGCAAGCACGCAAGTGATCTGGCAGCCACCAAGGCACAATACTTGCTGAACTTCCTATACCTAAAATTGGTTCCATACAATAGTCATATGTTCATGATGTATAATGAACTAATGCTCACGATGTTTGTGTGTACTAAAATGCCACCGTAAATGTATAACAATTCAAACAAGCTATTCTGAAAACACCAAGTTAGAGGGCTGAAAGTTACAGGTTAATTTACAACATATACTCTCCATTAAAATAACAGATCTCTCTGTATCAGTTTTAAAAATACATGAATAATATCCTTAGCTATTAAGGTGTCATTATCATAGACAGTCCTACAAATTTTACCTACCTCTATATAAACACTTTTAGGCTTTTTAAGGAACACACATTGCATTTGTCATTACATGTTAAGTTTATTCATTGTATATAGGCTTGTCATGATTGCAGTTTCTAAATTTACAAATATATCTTTTTTGTGCTTTTATATTTCTAGGCTATACCTCTATACAAATATATTCTACATTCTGTATTGCTGTTTTCAGGATTATACACAGGTCCATAAAGCAAAAGCAGCAAGAAATAATATTAAGATTGCATGCAGTCTGGCTATCTTTGACAAACTAAAAAACTAGGGATTCCCCGAGAAGAGTTCTCTCTCTCATGAAAAAAAAAAAAGAGAGAGAAAAAGAAAAATATTCTTATCTAATAATGTGCATAAAAGGTACTTTGGGATAAAAAGACACAATGATTCAGGAGAAATTCTAAGACATTTCCTAATACTGTCCCCATTAAAAAAAAAAAAATCAGTATTTTGAAAAAGAGAAGGTCAAAGTGGACAGATGCAGAGTTATGTGAAAGAGTTAAAGCTATTGATGAAAGACTATTTGCTGATAAGAATGCATCTATTTGAAATAGGATAGCATTTGGGACTACTTGAACAAAAGTCTACAGAAAAGTGATAAATCAAGGAAGTGAGCAAGATTTAAACAAACAACAGACATGGCTGAGAACACATGAAATGTCACGAGTACAGCTGAGAAATAAGTGATGGCACAGGACCACTTACTCTGCTACTAACAAGACATTTGCTTTAGCCTCTGCAGAGCGAGACAGTTATCAATCCTGCCACAGCTCCAGAAACACTTGAGACTGAAGCTCTAAAAAATGTGGTTATTATTTCTGGGTGTGCACATGGAACACCCCAATAAGTCTGGCTTTCAAAAAACAAAACAGCCACCACGTATCACAGTCAGGTGAAGCCCTAAGTGACTTCTTCCTGAAAAGAGCTCTTCCTCCAAATACTGCTGTTACAAAACACCAGGGCCTGGATTCTCCAAGGAAACCTCTGGAAGCAACGCTGATTTCACACCCCAGTAGCCAACTTTCAGGGGCTGTGCCTGTGTCACGGAGCCCTCAGCCCTGCTAGTCACTCCCATGCCTCACACAGTGCCACCCAACTCAGGAGCAGCCATCACCAAGCAAGAACGATCCAGTGCTGCCAGTAGGAGAAGGCCAAGGCCACACTCATCTGTAGCTCCACTTCTTCTCTAGGATCTGCATTTTTAAGCAGTGATACTCAATTTTTTTAGTTTCAATACCTTTTTCAAGGTTCCCAGGCTGCTCCTGAAAGAAACCTACTGGAGGGTCCTTTCCTTCAAGGACACAGCTGGAGAGAGACATCACACACAGAAATCCACCATTTCGCAAGAAGAGTTTGCACTTTCTGAAGTCTGCTGGGATGTGAGGGGAAAGATGGGAGCAGAGAGGCTCAACCTTGTCAGGATGGAAGTGCTTGAGAACATCCAAAGCAGATCTTTTGCCACCTGGGAAAGCTGGATATTGAAAACGTAGGCACTCACACAGGTTAGGCAACTTCTAAGGTTAGGTGGCAGTTCAGTGGGGATATTGAGGATCTCAGTTTGGGCTTTCAATGCCTAAATCCCACTTAAGTCCCACTTAAGGCATCTAATCCTTTTGTGGATCTGGGCCTAAAGCCTTGCCAGGAAGGAGAGAGTCTATGCATGCAAAAGCTGATGGTCAGTGACAGTCTGGTTCTGTTAAAACTACACTACACAGAGAACGACCTTATTTTGTACAAAGGAATAATGCAGAATAATCAAAGACACGTTCTAGTCACGGAAAGTTAATGGAAAGTTAATGCAGCTGATACAGATCACAGTCCTGTCTTTAGGCCCTATGACAGTTATGCTGACCTGGAGAGCATTATAACCCATAAATCATGGGTCTCCAATAGCTTGTGGGAAGAAGTACATTTGAAAATGTTCAAAAGACAAAATGACTGCAGAAGTCCTCAAAAAAACACCTCACTTACCCACACCAGCTAAGAGGTAAAACTAGAAAGGAGCAGAAATTTATAAAACACTGTAATGTTTACAAAGAGTTAATAATTCAAAGAACAATATTCTGTTATTCAGTGACCAACTAGTTTGCCATGCTCCACGGAATTAAGTAGTTTCAGTCCAGTTTCTAACAGCCAGGAATCCACCTGGAAGAAGTTACAGATTTATTTCTCATTTACCTGCAGTGCTGTTGGCTGTCTCGACCATGAAGTAAAGTGTGAGTGGATGTGGATAACAGTTTACCCTGTATTCCCTACACCTTGTACCTCTACATCACAAATGCATTTTTAATTCTTTAAAGGTGCTTGTACTTACCCCTCCTTGAATTTAGTTGAAAGGACTGCAAATATGACATTTTCATATGCAAATTATCTTACTGACAAAAGTGATCTTGGCATAAAAGTAGAATAGAATTACAACTTAATGCTTCTATTCTATATTACTGTTATTATAAGACAGATATCATTAATCATTACTCATTATTTTCACGGTAAATACTTCTGCCAGATCCCAGGTATGCACTGCAACATTTAACTGGCTGCAGTCACTGAGATTCCTCTATGGTTAAAACACTGAGGTCTCCATTTTGGGGATTCAAATACATCTTCCCAGAGCTCTGCTTCAAGTGAAAATTCTCCTGCAGCTGCCCATCGACCAGCATCTGAACTTTATAAACCATGAGAGAAACAAAGGGACCTGCTTCCCAGTTCTTCCTGTCTGCAGATGGGCAAAGAGTTCTGGCAGCTCACTCACCAATCTCTGCAAAATGATTTTGCGTTACAAAATCAGTATTCGATGTAAAATACAGAAGGGTAGGATAAGCACATATGTCACAGATCGTAAAGATGCCAAAGATACTTTAAGCAAAGGAAAATTGCCCATTCTCCCATGCCACTGAAGTCCATGGAGTCATGGTGCATTCCTTCCTTCCCGAACACTGCATTATCCCCTCCAGACTGAAACATGGTTTCCTCTGGCAGGCTCAACCCCACCTGGTTTTCAAGGGGTGAAGGAATTACTAATGCTTTGTAATCAGCTCATGGTAAGGAGGCCAGTGTGGTTTCCCTGATTTATTTGGATATTGGTCTGGAGTCTCACTGTGCTTTCACCTGCATTTTACTTTTGGTTCTGGATTCTTTCCAGGATAAAGACGCAAAGTCAAGGTGGTATCTTTCCTGTCCGGCCACCTCCTCCCTTTTGGTAAAATGTTAATATACTTACAGGTCTGATATACAGGAAGACACCAATACATTCTTAACACTGACAAAGTCAAACAACAGAAAATATTTTGCAATTTGGCATTTTGTCCCCCAAATATTCCTGTTTAAATGCTTTCTCTTTAATTCTCAAAAGTATTTCTTTTCAGTAGAAGTCAGCCTATTTTCGCCTGCTGTTAATCTATGTATAAACTAAATCTCACCTTCCCAACTCACACAAGCAATTGCCCCCTTGGTCTGGCAAGGCAGCTCAGAAGAGTAGGGAAAGCAGGATTTGTCCTGTATCTATCTATGCATTTTAGTGGCAACCTGTGCTTGGCTGAGACTGGTCAGCTGTAAGAGACTGATGAGAATTGTTCAAAATAGTTCTAGTTGAAAAATATATAAATCAAAATTACTGGTAAAACAACATAGATGTATGTGACACATATGAAATATGGAAGTAACCTAGAAAAATAAAAATAACCCAAGTTCCAGCCTAGGGCTCTTACAATCTAAGTTTTCCAAATTATATAAATGTCACAAATATAAATACACAAAACAGTAAGTCAGTACACTGCAAGGTAACAGTATACTGTCTGCAGAACAGTAAGGGTTAATTTTCTTGAAGAAGTTTAGGGGGCCATGAAAGTTGTGAATTTAAATTCACACCAATTTGAAATGTTATATTAAATAATGCACAAAGTTAATTTTGCTTGCATTTCTTACTGACTACTATTCCTATTCCATGTTCCTCGTTACAAAGGACAGGCACACCAAGGAAGTAGCACCCAGGAAAAAAATTAAGGGAAAAACATTAGTGGAATGCAGCAGGCTTGGGGGAGAGGCCCATTTATGCAGAGAAAGTGCTTACGCAGGAACATTGGTGCCCGTGTCTATGGGTACATAGAGGGGTTTGGTGAGCGCATGCCCGGGCAAGGAGGATTTGGTTATGGTTAGAATTTGTGAGTGACAGCCATGTGACAGCTGGGAGTCAGCAAAGATTTTGTAGGGATGGAAATTCCTGAGACAAGACACACGACTGCTCATGCGATCTGCATGTGCCTATCATCATGCTATATTATAATAGCTGACACCATGGTTTACCAGTTTTCCAAAAGAGAGGCTACAAATTAGGAAAAGGATTTGAGGCATGGTGGATGAGAAATTAAAGTCATAATGTTTAAAACAAAGGGATAAATGTAACTTCTTTTCATGTTTATTGAAACAAGCAAACAAAAATCTCCAGTCAAATCACACACCACCAGTAAAACCTGCATTTCCATTATTTACCTTTAGTGACAGGTTATTATTTCCTTAGAATATATATTTTTTTTTCTTATTAACTTATCTGGAAAGGTCTGAATGCTACAAACGTACTTAATTTTTAGTATGGAGTAATCTCACTGATTATTCACATACTGTAGCTATTCCTACACTTTCAGGATCAGGGCCTAAGTCACAACGTGCAATTAAACAGAGGCTTTTCCAAAGAACTGTTTCATTTGCCCTTCTGGAGGTCTTACAGAGACATGAAGCCAGTGGAGATGTGCATTTAAATCAAACCTGAAAAACCGAAATACTTTCCCTTTAACACTGAATTCAAGCCAATACAGTATCACATGACCTTTACCGTAATTTCTATTAAAATCATTTCATGTCTGGTTGCTTCTGCTATCCTGGCTCATTTGTATTGTTTACAACAAGTCATTGCTCTCGACAGTTAGTGGTGGCTGAATCCATGGTTACCAGTTTTTACATTCACTGGTTAAATGGAATGCAGCTCTTCAGTGGGGTTTCATGGAGAAAGCTCTTAAGAAACCACAATCCAGCTATCAATCAGGCTAACCTGGGAGAAATTAATCTGATAAACAGAAGTATTGCCGTGTATGAAAAATTTATTGAAAGGGAGCTCACGGCTTTTATTAGTTGCAGTCGCAAAAGTGGACACGTTTGGGTCAGACTTAGCACAGGGCAGACTTGGGTTATGAGGTCTATGTCTGACATTCATCCATGTTGTGCCTCCTCTGGCGCTCACTGCTAATACAACTATACTGTTCAAGGCTTTAAAAAAAATAAAAATCTCCAACACTTATTTTACCAGAAATGTGCTCGGAATATAAATAGTGCTTAAATACAGGTTTAACCAGACTGCAGTCCCGGCAAAGTAACTTAAACAGACACAGACAAGATAGTAAAACACAAAATAGACAGCCTTGAGTAGAATCCAATTAAGACAAAAAACACCCCAAACAGAGCAACATTGTTAACGACTAAATTAAGCCTGCAAACAAATATATTTTATTGCTACCTAAGAACAATACGGACTAATTCCGTTTGCTTTGTTATTTATAGTTTGGCGTAGGGTGGGGTTGCCAAAATCAAAGAGCAAAGCAGAAACTTATTTGCAAGATGGACCCCCAAATCCTTTAAAAATGCCTAAAAACATAAGAAAAGTTCTTTACAGTTTGATGGCTACAATATTTGTCCCACAAGCTACATGACAGCAACAAATAGTTAAATCAAACATATTACTACTAGCTCATCTACTGCAAAGTCACTGTATCAGAAGCCCGAATTGATTTGTTTCCTTAGAACAAATTGAAAATGAATGTAACATAACATCCGAAAAAAGAAATCCCTCCTGCCCTGCTAATCGGATATTGTATAATGGTTGATTGCAGCCTTGCACCGTGCTATTGTTGCCTATATCATACATACTTACAGGTTCTGGGTTCTTCCAAGAGTTTGGTGCAGTTTCAAGGACAAATGTCTTAAGGAAGTCTTTCTACTGTGCAGCAGTGATCCTAGCTCTGATCTCATTACATGAGCAAAGTGCTACAGCTGACAATATAAAGGAAACTTCCTGCGTGAAGAAGAAATCTTGGAAAGTCTCAGGGTTAAAAAGGCTGCTTAAATGTGCTGCTTGATTTGCTCCCTAGTTGTGTATACACAGTAGCAGCTGATCTCTGTTTGCAGCCCTGCAGAAAGAAACCTTTGCTGAAAACCAATGGCATCACATTTCAGCGGAGCTACTGCCAGGCTCTGGAGAGCAAAGCAACCTTTGACAACTTCACCCAGTTCAAACCACCACGTTTGCTGCATGTCCTGCAGGACTTTTGAAATGGTATATTTACTGTATTATTTTTATTAACGTCACTAGGAAATCCTGCATCCCAGGCAGCCGTGATACAAGCAGAAGCCTCCCTCACTGTAATAGGAGGTTCTGACTGTGTCAGGACCGTGAACTGCAGAATTCACCACAGTATCTTTTGCTTTGTCTTTGTCTTGATTGTGGCATTTGCAGATGAGAACCTGTTAGTTGCACTCAAAAGCATTTTCTGTCTTAGAACTGCTAAATTAAGTGCAACAGGCATCCTGTTTATCCCAAATTAATCCTGAGCCTGCCCTGCATCAGTCACGCACTGCTTGGTGCTTTTTTTTCTGATACAGAGTACAAGTCAAAAGATTTGGGGAGTGGGAGGGGGCTAGTTCTTTCATTTAGTATTTTATCTAGAGCCAGGTCTAGCTTGGTCCCTGTTGGACTAAAACCAGGGAGCATAACATCCCAAATTCTGCCAAGTTTGGTATTCTGACCAAAGTTTCAGTGTGACTCCAAATATCTGTTAGTGCCCCCTTAGCTCCTGCCTCGGCCCTCCAGAACCAAAACCAGGAATGGGCAGAACCTGCATCAGCTTCTGCAGCTCTCACTGCTGTCCAAGCAAACTAGTAACACCAGAAAAGCAACAGTTAAAAAGAATTCATCTGCTAGCACTATTTCAACTCTTAACTGGGAAGCAATACTCCAAACACATCCTCACATTTGATGTTAAAGAATTATCAATAATTAATTCAGATGTAGTTGTTTCACCATTTAGCCCAGGGTGATTCTCCAAAGAGCAACTGGGACCACACATTCCCCTGGCACTCAGTCAGAGCATGACCGTAGATCTTACATGCTGCTTCCCAAACAGGACCTACCTCTCTCTCCAGGATAGCCAGAAAACCTCAGAAACAAAATTTAGAAGAATCCCTTTCAAAAGTGCACCATTGCAGGGTTTGGTTAGGAGGAGTTGAGGGTTTTTTCCTGGGCTTTTGTAAAACAGATTAATCACCACCCTTTTTTCCCCTCGGGCACTATGACTATTCTAGCTACTAGTCTATTGCGTGTTATTTCTTTAATATTTTGAACTTTATTCCAAAAGACAGAAACCAAAACTGACAATACATCAAGACAACATGCTCTGTGATTCAAACAGCAAAATAATTGAGATCCTGTGCATACACAACATCCAAGTCTGTGTATGCACGTTGCACACGTGTGCACACACTCATTCACAAGCACAAACAAGCTTAAGGGCTTGTGGCCCAATTTTCAGAGACATTCATAGTTCATGTCCTCACCTCCCTTCAAATACAAAAAAAGTAAGAACAAGCAAAATCTGATCAATGTAACATCAAAAATAATTTTTGTAAAAAGTAGGCACCATTTATAGCAGGGTAACCACATCAATTCAACATGCGCTCCCGCCCAAATTTGTCTCTCTCCTTTGGGAGAAGGATCCTGTCCACCCCTGGACTGTGGCACAGCACAGAAATGAAAGTGTGTGGTGGCATCAGCAGGTTTAATCTTGCCCTTCTCCCTCAAGGGACACTGCAAGGCAGCGACTCAAAATACTGGCTACGAGGCAGGGCTCACTGTCTGCCTGTGTCACCTCTGACACATCACCTCACCTTTCTGTGCCTAAACTGACACCATCACATTTAGTGCATGTTGCAAAAGTACAGCTTCTGTCTCTCTGTTGCTCAAGCTGTGAGAAAAGGATTGCATGATGGAGAAATTAAAGGGCTAAAGCTCGTGGCCGTGCATCCTGCTCCCAGATGTGCCATACAAAGGGCCATGAGTGACCTTGAACTGCCTGCTCTCTGTGCTCCAGTGCCCAGCCTACTGCCCAGACTGCACATAACTCACTCACAGCACTTGTCCACCTGGTCTCTTTTGACTGTAGTATGGCAGAAGAGGGGGGTTTTTCTTTTAGAAATTCAGCATAGAGTAAAACAAGTTCTTTTTTGCCAGGTGAAACTCAAGGCACTAATTTAAGACAAGCAACAAAAAAGTCCCAGTGGAAGCAGGAATTTCAGTGAATGAAGTTTTCTCCTCAAGAGCCTCTAAATACCCAACTGTCAGCACAGAAAAGCTGAGAGTTCTGAACCCAGCACGAACAGTAACACGACTGTATCCAGCAGTCCTACCCCACACAGACCCACTGGCACTTGTCAAGGCTGGAGGACATCCACTCTGAATTTTACTCTACTTCTCCTTACTTCTCCTATATAACCGTGCCCCCTTGTCACAACTGGGTCAATACAGATCCAGGGACTCAGCTCCTTCAGTTACCTTCTTTTGTAAAAGTATACAGAGGTTCTGAACATGGGACAAACAGGAACTGCAAAATCTTTCTCCTCCCAGTCTTCCCAGATACACCTCAATCGGCAGGACTCTGACTTTCCTTTTCGCTCCTTTCTGATTTTCTCATTGAATTTTGTTTTCATAGTATTGTATCCAGCAAGGAGAACAGTAACAATTCAAAGCCTGTTTTCCAACCTTCAGAAGTTAGGGTAAAGTAGCCTGGCTATTAAGGCAGGACCGCAAAAGTATGTTCAGAGAGGATGGGGAGCAAGAGCCAGGACAGAAATGAGGGGGAGGCTGACCCCGAGCTTACATGATGTCAGAAGTTCTAGGTCTCCATCCCTCTTCCACCTATCCCCAGTGGAAAGGGTGGCACTTGGAAGCCAACCCCACTTCCTGCTCTTCTGAAGTCTAAACCAGTACAGGTGTCCAAGATGGGCCATGCCCTGTCTTCCTGACATCTACCAGTTGTAACAATTAAGAAAGCCTGTTTAATTCATGACAGCCTTAAAATTCAAACATATCATCAAGAAGTCACTTACAGCTAATACTACAAATGACTAAACCAGAGCAAATTCTCAGCTTTTACACAAACATTTGTTTTATATTTTAAAACCTTGTTTCCAGCAGTCAAGTAATAAGAGACCCACTTTCTCGTTTAAGAAGAGATTTCTGGCTCTTGTAATTAAAGAGGAACAATTGAAGGTAACTGCAATAAACCTGAAGTCCAGCAGACGCACGGCGACACTTTTTTAAAAGTCCCACCTTTCAGCTAGTCTCAAAATTTTCAATAAGCAGTATCAGTTTTAATTATCAATCTCAGAATCCAATAGTACACAGAGACTCCAAGAAACATATCTTACCTGTTCTATTCAGACACTTAGGACTTCGGTTAAATATAAAGTCTGAAACTCTATTCATCTAGACCTGTCTGATTCCTGCAATGATCCTGAATGTGTCCTTTCCTCAGTCTATCCATATGCATAATAACTGTGACTACCGGATTTTCTTCTTAACTTTTTAATGCACATGGATCCTAATCAAAATATGGAACACCTTCTTCATCATCACAGAATGAGTGGCTACGTTCTCATTGAAACTCCTCCATAAAAGTTGCTTTTTGCTTTTCATCTATCAAGACTTTAAACCAAAACTAATACAATCATCAGGAACAGTGTATGCCTAAGCTACTTGCTGTTCCCATTAGAGCTCTGCACTACTCAATCATTCAAGATTCTCTGTCCCATTGTATTAAATATGCTCTTATTTTGTGCTTATGGGTACAATTAAAATTGTTTGGGTTTTCACACTGTTCTTATCTTTTATTTACTCTCTAAAATATCCAGCACACGTTGAAACCAATATAGGTGATAACATAGATGTAAATATCACCATGGAGGCATCACGATAAATCTGACGTTGGGAATAATTCATTCAAGGTATCTAGATCCAATTTAAATTCTTTTCCAATTTTAACTGAGCCTTCATAACCAGATGAACTTAAACGAAGGTGTACAACTTCATGCTACACTGGTAAACCACCCTAACTAGGAAATAAATTTTCAGTGATTAAGTTGAATTGTTCGTACAAAATGCCAGCTTCAGCTTTTCACCCATACAAAATAGCTTGGAAAATATATACTGCATGTGTTTATTATAGCTACAGTTGCTATGAACATCTATAACTCTCCAACAATTTCTTTGATTTATGTTCAAAAACATACAGGGCATGAAATGATGCCTGCAACCTTACATTTCCCTCAAGAACATTGTGGGGAGAAGATATATTCCAAAATATCATGTTAGATTCCTTGTTATATCTCCTTTTTAAAATAAATGTATGATAATCAATTACACATGCTTCAAAGCAACTGCCACTAGATTCCCCAACAGAAAAGCTGTTTGAGAAAAGTTCCATTTTCTTTCCCCTAATGGTTGACTTATAATAAGAGATCTTGCCTAGATATTAAAGGAAAAAAAACGTATTATAAAGGATAGGCCTTGCTCCACTTGTATATGCATGCACAGGTTTGTGCTTGCCTAGACTTGACTTAGAACAAGGTTTCCAGAGAAGTAACACCTCCACTGATCAACACACTAAGAAAAGGATGTGTGTGTGAAGATCTTGCACCTAATCTCCTTGTCATATATGCTTGTAGTAATCCAAATGATGTCAAGAGAATGACACAGATGATAAGTTAATGTATCAGGCTCGACTTCCCTTTCAACCCCAATATGCAAAACACCCCTTTAAGAAGTCCACCCAGCTGTAGCCTCCACTAGAAACAGAAACCTGCAGATGTTTATAGGAATATCAATTAAGCTGAATGGGAGCTCTGCCATTAACGCTGGTGCATGTAAGATTGGGCTTTGCAGATCTGCCTGAACTCCATGCAGAAGCTGAAGTGCATGTTTTCTCCGGGGTATTGAGGGCAGTGGGTTATATGCCATTAACAGGTAAGCATAATATGGATGGTATTTCCACAGTCTCATGGCTCAGGCACCCTTGCCCACAATGGGAAGACAGCAGTGGCCAGGAACACATTGAGTGAGTGCATGGACCCCCTCAACACAGAAAAGATCAGTCTGCCCTCCTTCAGGTAGTTTGTGCTACCTGCTCCCCAAACAGGGAGCTCCCGTTCCCTGTGTCCTGAGCATTTAATTCAATCCTTGGGTTACACTGCAAACTAAACACCTGACAAACAATACAGAAAACTGGACCGGATGGGACAAGCCCCTCTAAGGAGGACTGGCACCTACTGACACTGAGTTTCCAGCAAATATAGAATAAGGTGGATGTGTGACTTGTTTCATGGCCCTGTTCATCCCTCTAAGTGTGCAAAATTCGCATGCCAAATAGAGAGATGGAATAAATTCACTCGTTCTACTCTTCTGCTCGCCCCCCACTCCTGCCCCGTTTTCTTTGAATCAAACCCTCAAAGAATGAAAATTCACAGGAGGGGAAATAATGGCTTGCACCCTCTTTGGCCCCCAGTGCTATTTTATCCATTACTAGGGAAGCCAAGGAGGAGGAGGGGAGAGGACTGGACATGCGTGCCTACTGCCCATGCAGCCCCAGCTAGATAGCATCAACAGTTGTTCTCCTATTTTCACAGTGGGAAATAAGCAGGTACTAGCTGTATTGGAATAATCAGAAGGAATCTAGGTCAAAATCAAAGCAAGACTGCTCTGTCCATTTGACAAAACTCACATGCAAACACAATACCCATGTAAAAACAAAGAAGTTATTTGTAGCAGTTATCTCTGTTAGGATTGCTAAACAAGCATGCAGACATTGGCCTACCTTGAGTAAAAGGCACTATTCCTTCCCTGTGACTTCTGAAAAGGCATTCAAAATCAATATAAAATTGCAATATTAGGAAATTTTATAATCATTATTTCAAAAAAGCAGACTTGAAAGGGTCTCTTGTTCATGGGTAAATCTTCAGTTAGTTTTTCTAGTACCGGTGGTTCAATCGAAAGATTCGCCAACTGCCCCCTGGAGAAAACTGAAGATCTGCATTTAAATGGAGATATAGTATTTCCAAATGCACGGTACCTGCAAGGCAGATACTGTCAAGGTTTCTTAGTGAGTGGATCTCAAATTGTATTAGGTACATTTCAGTGCCGTAACTATCCCCATTTCGTAGGACTGGGGCTATTTCCATATCATTTTTTTCCTCTGTGCATGCTTTGTAATATTTGTCCTGATAAGTCAAAATTAAACCCCCATCCACAACAAAGCCCTCACATAGCAACAACAAGGAATTACAACCTTATGCATAATTCTCTGATGGGGATGATGAAGACTGTATTAGATGGCCTGACTAAAAATCTTAAATAATTGAAAACTCTGATGACTTAATAGAGTAGTGAGCTTGGTTTACAATGCAGCCAATTTAGAGCCATAAAAACACCGTGTAAAATGTTTATCTTGTGGTTGACCATTACATATCCTATTTATTATTCCAAAGTATTTCAACAGCATTTTTCTTCATCAATGCGGCTGCTGGCATTTAGCACCCACTCGCTAAATTCACGTGATTTTCCTGGAACAGCTTTAGGAAAGGAAACCAAAAAATTAGCAGATCACTACAAAACTGTTCCTTGTTACTATATGCCTCTTTTTCACAATCTGACTTGAACCGACTTCATGTGCTGCAAAATATGCTCGAAACTGCCAAGGCTAAAATATAATAAATCAAAGCCATATACGTGAAGTTAAAAAGACTGGTGCAACTACTGATCCTGACACATCAGAGAACCAAAAAAAAAATCAAACCTCATGAATACTTTGTTGCTAATGTACACGAGTTCAAAGAGCAGTGTTCCTCTTAGGAAAACATCTTAATTTTCATATCAGAAAATCATCCTAACCTTCCAGAAAAGTTTTTACGAGTATGCAAGGAAGGCAGAGAGAAGGTTTAGAGAGTGCAAAAGACACTCATGATGGGTTTCAGACACGCAGGCGTTAGTCCAGGCAGCCTCTCGCTGAAATTCAGGTTGCAATTGAAATGTCCCTGTAAACAAGGTTACTGCGAACGGCCCAAGATATCCTTCTCAGCAACACCTTCACCAGGAGCCCTTCAGCTGTCTACTTAGTTTGTTATACCTTATCTCACAGCCCTGACATCCTAATGCTGATTCAAATTCGGGATTCAAAATGAAAGACGAAATATCTCTAAGATCACTTAATATTGAAATACCATTGCAGTAATAAGTGGTGCCAGGCTGGAGATATGGATATGGTACTCTAGTGGTAACCTTTTAATTTCTGACAAAATACTGTGGAATAACTGTGATGCTGCACGGACAGTTAATGCAATCGATTTGTTTTCCTTATTTTGATAATGAGCATGCTGAATGTCGTGTTTACCTTCTCCTGCCCCTGGCACATATTTTAAATCCTCTAAAAGGAGACCTGCCAGATTCCTGTACAGACATGAAACACCTCACACCACGGAGCCCCCTCCCCAGCACGCTGAACCACAGCTACCTTGATGCTCCCAAGACAAGGAAGATCACAACCACGAGTCGCTTCGTCATTCCAAGTCTTTGGCTATTTTCAGTGGAAATGCAACGCATGCACCATGTATAATCTAATGTAGGTTATATTGTAAACTACTCCCATTCTGAAACTGAGGGTAGGCATGCTACACCAGAACATTTCGTCCTCTGAAATAAAACAGGGAAGTAACAATGAAATGTATCAAGCAAGTTTTAAACGTTGTATTTTAAACAGGGTAGCTAATAAATGCCTAAAACTTTGGTGGGTTTATAAAAAGGGCACCCTCCCAGTCACAGACAGTGATAGGTTCAAGTGGTGGGGGGGGGAGGGAGGTCATCTGTTTTTCTGTTATGTTATGTTTACTATTAGAATCTCCCTAATAGTATGAAAAGACAGGATTCCAGGGGGTGGGGGTGGAGTGGGATGGGGGTACACTATAGAGGAAGGGGAGAATTACAAGAGAGAAAGCCAAGCTGCTCAGTGGCTGCCTTCCCACACTACCATTCACCTTCATTTTTGTCTCCTTTATATTCTACTCATTTTTACTTGCCTCCCCCATTATTTAGTCATCTCTTAAATGCAGTCCTCTCTTCTCTGGGATCACGAAAAACATACTAACTAGAACCAGTACACGGAGTGCATCCCCTGCAGCACTTCAAAATGTACCTCCAGACTAGTCATGCCTTCATGGCATTAATGACCAGGGGAAAATAAAAACTAAAATAAATAAAAACCAAAAAATTAAAAATGAAAAAAGATTCCTCACCGCCAGGTCACACTCAGACCCCATAGGCAGCCGCTTCCCCAAATC
>VXBT01004540.1:930-51679 GCA_013400235.1 Oriolus oriolus
GTTCTGGGGCAAAGCCGCGGCCTCCCCCACCTTCGCCACCCACCCGTTCGGGGAAGGAGCCGGCTGGAGCCCACCCAGCCCGACGGCGGGAGCGGGCCGACAGCTCTCCCGGCCAGGCCGCAGGGGGCGGTCCGGGCCCGGCGCCGCTCGCCCGGGCGCAGGCGCCGCTGTGGGCCCGCGGCGGAGGGCAGCTCGCCCCGGGACGGTGGCTCCATGCGCTGCCAGGTAGGTGCAACCTNCCTCGGCCTTCTCCGCCTTTTCCCGGCTCTCCTGACGGCCGGGCCGGGAGGGACGCGGCAGAGCTGATCGGATTCCAGAAAAGCCAGGGAAAGCTTTTCCTGGCCCTCTGATTCCGGTGCTGGTATTTTGGGAGCGGTATTTTGGGCAGGCCCGGCGCCCCTGAGCGCTGTTTGTTCCCCGGACAGGTCTCGGTGCTGTATTTCGCCAGAAGCGCAGAGCTGGCGGGGCTGCGCTGCGAGACCCTCTCGGTGCCACGGGAGATCACCTCTCTGCAACTCTGGGAGGAGATCGTCAAGGCCCACCCCAGGTATCCAGCAAATTACCCTTAAGGTGCACAAATAAGCGTGGTTGGATTTTTTTTTTTTTAATACAAATTCGGCGTTTAGCATTGAGCAGGAGCACATAGCAATACTTCGACAGCACAAAATCAGTGGCCTTACTACCTTCTTCTGGTAACCTGCACCAAGTGTTTTGTGTTTTGCATAGCTGCAAATGTTGTATGTATACACAGGGAAAGCCCAGGTCCCATAGATGTACGCAAAACTGGGCCTGAGGGGTACACGTGGCCCATTGTCCAGGAGGGCTGTGGTGTGGTAACCTGAAAGCTTTACTGTTACTAGCCTGTGGAGAAGGTGAGATGTCTCAAGGAGGGATCAAGCACAGCCAGGACAATAAATAAGAAATAAATTATAATATGCAGGTGTTTTCAATCTCTTAGGTTAGACATTAGGAAGAAGTTCTTCACTGAAAGGGTTCTTAGACATTGGAATGGGCTGCCCAGGGACGTGGTGGAGTCACTGTCCTAGAAGGTTTTTAAGGAAAGACTGGGCTTAGTGCTATGGTCTAGTTGATATGGTGGTGTTCAGTTGTAGGTTGAACTTGATGATCTCAGAGTACTTTTCAAACTTAATTGATTCTATGATTAACTACTGGAAGCCATTGGTCTGAGCTTATGGCACATCCTGGAAGGCAGGTCAGGAAGGGAACTGAAGCCCCCGCAGGCTTCCATCCACTCAGCCCGGACATGGAAGATAGGTTCAGCCACTTCAATGCTTTGAAAAAGACTGACACCATTGCTGATTGCATTTCTTAAGGAGTCTGGTCCTGAGAAAGCACTGTGTGTGCCTTAAGGGCCTTACAGTACTGGTGCTCTTTGGGGTTGTCAGCAGAAATGTCACCTCTGAGGCTGAGGGAAGGTGCTCAGTCCTGTCAAGAACACGTCTGATAGACAAAGGTGCGACACCATTTTGGAGGGATAGAAGCGGGTCAAAAAAAAATAAGGTATAAGGGAGGTTGTGGTCCTCAGGATTTAGTGCTCAGTGCTCTGGAATTTCCATAACTTTAGGTGTCAAAGTCCTCCTTTAGGCACAACTTTCTTTAGTAAAATACTCGCAACACTATAAAAAAAATGAACTATTTAAGAGTGGTATCTGTTTCCCAGTGAGAAACTCTTTACAAAATGCTGGAGCAGGGGCCTTTTCCTCACAGAGAATTGAAGTAAAGTGTGTTTGGGTGGGAGAAGCAGTAGGGAATGTGTGCATTTTACTTTGCAGCCTATTCCTCTGTGTCAGATGTAGCAGCAGCACCGTTGGTCGTTCTGCCATAATTTGTTAATTTTGTCCTTTTATGAATGATGACTTGGGGCAGTAGAATTTGCATTTGCAGTTACTTCACAGCGGCCTTCTTGAAAAATGCTTCTCTTCCTAGCTTTGCTGGAAAAACTCAATGTAATTGTAGGGCATTGACCACAGACTTCTATTCATATTGTTAATGGATATTCAAATTGCAGCTTGAGCATACTTGACAGTGCTCTTCTGTTCCACCCGTTTTCCCCAACTAATTAGCTTGCAAAGGACTTCAATTAGAGCCCTTCCTTCTAATGGGCACTTCAGTTTCATGGTTATGCACAGTTCTTTAGTGGCTTGCTTTGCTTTCATACAATCTCTCCCTTCAGTCTGTCCTCTGAATCAGTGCTACTCTGTTATGCTCAGCCTTTGCCTTGACTACTTTTGTCTATCTGGCTGGTAGGAAATAAGATGATTTTTACTTGTACTCTTTTTGGCGTGCTTACTTTTTTCTAGGCAATACAGCTGAGCTGGCTGTGCCAGATTTTGTGGTCTCAAACAAGAACTGTTATCATGCGTGCACCCTCTGAAGTAAAATGCAATTCTTTTTTCTGGTGTCTTACTGCTGTGGCCCTCATGCTTGCTGTGTAATTACACTTAGTCATGGAAATGACTCCCTGCCTCATGATATCCAGAGCTGTGGACTCTAACAGCAATATCTCACATAAAAAAATATGTAGCAGATCTGCCAGAAGACACATCACGTTTGCTCTCTTAGTTCTGTGGCAACTCCTTATCAATAGCAGATTTCAGACCTGTAAGTACAAAAGACTCAAAGCCTCATAAAGTCTGAGCACACACAAGAGCAGCTCTCTGACCACTGAATCTTCATGAGATCTCATGAACAGCATTCCACAATGCTTCTTGGTGTGTAAGAAAATTACCCCAGTCCAGCCAGACTGCTTCAGGACAATATTTCCTTCTAATCCCAAATCGGATGGGTTGCTGCCTCTTGAGTTACAAACTTTTGTATTGTAAGCTTCTGAAGTGGGTCTGGTATGCATTGGTTTGTTCTGACATAGGCCTGTGACAAATCCAGTTCCTGATTTCTGAAAATTATACTGATCTTGTTTCTTGCCAGCCACTGCAAGAAAATCCAAGATTAGGAGGTGGGTGTTTGTTGTATTTTTGACAGTGTCTTGGAAGCATAGTTGTGTAAGTCTCAGTGGTTTTTGCCTCAGCTGCCGTAGACTGTGCACCAGTTTGCTGTTTAATGAAATCTCATGGTTAAATACAAACACAGTTTGGAAACCTATTTGTGCTCTTGCCAATCCCCCTCAGGCTTGCTGTCATCCGGGATCAAGTGGTTTTTGCTGTTCGGCAGGAGTACGTGCTTCTTGGAGATCAGCTCCTGGTCCTACAGCCTGGAGACGAGGTTGCCATCATCCCACCAATTAGTGGAGGCTGAACCTGCCCAGATTGGGTTAGGTGGGTGTCACTCATTGCCTAGTTTCCTGTGGAGTGTAATCCTGTGCTAAAATACCTCATGAATTGTGTATGATGTTACAAGAACCTTTTCTTGTTTAGGTCCGGAGATGTGACTGCAGTTCTCTCCCTCCACCCCAGTACTCTTTTGAGAGAACCCAACTTGTATTTCCATCTGGAGAGTGCAGTTGTGCAGAGCAGAAACTATAAGCCAGTGCCCCACTAAATGATTAACACGTATGCAGTAGATGGAAGACATTTGGCAGAGAGGTCAGGCATTGCTTTGAATCTGGGTTTTAGGTCTAGTTATTTTTTCCTGGTTGTTTCTTCCTACCAATAGATACTTGGCTTGCCTAAATAAGATATAAATGAAAAAATTCCTGCCACTTTTAACAGGAAAGATAATATAGAAAAAAATAATTCTCTGCTGCTTAGAAATTTTGTTAGTTTGTTGCTGTTAAAGAGGTGTCCTTACAATAGCTTCATTTCTTTTCCTGCTTTCAAGTGCCAGTCCATCTATTCGCTACAGCTTGTTCCATTGCTGCTGATCAAAATACTTCTCATTCTTAGGTGATTTGATGACTGGTTTCTACTCAGAAAAGTGAGAAGTGTCTCCTGTGTGTCTGAAACAGACTGATAGTATAAGGTCCTGAATGTCCTGGAGAGCATACTCAGCTTTAGGATTAGAATCATAATCCATGTTTCTCAGAAACCTCTGTTATAAACTATTTGATTTGATAAGTAGGAGGGACTGACAATATCACCACAAATTTACCAGCACTACACAGTGGTCTGTGCTGGTTGAATGTACTGTTAAACCAGGGCATTGGGCTAGTTACAGTTTTATCCCACTGTACGAGACTTTACTGTCAGAAAGAAATATGTAGAAACAGGTCATTGCTTGTTATTTGCAGTTAATATTCTCTTGTGAGACTGCTGAGAAGTGAATTTCACATGTAGGCTAGTCTCTTGGGCAAATAGATAGTGCCTGTGTTCTGCATAAATTGGGGCATCAGCACTGGATAAAAAGCAGTTGGCTGATGCTAGTATCTCCAGGAACAACAACAGTCTCTGTGGTTTCAATTTTTCTAGTGCGATATGGAAGAAAGTGAAGATGTGCCAAAAGATTTTATCAAGCTCAGGTCTGAAAAACTCTCTGTAGATGAAGTGTCAGAGCTGGTCGTTTCACCATACTGTGGGGCAGTGTCTCTTTTCATTGGTGAGTTTAATATTTGTGACCTAAGTCTCTGGGTATGTTAATAGACTAATAAACGGAACCTAGGTTGTCCACATCCCAGACTTGTAGTTCTCAAATAAATCAATTCCTGGTCTGAACCCAGAATGTTTAGAAAACAGGTTCTGAATTATTAGAGCAAGACCATGGCAGCTCTTAAATAGCTGCAGTGGGCTAAAGTGCTGAGAAGTTTTCTGGCTGGTATGGCTATCCTAGGACTGAACAGAACAGCTGCTCTGGAGTACAGAACTGCTTGGGAGTTTTCTCCTGTCTCCTGGGATACAACTTGTTCAAGGTGGGAAATGGAATACTGTGGCTATGGCAGCCACATGTCCACATCTGTATGCAAGGTCTTGGTACACAGGTGGTAGTTGAAAGTGAAGCACTCTTGTACCAATGGGCTGGTGAAGGTAAGGCTGGTAACTCTGTCGTGTGCTTAATGCACATGGCACACATATGAAACCCCTTTGTGCTTAAACCTTAGTGCTACTAGGCTCCTAAATACTGGGCATTTAAAAATTGCATGGGCAAATGCCATGCACATTAGTAGTTAGTTACCACAGGAGATGACCCAGCCTTGGGCATTACGGGCTGCAGACCTGTATAAAGTGTAAACTAAATTCTTCCTTTTATAGTAAAGATGTATTTTGTTCAAATAATTTCATTACGCAGCCATGATTAGGGGAGGTTTTTTTATACTTGCACAGTGCTGACCTTGACCACAGCAAGAGGTCCTGGGTTTTACTCCGTGATAATATAGTATGTATTATTATGCAATAAATATATAATAGGTATTATAAAGATACAATATGTATTTATTTACTCAATGCTTTTAGTTGATAAATCACTTTTGTTTAGGTACTACAAGAAATAATTTTGAAGGAAAAAAAGTGATTCACTTAGAATATGAAGCATATACTTCAATGGCAGAGACTGAAATAAAGAAAATCTGCAGAGATGTTAGACAGAAATGGCCTTCAGTCAAACATATTGCAGTGCACCATAGACTTGGGTATGTATGTCCAGACCCCATTCTTCTGCAAGTGGAGTAATAATCCTTGTCTGATGCATAGCTGTCTTACATAGTTGCAGAACCTGCAGAAGTGTTTAGAAACCATAGTGCTGCAAAGCTGGCTGCAGGATCAAGCTCTTGCGCTGAAGCTAAGTTTCAAAATTTTTATTTTCAAAAATGTGTTTATTGGTAGGGTTTGCTGGAGTCCACACTTAGCCTGGCAAGATCTTTGATGCTGGTGTGATGTTTTGAAAGTGGGGAGATACTTCACTCCAGGGAAGGGGAGGCTATTGGTTTGTTTTGTTCTTTATTTTTAAAAAGTCTGAAGTTGGCAGCACTTTCTTTTTTTCTTCTCTCTCCTGTTGAGGGGCTGCAAAATGTTCTTATTGTCAGATTTAAGTCTGTTTATGCTAGAAAAATCTGAAATCTTAGGTTATGGGGCATAGTAATTGCCAGCCATGCTTGTGGGAGAACCTCCTATTGTTCCTTGAGTCTTGGATAAGCATTTTCCTTTAGATTCAAAACATGGAATACTAGTATCTGACATACTCCTGGGTCTTCCCTGTTCAGGGAAGATTTCTCACTGAAACTAGCAGGATTTGTAGAAATCTGAGGGGTAGTTGCCCTAGATTTCCTCTATAGTCAACAGACAGGGTGGCTGCCTTCAGGGCAGCTCAGAGCATGAGATTTGTTCCTATGGACTGTGCTGGAGAAGTCTTACTATAGAGGGAGGACTGGGAGGCAGATTTTGGGAATACTACAATTGTGAGGAGAAACACAAAACCTTGTGCTTCTGATGCCTTAGGTTAAGTTTGTAACACAACACACCAAGTAGGAAACTTCAGCATTTAAAATCAGAATTAATCAAAAAATTTGATTTCATTGCAAAATCTGCATAGTGTGAGGCGCTTAATTTCTTCTTTCACGAATTCTTATGCATACTGAGACGATTTCTTGGGTTTTCAGATAAGAACTGGCTGTTCTAACTTGCTATTGTTCATTATTAAGCCGGCTTCCACTGAGTTTCCTATGTATTGTTACAAGTTAACAATTTCCCCCTCTTAATTCCATAGGCTTAATTTTAAAAAAAGAAAGAATGGAAGAAAAAAGCCTATGTCTGGTGGGTTTATTTATTCTAAAGTGTGGAATTCTAACATCTGGTACTGATTTTGGTTGTGGTTTTCTTTCTTTTAAAAAGTGTATAATCTTTTGGATGTGGTTTGACACTTGCTCAGTATGAATGAGTCAGGAGAGCATGTGGCCAGAATACTGACGTGACATGGCTACAACTTTTGGGTGCTCTTGATGTTAAGTATCAGCTAAAGCTGCTGTTGTTCCTCTTCTCTCCCTAGTGTGGTTCCAATAACTGAAGCAAGTGTAATTATTGCAGTCTCCTCTCCACACAGAGCAGAATCCCTTGAAGCTGTAACGTACTGCATCAATACCTTAAAAGCATCTGTCCCAATATGGAAAAAGGTATGTTTGGGGACAAAATCGAATTTAGGTATATGCTAGTCTTAGAGGTCTGGGCTGCCTTAGAAGCATTGCAGGCAGCTGCTCCAGATGGGTTGTAAGTGTCTAGCACCAGTGAGTTTCCTCTAATGCAGCCAGGCCCATATGTGGCAGGTAGAGCATCTGGAAGGTTCTCCTGTACCTGTGCCATCCGGCTCCTCTTTATTTTGAAGCCATCCTGGGGTCAAAGCGAAGGAAGCATGAGCTCTCCTCTTTTGAGTAGCAAAACTCAAGTTCTGCACAGGCTTGTGGAAGAACTTTGAGTCACCTTTGCTTTGGACAGCATTGCAGTTTGCAAGTAAAAAGAGCATTTCTTGCCTTTCTCTTTTCCCCTCATTGCTGTGGCCACGAGAAGGCACAGAGCATTAAGCAACAACACACAATGAAGGGATGAGCAGAAGTCCCAAAGCCAATATAGGCACACAACAGTGTGTGGAGAAACCAGCCCAGGTCTAGGAAGAGCCTCATTGTATAACCATAGTGTTGCATGCAAGTAATGAACATTATCTCTGCCTTCTCTCCCTGGCAGAGCTTGGCATGTGGTTAACAGTGATATTGTCCTCACTAAACTTCTCTGATACCTCCTTGAGGAGACTGAAGTTCTCTCAGAATGAATAATCAGGGACTCAGAATTTGCTGCTTAGGACTGGATGGCAGCTGGGTAATCCAGTCTGTCCTTAAGATCTAATAGCAGTGTATTTAGTGTATTAATGTAATTTTTTTCAATATTGACATTTTGTTACATCTAAATACGCTTCTCAAAATGATGGTACAGTAGGCTAATGTGGCAGCATGAATCCTGTGTACTCTACAGCTTTTACATAATTTCTTCTAGATCTCTTTGTTCAATTGACTTCGGTATAGGTGGGCCCTTTTAAATTCAGTGAGGATCAGCCTGAGGTTCAGCCAAGTTCATATGTTCTAAGGGTGCTGCCCTCTCTTTTGCTTGCCAGCCAAGTGCTGTGCAGTCCCGTTGTGATCAGTAAATAACAGTGGGATGGCTATTGAGTTATTTGTCCTGGTTTGTGGCTGTATGTAGCAGACTCACAATATTTCCAATTCTTTGTTTATATTACAGGAGATTTATGAGGATGAATATTCTTGGAAAGAAAACAAGGAATGCTTTTGGGCAAATTCAGAAAAATAACTGTATTCTTTTAAAAATAAAGTGTTACTGTTCCGAATGACCGTATTTACCTATGAGTTTTTACAGAGAATCTCTGTGTTTCTAAACAGTTGTTATAGATGTTTCAATCTCAGTAATTTAGTTTGGACTGAGTGAAATGAGTGAGGATTAATTAGGGGTTTTAGGGGTTCTTAACTCTCTTTTGGAACTGCCTTTTTGTGCATTTTAACATGGAGTCAGTTTTTAAAAGAATCTTCCCTGAAATTCTTGGTTGCAAGGTGTTTAGACTACTCCGTGATAAATACTCTCTTAATGCTTTTACCTTGGTAGTCTGTGTTCTCTGTCTGCCTGGGAGGTCACCACAGGACAATTGCATTTTTTTTAATCTTAAAGAAGGTTTCAGAGAGGTTTAATTTTATATGACTGTAGATTTAGTTTGCAAGCTTTATGCTATTTTGGCATTCTTGTAACATGAAAGTTACTTGAAGTAGATGAACTATTTTAGTACAGACAGAGAAGAAAATACAAATTATACCCCAGAGTTATTAACTTTTTAGTAGTGGTTGTGTTCCAGTACCTCTGTCTCACAGAAACATTTTTAGTGTGCAGCGAACATTACAAGTCCATTGCATTAAAAAAATATGGATAGAGATTTATTCAAAGTTAAATCTAATACTCTACCAGCAAAAAACTTGGATTAGCAATAACATGCCAACCTATAACTACTTAATGATGTCTCGACAAAATTTTGAAGGTGACTTTCTGGTTGTGTAATTGTATGGTGCTGCAGGAAAGAAAACCAAACCAGCTACTATTACAAATACACAACTAGAGTGTAATTAGTTTTAGTAATTGGACTTTATATGCATTAGGATTAAAAGTCATCAAATGGAATCGTTTTTCAAAGAAAAGGGGGTTTATTGAACTTACTGCAATTCATACATGCATTTATATTCATGTTTAAGATTTAATTTTAATACAGTTTTTCTCTTGTTGCTGTTTTGAAAACTAGTTAAATGAACTGACATAATATGCCTGGGCTTCACTGGAAATAATGGGTTACCTATCTGAGTAAGGTGATTTTATTTGTTATTCTACTGTGCCATGGTAGTATTTAGATAGTAAGAGTTCAAGGCCCCATTGTGTATGCCATTCCTACTAACGCTGAGAGGCAGTTTTATCTAGTCATTATTATCAATGTAGACAAAATGGATACAAGGGAAGGGAAGTAAGGTAAAGCAAAATGATTTGCTCAGTTGCTCATATATATGTTCCTATATCGTATATAGTTATTTATAATCCAGGTGCAAGGTCATGCTCCTGAGTCAGGGCCATCCCAAGCACAAGTACAGGCTGGAGGGAGAATGGATCAAGGCTAACCCTGGGGAGAAACATTTGGAGGTGTTTGTGGACGAAAAGCTCAATATGACCTGGCAATGTGCACTTGCAGCCCAGAAGGCTGGCTGTGTCCTGGGCTGCATCAAAAGCAGGACAAAGGGTTTGATTCTGCCTCTGTACTGTGCCCTCAGGAGAACCCACCTGGAGCACTGCCTCTGACGCTGGAGCCCCCAACAAAGAAGGATGTAGATTTGTTGGAATGAGTCTAGAGGAGGGCCACTAAGTTGATCAGAGGACTTGAACACCTCTCCTGTGAAGACAGGCTGAGAGCTGGGGTTGTTCAGCTTGCGGAGGGCTCCAGGGAGACCTTGCATCACCTTTCAGTACCTAAAGGGGGCTTACAAGAAGTTTGGAGTGGGAATTTTCGCAACAGCATGTAGTGATAGGACAAGGGGGGATGGCCTTACGCTGAAGTGAGGGTAGGTTTAGATCAGATATTAGGAGGAAATTCTTTACTGTGAGGGTGATGAGGCACTGGAACAGGTTGCCCAGAGAAGCTGTGCATGCCCCATCCCTGGAAGTGTTCAGGGCCGGGCTGGACGGAGCTCTGAGTGACCCGGTCTGGTGGAAGATGTCCCAGCCTATAACAGGACGGTTGCAACTAGATGATCTGTAATGTCCCTTCCAATCCAAACCAGTCTTTGATTTTGTAATCATTATGTCACACATTAGTGAAGCCTCAGCCGTATATTCCATTTTATTGTGTCTGCAGCAAAAATCTACTAACTGCTAACTGCACAAAGTAAAGTGAGGAAAGTAGGTGATGATGTTTTCCCCCCCAGGAATTTTAATCACTTTTAATACTTAGTTACTGTATCTTAGTTACTGTACTGGATTAAGTAAATTGTAGTGAAACATACAGCTTCAGGCAGAAACGTAGTTAGTCTGGGCTTATTAATTTATGCACTTTCCTCAGTGGAAGTCAGTCCTTCCTCCTCAGGACAGCAGCTACTCCTTGCGTGCTCACAGATACACACCCTACAAACCATGTGGGCCCTATTATCTAGGCAGAGCTGGTCAAGTTCAAGACTGAGTTTTCCTTTGTTTTGGAGGTTGGAGAGAAGCCCACTGCTGTTTGAATGTCATTTTTACCGGGAATTGTACATAATCCTCAGCACAATCACTTCCTCTGTGAAAGAATTATTTATCTCTCCAGAAGAGAAAGAAATACATGAACTTCTTCGTATTTGGTGTTCGTTTTTCCATGTTCGTGTTTGCTGTTACCATGCAACTAATTAGTGTACTAATTTCACAAAAATAAATGTTTAGCTTGTCTTTCAGTGGATGGTTTATGAATGAAGTAAAACTTACGCAGTGCTTGCATACTAATGCTGTGCTCTGATACAGAAAAACAGTGTTGTTTAGAGCAGTTAAATTCTACTTGGGACCCCATGATCAGGGGCAATTCCTGAGTTGCAGTAGTGTCTCTTTAGTGCCTTTCCAGTGCTGCAGTCTCCTGGAAGATTTCTCTAGGGTGACCTTAAGTGCACCTTCCCCATCAGCAATGCAGCTGGGAAGGAGGGTGCAGAAAAGAAGAGAGAATAATTGTGTACTTCCCCACAGTGACCAGGAACAATGAATGGACGAGATGTTGTACTGAGTCACAGCTGAGTGTTACAATGTGTGTATGTAAAAACAATGAAATGTCATTTTGTGTCCCTAGCTGTGCATGAGGCAAGTACTGCTTTGTTCTGGAACAATGATATATCAGTCTTGTGTAACTTTGGATTCTTCAGCTGGCATGTAAAAGCGAAATGGAAGTGTCTCTGGGAGGGATGGTGTGCTAATTAGAGGTAAAATGTATCTCACTGAAAAAAGTCCATGCTCTGAACTCAAGTATTCTGTCTCCCTCTGTAGGGCTACCCTCTCTGCTAGGGCAGCGTTATCATAAGAGGACAGATTACTGTGTTCTAAGATAAATGCCAAAGGCTGTGTCTGGAGTGACCTAGAACTGTTTCCAAATTGCCAGGCTGGGGGATGAATCCCAGCTGTGGCTCACTGTGTGTTAGGAAAAGATGTGGCTGCGTATGTCCTGCTGTCCACACATGCACAACTACAGAGCTGGATGGGGGCTACTCTGTGTTATGGTGAGGTCCATTGAGTGGGGTGATAGACAGCTGCAGATCTGCCTATCTACGAGGAAGTCCCTGCTTTCTGGAATGAGTCCAGCTGTTTCTCTGCCTTGTCGGTAGGGAAGAGTAATCCCACCTTTCCATGAGACCAGCTGTGTCGAGTTGGTGGCTCTGGTACAGAGGGATGTTCCAAGAAACAAATGCTGCAGACCCAGAGGGTCACCCTCTGATTCCTGTAGAGATCTGCCAGATGAGGGCTGTGTATGGAAGGGAAGTGCATGTCTTCAGAGTGATAATTTGTCCTTCTGAAAAGATGTGTTAATCTTGGCTGGCAAAATTTGAATACACTGATCCCCCCCTTTTGTTTGGCTGAACATCCGTATACCAGCACTGATTGATTTTAAGAGTTTCCTTTCCTGATTTTGAGCATTGTGCTCTGTTCTCAAGAGAAGCTCAGCCTGATGCATATGATGAAAACAGTGACTGGTGGATTGTCATGGATTAACGGGGCGGGGGAGGAAGTGGGTTGTGTTATAAGGCGCCTACCCAGGAGATGGCAGCCGAGAGATGGCTGAGCGGGAGGAGCGGCTCCTGGCCTGCTCAGGTGCTGGCCGTGCTGGGAAATACAGGCCCTTGCTTCGGCTGTTGCCCATGGAAGTGCCACTGTTGCACTCAGGAATGAAGCCTTTAGATTGCTCAACTTTGAACTAGATTTTTGGCCTTTCCCTCAGCTCACTTTATGCACAGCTGTTCCAAGTAAGTTGTTTTATGGAGTAGCACATTCATTTGGTGCTTCAGAAGCATTAAAAAGAAAGAACTGCTAAATCTAATTATTAACAAATTGTATGTTAAAGCAGACAGTGCTGCCCTCCTTCTTAAAATGATTTGAAAAATAGTCTTAAGCATTAAGGGCCATTCAGTACCATTAAGTGTGTACTGTAGAGGTGACTGAAGAGAGTTCCGAATAGGCTGATGACAGTAAACTTGCAGTTTCTTTGAGTACCTTAGGCCTGCTTTTTGAAAAACAAGCACACCATAAAATTTGATCTTACCAAGTGTTACAAAAATTAGCATCCTGATGTATCTTTATAGCAGTTCTTTTTACAAAAGTTCCATTTTTACTATTTTAAGAGGCAAGTACATTTTTAAAACTCTGAGCATACCAAAGCCTGTGATTGCATACAAATAATTGACCAATTAACTCAGAACAGAAAGGTTGACTTAAAAGATAGGACTCAACTTCTCTGAAGCTGGGAAAATGTACACTTAATTACTTTCAAAGGCAATAAAAATTTGAGGCAGCTAGCTGTAGATTTTGAGATGCATTTTCATACCTTCATTTTTTTTAGTCTTTAATTTGCAAGCTATTGTTGTAGTTCAGTTTTGGATGTACTTTAACCTCAGTCAGCAACTCAGCCCCACCCAGCCACTCACTTACTCTGCCACTCATGGAATGGGGAGAGAATAGGAAGAGTAAAAGTGAGAAATTTCTTGGGTTGAGATGAAGACAGTTTAATAGGGAAAGTAAAAACTGCTCATGTAAGCAAAGCAAAACAAGGAATGCAGTCACCACGTCCCATTGGCAGGCAGGTTGAGTCATCCCCAGGAAAGGAGAGCTCCATTGCACGTAACAGTGGCTTGGGAAGACAAACACCAAACACTCTGAATGCCTGTGGTCAGTTGTGGGCAGCTGTCACAGCTCTGTCCCCTCCCACCTTCCTATGCCCCCCCAGCCTCCTCGCTGGTGGGGTGGGGTGAAGAGCAGAAAAGTCCTTGAACCTATGAGCATTGCTTAGTAACAGATAAAACATCCTTGTGTTACCAACAATTTCCAGCACAAATCCAAAACACAGCCCCATACTAGCTACTGTCGAATGTACCTCTACCCCGGTCAAAACCAGCACATACATAAGTCAGTATATAAGGAATCTGCCTTTTAATTCTGCAAAACACTGAGACTTGATGGAAGACAGAGTTTTGTGCCTTAAGAGTAGGTTCATCTAGTATTATATTACGGAAGTGTTAAAACTGGTAGCCTACCTGAATGTTTGTATACCACTGTTAAAAGTATGGATGAGTTGAAAGTGGAAATAAAAAGCTCTATGAAAGCATGTAGTTTTCAGGTGGTAGTTTCTGACAATATTGTCTTCCTGTCTTTCTGTTCATAGCCAAGTTCCTCCTCTCTTCCTTTGCCACATTATTCCCACTGAAAAGTTGAATTCAGCTTTTCCAACATACAGTGGGTTGTAGCCAGAGCCAGAGTTATACATGTACTGCTGACCAGTTCTGTAAATAGATAAAGTGCAGAGACTGGCATAATGTGGTGTAATTTTAGATACCAGTGATGATAACCCCATGTTTGTAGGATGGCCTGGCCATAGTAATGTTTTAACACCATCTGTTCAGCTAGAGCTTTCCAAATATTTTACACTAATGTGAACTGGGTTACACTACAGTACAGCTTGCTGGTAGTGTAAGACTCCTGACTGTGATCTACAAGACTTGAACTGCACTTTCTTTGTATACCTAGCAGAGTCATTCCCTTAGGGTTCTCACTGTGTGCTACTGGAACAAAGCTGTATTTGGCCCCATTTTATGCAGTGCTTTTTCAGTAGCATTGCTTCTCTTTAGGGTGCTGTTTAAAAATAAATGAGTCTGCGTTCAGCAGTAGTCGTGGGTTTTATTGCAGTAATGCTGTTAGGCCCTCAGACAGGCCACCACAGTGATACAGTCCCTGCTCCCAGAGAGCTTACATGCTAGCTTTTAGAAGTCAACTTTATTATAAACTCTCTTGTACATCCCAGATTTATACATAGGCTCATCTGCAACCAACTCTGATTTTGGACTTGATTCTAGCAGTTTAGGAAATCAGCAGCTAGATTTCAAGACCAGAATCAGATGTTACAAGTTTGCTGAAGGTATTGCTGACTTTTCTTGCTGCAAGCACAAACAGAAGTACATGCTGAAGCTCAAAATTTCAGAGTATTTAAAACATGCTGGTTTAAAAAAGTAAATTAAAAAAAAGACAAAAACCCTTGCACACAATACAAAATATACATAATATTTCCAGTATTATTTGCGGCTGTGCCAACTTAAAAGTGCAATAGACTCACCCATTACAAAAACTGAATTAGCCATTTAAGTATTAATTGTAAAAGAAAAATAAACTAGTAACTTGAAGTGGTTAGGATACAAAAACCTTACCCATTGCTATGTCTCCCCTTTATTTTGGAAAAGCAGTATTGTGTCCAGGCTGGGAAGGAGTTGTCTATGTCAAAATATAACCCAGTGAAGTCTAGTGACTTGAATCATTGCTACCTGATTGATAAACTGTTAAATCCCCAAAGAAGGTGCATATTGGATATTGAGCTGTACCTACCACCAAAGGTGGAAGAAGGAAATCTCGGTCAATGCCTGAACTGCCCTTGCAGGCAGCACCAGAAATTGAAGATTCTACCATCTGGTGTATTGAGAAACTCCCCCTCTGCTCTGGAGTGCATGACCCTGATTATGTAGGAGCTTCCCACATATATGGCTGTAGGGGTTATATTTTTCCTGCACAAGTTTATATAAGAATTGAGGCAGACAAATTTTTTATCTTTACTTTCAGAGTATTTGCCCTCACAGTTTATAATTACAAGTCAGGAGCTTACTCTTCAGATTTATGCAATTGCTATTTTTTTCCCCACTTTTTAAATAATTGTTTTGGTCACAGACTCTGCTGATGGCAAGAATCTTGTCTGACAATTGAGATAAGAATCTGAATTGTTTTTCAGAATGTTAAAAAACCCCAAAACATCCCAAAACATAAGATTTCATAGATACAAAATAAATTCAAAACACATATAAAACTACACTGAGCAGCTGTTGCTGCAAATGAAGCTGTTATCTGCCAAAGAGATGGTTGGCTTTTGACTGATTACCTATTAAAAATGACTGAGTAAAACTTTCAAACGTGCTCAAGCATAGTCCCTCAGAAAATAGTGGAAAAGTGCCGAAGCATAATTACAATTCAGCTTTGGGGGAAAGAAAACATGACTTTGTGTTCTCAAATCAGGCACATTTGCATGTTTTACTCTTCAAGTAAATCACCTCAAGTTGGAAACAATCTCATTTGCATGGCAGCATACATAAGAAAGACACACATCTTCTCCCAGAATCAATTGTAAGTGTAACTGCCAGCCATGAGAGAAAGGCAGCCAAAAGGCCAGTTCCCCTGACTGTTACCAGTCTTACAGCATGGGCCTTTATAAGTCTGAGCTTTCATTATAACAAGGCAGCATAACAGCATGTGATAAACTTGAGGTGTGTAACCAACACAAAGTCACTCAAGTGTTGTGCTTAGAGCTCATTCCAGAGCACTACAGTACTTCACTGTATAAAATATAAGTTAACTTAATCAAGGCATGAACAGGTGGGACCAAAAAAAAATCTGACAGGTAAGGAGGTTGTCCTGAACTTTGGTCTCCTGGAGGGCACTGAGATGCTAAAGAAGTAAGTGCAGTAAACATTTTACAGAGCTTAGATCTTCACTATCCCCTTTTGTAACGTGCGTAATTTCTCAGTCAGCTATCCCCTTTAGTTCACTCTATGCTCTTAGTCTTGCAAAATCTTTCAGTTCAGAATTAAAGGCAAGATCTTGACTGTCTTTCCTATTTATGTCAAAAGCCAAACTGATATCAGAGGGACCGAGAGTGTAAAGGCCAGCATAACAGTAGTGGTAGTGCTTCTCAGGATGAAAATCAGTAATAACATTGCAGAGTACATGCTGTAAGTGATTATGAAATTCATATTTTCTTCTCAGGGAGGAAGTATGCAGAAGATAGTTGTACATACCCTTTGGCAGTATTTCTCCAAAACAATACCCTTCAGTAATTTAGTTGTGACCTTAGTGCAAAAAATATGGTGAACTTTTGGAAGACTTTGCCCAACCACTTATCCTGTAGCACCCAGACAGACATCTTCATACACAGTTCCCAGTTTGTAGATTAGTTAAAGCAAAGGTTTGCTGGTGGAAATTACTTTTCTAAAACAATAAGGATGGAGCTAGTCAATGAAAAAATGACTTTTCTTCTCCCAGTCTGGAAGCTGTATTCACTACAAATTCATCATGAACTTAATAGAAAATGTCCTTTAACACATATGGTACTTGTCAACTGAATTACCAACTGATGCTGTTCCACAATAATCTGAAATAAATTCTTCTGTTTCACTCTGCAGTGGATCAAGAGAAGGGCTGCTGGCACAGTATGTTACTGTATACTCCGGACCTGCCAGTTCTAAGCGTTAAGTTTGTTTGAAAGGCAAAATTTACAAGAAAAGGCACTATAAATCATTTTTGAAAAAAAACAAACTGTCCTGCAGTTACTCTTACAATAGAGTAGAATCTGTAAAATATTTTCATCTATAAAGACACTTCCATTAAAAATGTTTAATGTTACTAAGCTTTAAGGCACTCCAGCTGAAGAACTGACTGATCACAACTACTGTTGGTGGCTCAGATCTCCTCTTTATCCACATAACTCATCTTCAGTCTTTGTCCTTTGTGAGTTCTGCAATTTCATCGACATCTTCTATATCCTGTGTCATTTTCTCATACTGTCTCTTGAAGAAGCCAAGCTGTGAGAAGTATTAAAATAACACCACATTGCAGTCAGTCCTTGATAATTCATTTCTCAGCAAAGCTAAATACTGTGATGGTAGAAATGCACATGTGTACATGCCCACAGTATAGAGTTTGATTTGTAGACTATTCCTGCCTCTAAAATGAAAGGAGGTGGGACCTAAAATTTTGCCTGGTGCAACTAAATGCTAGAGCAGCAGTGTTGATTGGCCAGTTTTCTCCCTGCCAAGATACAGACATTTCCAGGATTCCTTGGTGTGCCACCAATGCCCTGGCACACAGAAAAACTTTCCCCTTTTTCTATGTAACCTTTGTAATTTACTTTTTGCCCTTGCCCTTTCTCTGTTCTTTTGTGGTCTGTTCAATATGTATCCTCTCCCACCTTGTTTGTAATCCCCATCTTTGTCCACTGGGAATATCGTGGGTGTTGAGAGCCCAGCTGGGGTATTATGGAAGGAGGCAGACAGAGTCCAAAGGAAAAGAGTAAATGCCACAGCCCCTGTTTTGAATGACTGGTAACTCATTTATCATCTTCATGTTGCCAGTTTCTATGAGGACACATTTCATAAACCCTTCTAAAATACAACAAGGGTGTAATGCCAATGCAGTATTATTCATACTACCAAACTGCAGATGTGGTTTTGTTTCATACTAGAGAAGAGAGATTCCAAAGAAAATAGCCAAAATACATTTATCTCTTTCTGGTTTTAAGCATGTAAATATCTACTTACTTTCCATAAAACAGCAACCAGTACCAACAGCAACAGGAGTCCAGCCAATATACTGCCAATCACAACACCTACTGGTACCTCAGCTTTCTCATCCGGCTTCATTATTGTAACTGGGATCTGAAAGCAGAGAGAGTGTGTCTTAGGGGTTAATGTTAACTGCAAACAAGGTAGGATTTGTAAACCAAAGATCAAGAATGTCTGGACTGCACACATTCCAGGATCAATGACTGGAACACACCAAGCAATTACAGTCCTTTCACTGGTGTCCATGGGTGCCTGGTTGCACCACTGTGGCACACAGCAGTACCAGCTAAGGACTAGAGGCCCTAATCACTCTTGGCCATGCATAACAGGCAGAGAACCAATCTCTCCTGCCAGCTGCCTCTCCATTAACAGGAGGCCTTTCAGAGGCCCCCCACACCATCACTGTGTAAACCAGTCATGTTTACATGAAGGCAGGGAATAGCCTGGTGTACAGCCCCAAAATCAGGCTGCTGGAGAAGAGCTACTTTCCACCAAGCATTGTCAGAGCCCATTATCTGTGTGGGCAGATGTAGGAGGCAGTAATAATCACTGAGGCCAGACACCATCACATCTGAAATTCCAACCCTCCTGCTGGGCAAGTACCTCTGTCTCCTTTGCCTGCTGTTCCTACCTTCTGTGAAACCACTAATGACTTGACACATCTCATGGTGATCTGTGTTCTCTGGGGTCAACTGCATGAATTTGCTGCAAGATGTATGGGTCAAACAAGAGCACCTCTAGCACACTTACATTTCCCAAACCATAAGCAATACCAGAGAGCTCCCAGAAGAGCATACAGTGTCTGGAAGTTAGTTTTCAGGTGATACCCTATCTAGCTGGCTTAGGTATAACCAAATATATAACAGAGTTTCTCAGGGAGACATTGCTGTAATATTTATGAACTGTCAAATTTTTTGATTTAATCTTGGAACGACATGCAGTTAGCTGAAAGTTTTTTCTCTTCTTGAAACATGATAAAACAAGTCAACTGGTTTACTTTCTCAGGGTTGCTTGTTCGGTGCATTTGTCTGGAGTAATTTAATCTTAAGCTTTCTGGGAAACTTGCACTGGACTGACATTTTAGCAATTTAAGTAATTTCTGTTGGAAGGCTCCAGTGTTGTGCTAGGTGTGGTTATGTGTATTCATTTCACCAAGGCAGGATGGCTTTGTGTATTTCCTAACTGAATGGCCGTAATGATGATTCTAGCAGGTTAACATTCTGTCCTCCAGCTGGCAGTCCTTTCCAACTTGGAAAAAATCTGAAAGCTTTTACGTAAGAATACCTAAGCAGCTTCCCCACATAGCATCACAAGGCAATATTCATTCATTTGGCTAAACAACAACCCAGTTCATCCAATGTAAAAAACCAATTTCATATATTCAGTTTACCTAGTAGTGCTTTTTCCATTAGATTAACAGTGAAGTGGCACTGTTGGAAAGGAAAATTGATACCTAAGAACAAATTATCTTTCCTGAAGTTAAACTGTGGTCAGTACGACACCATGAGACCGGGATTCACCTCATCTAGTGTTATATCTACAACATGGTTCCTTGACTTCCAAAGGAGAATAGGGTTTTTAAGGGACTAATACACCCTAGTTATTTTCAGGATCATCTTTAGGATGAGATGAACTGCATTTCAGAAATACCTGTTCTTTCCAGAGACTAAGGTTTATAGAATCTGCATGACTAATGCAGATATTAAATGAAATTAATCCTATCACATCCATCTAAATTACCAGGGTAAGTAGAGAAATAAGCTCCATTTGCCTCTGCACTGTTCTGTACCCAAGGAAATGTGAAGGGCAGACTGGGTATCCCTGTTGGCCTGACGAGGAGTAAGTGCAGTTCTGAGTACTGGCCCCAAGTATCAAACTGTCTGCTGTAGGGAGAATGTACCTCCACAACCAGGCACATTTACCAAGACTTCTCACAGGGTAGTAGGCCACTGAGTGAAAATCAGGCTGGAAGTCACCAAAAGCCACCGTGTTTCATAGGAACCCTGTGGAAAACTTTCAGCGTCTGTTCAGCTACTGCCTCAAAGGTGTAAAAGTCCCAGCTGCACGTGTCAATGGCTGAGGGAGGAATTAACTTTTACTTGTCAACTATCATTTGAATAATTGAATTCTAGTTCTCTTGAAATTGCCAACAGAACTTATAGTAATGTAGATTTGGCTGTACCATGCTTCAAATGTGGAAAAATACTTACTAGTACACGGTTTATGAGCTACCTGTGCTCTGTGCAATTACCTGGAATATTTGCGTTGTATAGTCGTGAGTTTCAGCTCCTACTAGAAATAATACCATGCCAAACTGAAGCACTCAGAACACTTCAAACACTGGCATGTAATCTTTCTGCAAAAACATTCTTCCTTTGTTCTTCAGGCACTGGAGGTTTTCCTGATTACAGAACGGTTTACTTAGAGGTTCTTCGCAAGAAATAGAGTGATCCATGAGAAACCAGTGATTAAAAATGGTACTGGATGATGATCTTACCACACAGAGAGATAGATCCATCTATAACTGCTTTTGTATATATTTAGTTGAATTCTCCATTGTTTGTGAATGGGCTATGCTGCACATTCTTACAGATATTTGACTCATTTACTAATTTGCATTTTGGTCTTTAGTGGCCTTGGTTGTTTTATGGATTAAACAGGCTATTAAGTCCTGTAAAAATAAATCTGAAGTTAGTGCTGCAGAGGGACAGGTGTTCCTCTCAAGACAGACTAAGAGGATAAGGTATCCTCTTTGATTACAAGAGTACCACGGTGCTACTGTATTCTTCCAGTGTTTTTTATGTTTGTATATAGCAGATGGAATGCTTGGGAGAAGAATTCTGTACTAATAAAGCACTAGTTTGGAGACTTCTCTTGAGATTAGCTGTGTCCACATTGTCCATATGACAGCTATTACAAATGCTAAAAATACTCTACATTCCTTTACAAATAAGATTATTTTCTGAAGACTTTGCCAAACATTTGTGTAGAACCATAAAACCATATATACTTATAGAAGTAAGTAAGACTATAAATCAGATTTGTGAACATATTTCCCAGAGCTCATTTATCCGTAAGAATTAATTCCATTTCAGAAAGACATCCAAATTTTGGTCTTTTTATGGACAGGAATATATCTGAATTTCAGAAGTTTCTAGTTGACTTTTCCCCGTAGTTCTACAATTTATTTGAGATCTACAGGTTTTAACAGTGTCTGGTTTATGTAGCACTGGGTTGAAATGAAAACATTTTAACAACTTAAAGGAGCTGTATATAGTCAGAAGGATACATTAGTTCAACATAATCATATTGCAATGTACTCTTAAAGGACACTGAAAATTAACTACTATCACTTTAATACAGTCAAAGACAGAGAAGTTGAAAAAATATATTTATATAGCACTTACAGTTAGGGCATTCTCTCCAATTATAAATAACTCAGGGTTATGTGTATCAATTTTTGCTTCTGCAGAGAGTTGTAATGTCTGAAAAGTTACCTGAAAGAGAAGATTAAAACAAGTTTAAAGCTCTTTTATAGGGCAACTCAATTAAAATGTAGATATCCTAAAATGATTCTCTTGCCTTGAAATAAATACTTTGCAACCAGAAAAGAAAATCATAATATTAAGAAAATTAAAATTATTTTTTTATTTTTCCCCAGCTAGCATGTTCATCAAAGTAACAATCTATCATTAATCCACTTAGCAATGACACTGGGAAACTGTTTTTTCTTTTTCTTCATTGTACAATTCAAGCAAAACAGAAGGAATTATTTATGTAACCCTTTTAATAGTTATTTCAAAGCTGTCACTGCTGCTAGCAGGGAAGAGATGGGGGAAAATAGCAGTGAGAAAAGAAGACACAGCAACAAAAGACAGATGGGAATATATCTCTGGCCTTTGAAAGAAATGGAAACTGGATGTTCTTTTACTTCCCCCCGCCCTCACCTCTATCCAATGCTTCTGTTTTTCCCCATTTATTTTTTCCTTTCACTATGTATTCCTCTCCACGTCTCAAATTCTGACATAGCTCTCTCAGCTTAAACAGAGAAGATGACAAAAATCTTAAGCCAGTTCCTGTTTGAAAAGGGTCCTTGTGCCAGATCCCAGTTCCCCCTGTGGATGTATTGGAGGAGAGGTGCATGGCTGTGTAGAAACTGATAGTTTGCTGCTGCTCTTCTCCTACAGCACCACAAGGAATGGCCTCAGGTTCATGGGTGCACAGGACCACTCTCGAGCTGAACCAAAGGCAATGCCTGCTCTGTCATTTTGCCTCCTCAGCCATTTCTCAGTGGCAGGGCCAGGTACCATGGGCCTGACATAGGACACATGGGCAGCCATGGGTCTGTAGCAGCCAACACACGCCAAACTGTCTCTGCAGTGTAAGTTATTGCATCCCTGCACTGTGCCCATCTGCCCAAGTGGTGTGTCCTGCACACCAAAAAGTTTAGAAACACACCTGAGCACTATTCAAAGCACCTCAGTTCCTAAACACATCTTTTCTTTGCTTAGCAGGTACTGGCAAGCCTGCTATCCCCTTCTTGGACAAGGGCTGATTGCCACTAAATAAAAAGGCTGATGATGTGCAGATTGAGTGAGTGCTTGCAAGATTATTTGCAATGAATTTTGACAGTCAAATTGAAAATTACAAAATGGGAGACGCAAGAACTGTGACATGATCTTTCCTTCCCATCGGCCAGTGGTAAACAAACCATTCCCACTCACTTTTTTGTGAGGGTAGTAACCTTTTGTTCAGGTCCCCACCTTCTGCGTACCTAACAGCACTAACAAATGGTCTTGACCCAGCTGATTAGAAAAATACAAACTCTAAAGACAGACAGATGCTTTTTGTCGCACATTTCCATAACACATTTTACAATATCAACCTGACCTTTTCCTTTCAAGAGATGAATGCTAAAGCTGACAACAGCCCTGCTGTTAAATGTCAGTACCTGCCACAAGACTCGCCAGACACACTAAGGAGACTGCGTCATGTTCCTGACACGTTAGGCAAACCCAGGACTCCAAGATCATTTGGTTGGTTGCCTAGCTAAGAAGCAAACACGGTCTAACTTCAAAAGTGTGCTAACTCATGGTGAGTTATATCCTGGAGGACACATGGTGATTTAAAATAGGCTGAGGTATTATTGATGGATATATTAAACATCCTGTAGGTCTCTAAGCAAGGACTGTTTCTTTGACACGTACTCTAATAAAAAGAAAAAATCAATTAAAGACGTTTTCCACACTTTCTGTGTCAAATAAAACTGGCAGCACTAACAGTGTTTTGATATTTTGATGTGATTTAGAATGATGACTATGTAGGCTGTGATGTTCAAAAGCTAAAAGCATGATTATTTTACAGGCCATGATGATACTGTGCTCTGCTGTCCTTGATGAGTTTTGGGGAAACTGTAGTTTCCCCAAAATGAATATAACAGATGTAGGAAATGGGTTTTTTTCAGCTGTGAAGTTTGCATTATCACAGCATTTTCTTAGATTCTGTGCTGGACTGAAGTTTTACCAGCTCCATTATGCAGCCTCACTACTTTTAGGTTTAAGTTTTCAATCTGGAAAAACACACAAACCAATGTAAAGTAAAGGAGGGTCTTTCTAGATTGTAAGGTGTCTTTACTGAACTTTGAAAAATATCAGGAGTTTGAAAAGACTTGAGTATTGGATTCTCCATAAAGACTCAGCTGATACTTACAGCAGCAAAGGTTCCATTCCAGATTTGGGTGGACACGTTCACAAAGTACTCTCCCTTCAGCGTGATGTCTTCCAGTTTGCATATGATGGTACTGCACTTCACATTCTTACAGTTCTTCCAGGAGAAACAGCAAGAAGAGGCAACAGCATGCATTAAAAATACACTTTAAAAAATGTTCTTTCAACATCCAGACTTTTTGCCCTTGCCTTTGCTGTTCTGTGCATACAAATTAAGTGCTTGCAGGCTGTGCTAAAGCAGATGCAATATCTGTGAGAACATCCATAGGCTGAGCTCCTGCTCTGTAAATGAGGAATGCCACCCCATCACAGCTTTCCTCACAAGTATGGCAATGGGCTCAGAGGGTCAGCTCTGCTTCCCTCAGCTCTGCTTCCCTCAGCTCAGAAGGTCCAGCTTACTGCACTCCTGAGTTTTACTCACCAGTTCTTTGGAAGCTCTGAAGTTCTCTTTCGTGAAAGATGGAGAATAAGGTCTTCTCCCTATTTGCAGTGGATTTATCTGAGCATCACAAGTAACACCTCTGGCCTAGGAAAGATGGCAGGAATCAGACTGGATGACATGATACTTGGGAGTTTATAGTCATCATAATAATATATGTCTCTGGGATTAGATGGTAGCTGTTAAAGGCTAGATTGCGAACACTGAATTCGTTAGGAAACTAGGAGTATGTGGTTTTGTAAATAAAAGTAAATAATTCTTATGACACTTTTTTTTTCTCCCAAGATTGACCTGAAGAGCTTTTCCTCACCTAAAAATTTCATTTTTACGATAACTTTCCCAGGGACTTGGAGAAAGACCTAATTGAGGAGATCCAGATACTCCACATCTGCCAAGAATAGGCTAGTGTACTGTGGGCATTGTGGTCCCCCCTTTATGAGGAAGGGACAAGGAGCATAGATTCTCTTAAACTAAGCCATAATATTGGGGAGATAATTGTTGTTTATAGTACTGCTAAACCCCCGAAACACAGTTCAGTTCTATACCTCATCTGTGGTGACTGCAGTTAGGTACATCAGTGGGTTGTCTTTGCTGGTCAGTTCTGGAAGATTGATTGTTACAGATGCCATCTTTACTGGAATACTTCCTGTTGTTACCTGCAAAGCAAATAATTCAAGAGTTAATTCAGGTAGCTATGCATAAATTATTTGACATAGCAAGAAAATTAGAAATAATGGATAAGTATGGAAGAACTGGACTCCTTTTACATCAATATTTTTTTTACTAAGACACTGGGGTAGTAATTTTGTGAACAGTAAAGCAGAAAGTGTACTGTATAGCTCCAGGTTCCTGTCTGTTTTCTTAGCAAAGCTCATATTAACTGCATGAAATATGTTTTGAAAAGCAAATATTCTGCCACGGCCAATATGCCTGTTTAGTCCTTTGGAGTAGCAGTTACAGGAATGGAAATGGAACATAATTTAAGTTTCTTCCACGTTGCATATTTGGATCTAAGTTTTTTCTGTGTTATGTAATAAGCACTGTGATTTGGCTAGTTCTTGCATCAGGTTTGAGCCCTTAACCCTTGCCAAACTTCAAGTTTCAAAGTCCAAGCCTGCAAAGACTTGTTTTTCTTTATCAAGTTGTCAGGAGACTCTGTGAAAAAACAGTCGAAGTTGGCCTAAGGTTAAGCATTAACCATCTTCTAAATATGTAAACAGTGCAGGACCAATCCTTCCCCATTCTACTTGTGCAAATGTCAACCTTATGAAGACTCCAAGCACTCACACTATTTGCAATTTTTTTTCTTACTTGACCTATTAAAAGGCCTCAAAATCAGACAATGAAAGCAGGAGTGGTTTTTTTTAACTAGGTTTTGGGAGCAGGCTACAGAGGGAGGCAACTTCTTGAACCAGAACAAAACACACTTACTAACCTTAACTGAGAAGTTGAACGTGGGGCCAATATCTTCAAAATTATTCACAGTGGAAGGAATGTTATGACCAGAGTACACTTCATAAAAGTTGATGTTGGCAAGCCTAGTTAACAACCATAAAACAATACATTTCAATTTGGCAGCTGCTTTGAAAACATATGTTACTGGATATGCCTTTGTGAAACAGGTCAGAAGTACAGACAGAGAAGTCAGTCACTTAGATTTCTGTCTAAATTTTACAGAGTTGGTTAAGAAAATGGTGTACTAAAGCCCAGAGCTAGAACAAACATGTGAAATTAAGACAAGAGAGTTGTACAGGATACAGGCTCTCTCAGGCTTCTAGACCCTGCATTGTTTCAGGGCCACGCTGCAAACTCCTTTCCTGGGCACAAACTGCAACGTTCAGCCTTGCAGTTGTCTTCTTCTTCAGAAGGGGCCTCCCTGGCTGTACTTGTACAGATGTACTGCCTTGGTACATCTGTAACTGGCTGGGTGTGAAAACACAGGCGTCACCCTACTTGTGTACATGGGACATATCACATAGCCCTCAGTCCTCTCTGAGTCATTTTCTTGAGTAATTATGGGGTTTAAAATCCAGAATTTGCAAAGTAAGGTAAGGGTGGTTTCAGCCCACTGCAGCATGGAATGACAGATGTGTGATGGAAGGACATGGTGCCAGGACTTGTGGGTGCTCAAGGAGTTCAGTCAGTCGGAACCATGCTCAAAAGGCAAGGAAAACATCCCTGTGCATCACACCCACTGCCTGTGGGTGAGCAGCTCCTTTGCTAAACCATCCCAGAACTGTGTCTGCTCTTCATTATTAGGTTATATTAGAAGGCTAATTTGAGCAGTCAAAAAGCAAGCTGGTGAGTGAGTTAACAAGAAATAGGGCCTATTACAACTCCTACATCAGCTCTTCTTGTTACACAAGGAATCTATCCTCTTTACCACTCTCCTTGTTTAATCTGGGTAACACCTGTGCATACAATCCCAAATTAATGTGTGTGCAGTCTCACACGTGCTTCCTGATCAGTTGTGGTCCTCCATACTGCACTGTGGATCCTTTTGGATCCTCCATCCTTTCTCCCATGGGCCCTTTCCTTGAAGGGCTTCCTCACAAGGATTCCAAGGAAAACACATGTCTTATTTTCTGCTTTCTTACTGCTGAAGACTACAATCCTTCCAAGATGCACAGTATCAGCTTCCTTGTCCTTTCAGAAGTCTCTAGTAAGACATATTGCTACATCTTCTCCTAGAAACTCAGGAAAATATCCCTAAAAAGACTTCACTTCAGCAAAACAATGCTTTTTTCTCAACCCTTGTATTTTAAGGGATTATTTCTTGGCTGTATTACCTGCCTCAAGAAGGAGCTAGTTCCAGGTAAATACTTCCTTAGCCAAGTTATGACACGGCTTAATATGTATTTCATTTAGTTCTTTAAAATTTATTATCTCGAAGAATAAATAATCATTTTCTGGCAGGAAGTATTCCTTCATTCCTTGACTTGCATGTGAAATTGCATTTTCTCATATTCAGGAGATTAGCTGAGTTGAAACCCCTGTTTTTCCTTGAATAACTTTTATAGGCTCCATTCCTCGCTTCTTCTGAAGCATTTCATTTCAGTTCATATTTCTCAGCTAATTAAACCTGCTGATTCAAGTTTGCACCATCTGAATCTCCTAAGAAGCTAGCCCTCTGTACAGATGCTCCTGCAGTCTCTGCTGCTTCTGACGAGGCCTCATGGAACTTTCTCAGGGAGCTGAAAGAACTTGCACCGCTGACTCAAATGCTTCTCTGCACTTAAAGTAATCTCAAAAATTCTGCATGACTCCAGGACTGGTGCACCTAGTCATGATGCAGGGCCTCCAATATTCTGAAACTGCTTCTGCAAAGAAGGTTATAACACCAAATCTTCTCTACTGTGGTCCCTATTCCAGCTCATCCTACACGGCAGCCAACAGTTCTTGTAGCTATGGTCATCTCTGAATATTAATTTCCTGGATCCATTGTTGATGTGCTTTTTGAAGCAGCTCCCTCTTTTTCAAATTTCCGTTATTTTCTGAATAACTACTGTTTATTTTATATCAGTTTATATTTATCAATTTTTGAACACTTTGGGATGCAAAAGCATTTTTTCACCAAGAATCTGTGACCAAGTGCATTAAGTGTAATTACATGTTTACCCTTGAAATTCAGTACTTGGGAAAGATAAATAAATCTTTTCTTTGACGAAAATTAAAATATCCTACTTTGATCCAAGAGTGAAACCAATGTATTTTTGTTTCAGTTGTAATCTGAGTTAAACTGTAACTGAAATAATCCGTGTTTGGAACAGTAACAGATTAATTACTGTTTGAGTGCATCCCAAACCACCAAGGGTTTCCAGGGCTCAAGATAAGAAGTTTCAAGAGCACTATATAAAGATCGGTCTTAAAAGGCTTTTTGCTGGTCTCTCTCCCCCTGCCTGCTCAGCTGCCTCTCCTTGAAACCACCCTTCCCAGGTTAAAGGATCCTTCTTGCAACAGCCCTGACTTGCCTTCTACATGGAGAAGAACGGGCTGGCACCGGCAGGGAGGGGTAGGTTTGAGCCAGAATCTGAATGGGTGCATGGGAAAGCAGGGTCTCTGCTCCCAGTGCCTATGCAGCTGCAGCAAGGGGGAATCTGCCATGTGCACATCAGGTTTTAGTACAAGTCATTATCTCAAACTGCTAAAAAGTTTATATCCTTGCTCCAGGTTCAGCAGATACATCCATAATTTTTAAATTTTTTTCTTTCCCTCCTTTGCTGGGAGTTTGAGTGGGGCATATTTTTCCTTTTGATGTTCTTTTGTTTAGTTTTGATCACTGTAACTCCAGATTTGATCCCATGTCATTACATCTGAGCCAAGAAGCCCAGTGTTATTATACAGTATATACTATTTATGTTATCAAAACCACATGCACTGTTTGTTTATCATTTCTGTTCACAAGAGCGTCTGTAACAACTGTTCAGAGGTAAACACGCGTCCACAACTTCCATGATTTTTTACCCGTAAGGTTGTTGGAAGGACGGACAAATCTGTAACTACTGGTGAAGAAGGAATTTCTTATGACTTCCAAACCAAAAGCAAAGCTTCACTATATTTTTAGTGGCCTTTCAAGATAGTTACTTCAAGTACCTTGGCAAAATGACAGTGTCTGTTTACATTATTCAGCATACCTTGTGAAGTGAATTTCTGCATCATATCGCAAAGGAGTCGATAGGGTGACCTGGTTGTCCGAGTCTTGCTGTTCCTTACTTTCACTGTGCATCAAAACACATTTGAGTCAGGTGTTACAATATTGTTTTATACAAGAAAGCTATTAATTCCTAACTTGCTTTCGTACCATTATGTACTTTACCTCCATGCATGAAAACTTAGAACTGCCACGTTCTGAAGATTTTTAAGGTTAAAATCAAAACTAATATCAAAGGATACCTATGGAAGAGACAAGGAACACATAGTAAATGAGTTGGTACAACATCTAAAGGACTTCCCAACAGACATAATTATTCATGCGTGCAACAATCTAGAACTGCCTTCTGTGTCTGAATTCTCTACAGATTTCTGTGTAATAGTTCAGTAATTTCTTAACACTCAGAACTGATTTGTTCTTGTGTTCCCCTGCAAGTTGTATTCTTACATAAACATGAGTTATTTGCATTTTAAATTTGTGTATAACTGGCTACAAGCTGCAACAAAAGGTGTTCACAGTTCCTTGCATTTAAACTCTATCATTGACACAAGCTTTGTACTCACTCTTTTCTTCCATTTGTTCCAGCAGGTCCACTTGGAGCAATTCCATTAAAATTCAGAACAAACTGAACTTTTTATATATAGTTTTTTTTATTATTATTCTGCATGTCCCACAACAGAACATCATGTTTCTATTCCTTCTAGCAAGTTTCTTATTGCTCTAGTTGATTATGTTAGAGGCTAGAACCCTGTTTCTGCTCTCCCCTTGAGGAATGAGAGATTCCATAAAACTGTGGATATCCTGAGGTTTACGGTATATATGAAAAAAATGATATATAATTCATCTTAGGGCTGTATGGACTTCCTGTCTCCTCTCAAAACAATACTGCTTTCTTGGAGAGATGAGATTCACAGAGCAGGTGAGGGAGTTACCTCAGATTTGCACTGCAGGAGGGATTTGATGGGAATTGTGCTCAGTTCTTGGGAGCCTGCACATGATGCTCTGTGCTTCTCTGCCCCCAGCCTTCACTCTCCAAAAGTTACATAACTGCAGCAGCATTTGGAAGCTGTGAGTTGTGACAAATGAGCTTTGAGAGGCTTTTTTCCTTTAATCTGGAAAGGAGTCAAAAATTTTAACCCCTAGTTTGCTTCTTTTAATGCCTCTGTTGTCAAATCTAAGAAACCCTTATCAGTAATAAATGCAGAGTTAGGGAAAAACAACAGCAGAAAAGGTTTTGGATATCATTCAAGGTTATTTAAACATGCTGGCTGTACCTGTTGTCCCGTTCTGAAAACAGGATAGCTTATTTGGCAAATGACTGTACTTTGTGCTGTTCCTGTTTGACACGAGACTTCAGTCCCATCACTCTGCAGAGAAAACAGACAGAAATGCCATCTTAATGCCAGGTTTTGATAAACTAGAGAGATGTGTACCTTCAACACCATATGTATTATACTGAGGAGTGGTGAAAATAGGTGTTATGGCAGTAATTTCTAGAGATGCAGCAGATAGAGGGGGCATAGGCGGGGCCCGGAAGAAGTCACGAGAAAGGTGGGACAAGGGCCATTCCCACATGATTTCTTGTGAGCTATAATCCTCTAATTAGAACTTTGTGCTTGGCTTGGAAGAAGGAATACAGGCCAGAGAGTACAGGCCAGCTCTAGCACTAACTTCTGCAGTCCTTTTTTTACAGAATTTTTACAGAACTTTTGCAGACATATTTACACAATCTCAGAGCTGGTTAAATACTTTCACTGTAGAATTTAATGTGCAAAGGGGAATTCCTACAGAAATCAGACTTTCTGTAAGAAAATCTGCAATACCTAATAGTTTGTTTTAGTAGTAAATGTTTACTACTCTGCAGAATATTTGGCTTGTCATCATCCTTGATTCAAAGACAAATTCACAGACCAGAGCCAGTTACCAACCCTTGGACAAGAATTTCTCAAAAAGTACTCTCTTTTGTAAAAAACATTCCTAATAGACATTTACCATTCATGAATTGTGCTACAAAAAACCCCTCAAAACAAAAACCCCAAAAAGACCCATACATACTCAACTTATGGCTTTTCTTCCTGCTTTGAAGCAGGCACATTTTTGGTCCAAACTTCGCTTTCAGGCTGAAGTGCTTCTAAGCAAGGGCTTTTAAAGCAAAAGAAGATTCTAGCTTCAGTGTGGTCTTTTGGCAGGAGTGAAATGAGCAATTTTGCTGCACAACAGGATGGGGAGGTAGAGAGGCACCCACAGCACTGTGTGCAATATTTTTGCCAGTTCATTGTTCAGAGTAATACTGCTCTTGGGCAGGAATGAATGCTATTCCTCCTCTCCCTTCCGTATAGGGATTGCTCTGGATTTCACCCCCAGAATTAGCACGCACCTCTCCAGTAGCAGCCTGACCATATAAGCCAAGCACTGAAGTCTGTATTTCATCCTTCATGAATTGGGAGCAACCATTTAAGTTATAGGTATACTGCATATACTGCATTCCCCAAAATAGTATGTGTAATTCCTTTCTTTCCCCTTCTCTAAGATAAAATTTGTTGGAAGAAGAGCTTCTGGTATAGCAATCATGTCAATCTGATTAACTGTCTAGCTGGAACACATGGCCTTGGCAGTAACACTGTTTCTAGATCCAAAGCTTTAAGGATTCATCATCAGTGCTGCATGTCTGATGTATCAAATACAAATTCCCTGTGGCACAGCAACTGCTTCAGGCATGTTGCTGAGAGTTAAGGAGAAGATGTGGGTGCCAAGGCCTAAAGTGAGGAAAAGATGTCTGAGGTGAGGTCAAACTCGACAGGTTGCCAACTTTTATGCTGAGTTGGAAGTATCTTGCCTTGACCTAAATAAACTGATATGCTGGGGGAATAATTCTGGTATCCAAGAAAACAAACTGGGAGAGAGTTTTGTACACACATTCTTTTCTGGAATAGGCACTGCTATTCTCTGAGAACCTCAAAAATCAGGGGCAGTAACAGAAACAGTGAGGTTAGGTATCACCTACCGATAAAGATGATGAAGCAAAAAACAAGTTGTCTGAAAATGTAGCCTGGATTCTGGTGTTATATGCATTTTCCTTTTTATTTCTCAGTTTCACATTGAACGTTAGTCTTCTGTTTTTGCTGCTGACAATAAACTGTTGTTTGCTGTTGGAAAATAAAAGTCCATTGTTGTAACTAGAGGTACTAGAACAGCTGTGGATCAGGAAAATGTGTTGCCTGTAGCCAGCAACAAATAACAAGCACAGCAAGACATTTCCTACATTCTACACACTTAAATGCTCTGCTTTCTAAACCCCTTGGCATAAGAAATTCTGTGATGGTGTTTCCTAAAACCAGACAGAATTATTTTCTTCTGAAAGTGCAGGACTTTGCTTGTGTGTTGTCAAAGTGACTTTACTGAATTTTCAAGGGGTCTACCCTGGTGGGAAGGTGGACAGAGTGGACAGCAGACATGGGCAGCCCTGTCTCTGTGTGCTGTACATGTAAGCATATATCTGACATGGATTTGGAGTATGTGCTGCCCAAATAACTGACCACAGCTCCCCAGCGGCACAGCTACTGCAGGATCCTCGCTGCTCCCTGCAGGAGGGATGAAGACAGCTGCTGCAGCTGCTGCTGCTCTCCCAGTGTGCTCCACTTCCCAACAGCAGCCAGTCAGACACAATTTGTCCAAATACTCAGTATGTCCTCATCTCTAAGGTGCAAAAACTTGGGTTGGTCTGAGCTGACAAGAGTCCTACTGCTATGTTTGTGTTCTTGTCTTACCTCTTTTTCCTTGATTAAATTTACATAAAAATGCCATTGCTTTTTTTATCTGTGCTGTTTCTAAGAAGATGTTGAACTAGAAATGCCTTTTCCTCTAGAAATTAATCCAAAACCTACAGACGAACTGACTGGTGAAAACACTGGACCCCAACAGTTCCACTGATTCAGCTCTTACCCGTCATCTGTCTTCCGCTGAACATTCAGAACAAGATCGCAGATACAAATTTCATCTTCACCACAGTCTTTAATAAAAGGAATCTGGGGAAAACAAAAACATTTCCTGAATTACAGGGCTCAACCTTTAACATTATGCAGACACTTCAGTGCAAACACCTTCTAGCTCAAGCACATTCTTGGTTTGCAGAAAAGAAAATCCCTCTGAAGGACATTAAAAATTCTTGACACATGAATGAGTGAACTGAGTAATGTGTTGCTACATGTCAGCTGATCCAAGAACGGTACAGACAGGTTACTTTTCACTGACAACAAAGGTGATGTAGTCAAATTAGTTCTGTCTCTCTTTTATGTACCTTTTTATTGTGGAATAAACTGACCTGAAAGAATTCGTCTTTGCCAGCAACTAGAAGTTCACATCAGCAGTGACATGGCTGAACTAACATGCCCGTTATGCTGCAGTGGCTGATGTGTGTGTGTGTGTGTGAGCAAGCTCTTGCAATACAGGCAAAGGTATAAAAGGAAGCAGGGCACCCCTCCAAGTGACTTACATGGAACACCAGTTGTCACTTGCATGTACCTCTTTGGTGTTTGTGGGGGCCGCACGTTATGGGTGTGTAGAACCACGCATTTCTGAATAGTAAATCTGCAAACTTACACTGTAGGCCACAGATGCTGGAGAAGATATGTCAAGGACAGGGCTGGAGCCAGGATTTGCAAGGCCAATGTCAATGCGCAAACTGAGTGAATTCACTGCATCTGAAGGTTCCTGTAAAACACACGGTTCCGATGTCAGCACAGAAAACAGGGTAAAATTGGTAATTTCTATTGTGGATTGAGAATGTGTAGTAAAATAATACTTGCTCTAAACAAAGAGAAGCAACAGTTCAGAACTTCATTTCTAAATGACAATAATTTTGTGAGATTGACTAGTGTGGGCTTCTCTATCTTAACAGTTTTCAGTTAAAACTGCCATTTCCATGATAAAACTGATTTTTCTAGGATTCCTGGAGACTGTACACATCACAGTGTGTAACTGTGGGCTAAGAGACATGCAGATTATCTGCAGCTGTAGGAGCTGGTCCTCAAAGCCATCACCAGGTAGCTTGCACTCTCATCTAGCTGCAGAAGTCAAATTCCTATTCCACTCTGCCTTACCGTCACAAAGAGCAGCTGGGCCTGAGTGACACTAAAACACAATAAACTCCATGTTTCCTCTTTTTCTCAGCACTGGATGAATCACCTCCTAGCCCTATGGCTCATCGCTCCACATGGCACTAAATGTGATCAATAGGTCTTTGCAAACCAAAGCAGGGACTGAAGTCCTCTGCCTGACCTAGCATCATGCAACAGGGCTTAAGGCAACTCTCAGGGCTGTGTTCAGCCTTTGGTTCTGGAGAAAAATGGAGACCTGCTTATTTTTATTTAATTCCTTGGTGTATACCAGGGGTTAGAATGCACCCAAAGTCTGCCTGAATGTTAGTTTGAGAGAAAACATTTGTAAGTATCTCGTAGTTCTTACAGAAGAATCTACTCAGAGGGAAATTAAAGTCTATTTAAACTATAGACCATGGGCTCTGTGTTACACCAAAGCTGAATAACATAATTAAGAACTGTCTTTCCTGTCCTAAGAATCTGTCCTGAATGTGACAGTTATTAGTTTCTATGAAATCATAAGCTTATTAAGTATTTTTCAGCTGGGGAGATTTGGGAAACATAACTAATTCAGTACACCATGCATGAAACTCATGTTACAGACAAAAAATGAATCCATGTCTTCCTCTGATCACTTTTGTTATGCAAGACTACTTGCAATTGCACTTACTTGTACACTGAAGATCTCATGAACACAATTCTCTTCATGATGCACCACAAGATCCCTCTGCATGTACCTTTCATTATTTTCTTTAAAAAATCCTCTAGAAGTCACTCTGGAGGACTGGAGATCTGCATCCAGTGTTGCGTTGTACTTTATAGCTACAAGAAGAATGACAGTACATTTTTTCACTGAGCATGGTTGCCTGTGATCTCATTACTGTGCTCAATATTATACTGACCAGGCTTTCCAAACCACACTAAATATTTCATGTTTTTTATAGCTTGCTAAACACAGAGCAGTTTCAAAATGAAAATACTTTCTCTTGTGTTTTCCAAAGCAGTCAAACAGGTTTAGGTCCCGATATAAGTTCTGATCCACAGGGAGCACATTAAATGGCAATCAATCCAGCCTCCACTGCAGATGTCTGAGGCTGCAGCTCAGGCCAGAAGCCAGTCAGCAGGGCCAGGATTACTCTAGATAGAGGGGCCTTGCAGCAATATCACTGAACTCAGAGGTGACTTTAAAGAATCTGCATTTTCTGTTCAATCGTGTAATAATTTCTGCCACCACCTCTTTGTATTATGACTAACATGCTGTGGAGGTTCATTGTTATTTTACAGCTTAAAATCATGAGTTCCTAAAGGCACTTTATGTAGCACTGAAGCAGTCCAATTGGTGTTTTCTGTGAGACAGAACTTAAAAACTTTGTGGGAGCCCAATGCTGGTCACAGAAGTATTCACTGTCCTCTGAAAAGAAGAGCTTCCTCCCACTGACAACGGCACTGAGCCTCTGGAAAATTTTTAATTTTCTTTTTCTGAAGAGAGAGGAAAAGTATGCAGTCTGCTGTTGAATCCAGAAGATTGGAAAAACCCAGCTTCTCACTAACAGCATTTTTTTGGGGTTGTTGAACACAGATACAGCTCTCCTTTATAATGTTAGTCCCCCACTTTTCAAAGATTATGGACCCCATGATGAATTAGGTCTTAAAAACACTTTCTCAAGAACTTAAGTTTTATATTGATTTTGTGATTCTTGACATTCAATCTAATGCATCTTTAGACTTCCATTACTTATTTGAATAATGGACTTTTGAAGAAATTAGTATAAGACAAGTCATTGAAATACTCTTACCCACTTGATTATTTTTCTTAGCAGGTCTAAATGTAGCCTGAAAACATATTTTGACAGTTATGTCTGTATTCTTGTTCAGCAGACTGATTTTCTCAGGTTTAAAGGAGGCAATTATGGACACATTTGCAATGCCTCTTGACCTGAAAAAATATATTTTAAAAGTTACATGGGGTTTTGAAGAACACTGGGTAACATAGAAGCCGTTGTCTAATACTATCTGTAAATATTAGCATTGATTTTTATGGTTCCTCATGGAAACTTCCTTTAATGGCACTGTTAAAACTAGTTTTCCTTACATATGCATGAATTTGTTGATATAGTAGCTTTCAGTAATTATAATAAGTATTTTCATGTCAAATTAATGGATAATTGATGTCTTCATCCTAATGCTCTAATCAGTCCCTCAAGGTATCAGAGAATGAAGCCCTTGGCCTGTTTTCCAAGTAAGTAACCTTCTGCTCCTTTAGGGACATTACTGAGCTCTTTTAGAAGGGTGAGAATGAGTAATTCTTAATTTTATTTAATAATCTAATTTTAAAAAACCCATCTTTCATGTAATTAATCAAGATTTCGAAGAACAGTTTGGAAGGAACCCTACATGTAAAAACAAACACTTTAATCAAAATGAAACACATTCATCAGCCCAAATGTCAGAGTGAAAGAAGAACGAGCATCTTCATTAATCAAATTGAAATAAATGCTGGTACTTCAAGGAGCATAATTTTCTCTAATGAAATTCCCAGCAGCAGCAGCAGTCAAAGGTCCAAACTGACCATTCATTTTTAATTACTTTGTGTCATTATGAAAGAAGTAGCAGTTCAGTGATGTTTTTCTTACAATGGGGAGCCTCAGGCAAGCACACAGGCAACAGACAGATAGGAAAGGCAACTGCATTTGAATTTAGCTCCTCAAGCAGGGAGTGGAAATCACACCCTACTTAAGTAGGCAGAAGATTTGGGTTCTGTGAAACCTTTTCATATTTTGTGAAAGTACTCAGACTTCTGAGGCAAACGCCATGGGCCATTAAAAATATGTTTCTTGCCAGAAATAGGTGTCAAGTCTCTATTACTGCTCTCTGGCCTTACCCTGCAGGACAACACTCCCCCCATATCAGCCTACCAGACAGAAAAGGTTATGCAAGTTGTGTGAGAGGTGGTTTCATCCGTCTCAGGCTCAGCTATCAAATTTGTACTGTGGCTACTCAATTACACAACCTGCTGGTACAAATACTCTCCATCAAGCCCCATTCCCTGCTGCTGTCCCTTCCCTCTGGGCCATGTGTCTGCACAGCAGTAGCAGGCAGATGTCTCCTGGGCCTCCCATTCCTGGTCAGGTTCCCCCCAGCAGGCTCTGCCACCTGGCTTCCTCCCACATGCCCTGGCTCTCCCTCTGTGCTGCCTGGGCTTTCAATGTTTTAATGGTAAATGCTTAAAAGAGATGTGGTCTAATGCTCTTTTTTTAGCTAGTTTTGGTAGCAGTGATGAGGCAGTAAGTGTGTTAGCACTGAACACATGGAATGAAAGAGCTTTTTAATTTGCTTATTTTCCTGTTTAATTAACTAAATATTCAACTGCTGCATCTGAATCACTAATTGCTTCCTTTCTAAGAAAGGGTATACCAACCATAGCACAACCACATTTCCATCAGCACCAACTGATACGTCAGTAATGTCATCGTCATCTAAGTCTCTATGGCCATCTACTGATCTTCCAAAGAATTGGAGCTTTTGACCAAAAGCAGAATCCGATCCTAAGATTTTCTGGGAAAGAGAGTTTGGTTACTGAGTTTGCCAAAGCATGCTTAAGTCTGTAGATAGCAGCCTAATTAATAGCTTTTCACTGATACTCTGTATATGCAATGTATTGCTTAAAGAAAATGCATTATGGGTGTTTTCTCAGATGCTTTTTTAGCACTTCTTTCTCCTCTCTTGGAGCAGACAAAGGATTAGATTTTTCTGTCTTGGGAGTAGATCAACTAACTGACTGCTGTATGCCAGCTACAGATGGAAACATTTTCCATCTCCCATTGAGCAACTCAAAGAATATGAAGCTTAACAGGAGTTCTGGCAAATACTTTCTGCAACCAGAAAATCTGCATGGAAAGTTTTATTAAGATTACCATTATAGTATATATGAAGACCATTGAAAGACTTTCCCTTTAACACTATGTATTTGTAATTCACAGAGCTGGTATTTATCTATTCTTCATTGCTGTACATCACCACTAAAAACCTGAAAATAATGGGTGTCAAAAACATTTAAGATATTATCCGACTTCACACTCAGGCATCAAAAATGGCTCAGAATGAGCACCTTGCACATCCTTTTCCTCCGTATGGTTCAGTTATGAGCACCACAACACTGGCCTGGGTATGCTGACGGCTGAAGGAAGGAGAGTCACAAAATGTGAAATAAACCATGAGAATAACAGTACTCCTTTAAGAGGATGAAACAGTAGCAAATTAAAACACAGTAAACCTTCAGTTTTCCTCTAGCAGATCTAAAGGCACCGAGTACAGCATTATGCAACAAAGTTATTTACCTGAGAATATTTGGTACGTATAGTCTTTTGAAATCCATTATAAATGTAAATTGCTCCAGAGTTTTGGTTTTCCAGTGGTGCACCTATTACAACATCATTAAAGCCATCCAAATCAATGTCTGCAAGTGCTGCAATTGCTGATCCAAAGCGTGCATTTTCTGACCCCTGTGGACCTTCCAAGAGTTCTTGTTGATCCAAGATTCTCTTTAAAAATTGAAAAATAAGAAAAAGAAAAAACACAGCTATCATTGCACCAGATTAGACATAGGAGCAGTATCTATGTGCATTGTTTTTTGTTTCTGTTTTCCAGTACGTTCCCCTTGGACAGCTCAACATTGAATTCCTTCCCCATTGTATTGCCCATTCAGTTTGCATTATGTCTCAAAGTCTTGGCAAGAATTACACAGCAAAATCAAAGCATGCTATGCAAAGTACTAAAAGCAAATATAACCATATGTATGAAGCTTAAATGCCCTCACTGTCCTCATCTGACTGTTCTGAAAGTTTCACAATACATTGAAAAATACAGTTTCCAGTTTTGGATTACTGGTTTTTATGCAGAGGGAATGGAAATTATGTAACTGGACATAATTCTTTGAAACAGAAATGGAATTTCCTTACTAAACTAATGCAAAAAACATGTCCAAATGGTAAACTCCTGACCTCTCCAATGCCAGTGAAGAAAGAAAGACTGGAAATCTTCATAGTTAAATAATCCCATTTACACTAGATAAAATGCAACTCTGGCAAATAGCTTTCTCACCTTTAACCTCAGTTATCATGCTGTGCTTAAAATTTTAGAAATAACAGCCAAGTTATTTATTAAAAGTGACTAGAAAAGTATTACTTGCGCAACAGGGACAACTTCCACAAATACAGATTCTTTTAAAAAATATTAAAAATATCTTTGATTATTCTTTTGTATTTAAAATTTAAATAATTTTAAACCAAGCATTTGACAACAACTAGAAGTTGTAAGATGGTGTTCCAATTTATTTGGTTTTCAAAAGCAAATAAAACAAAATCCTTTCATTTTTCTTTTCTTTCATATTTCACATCTGATGCCACAGGCACAAAGACCAATGTCAGCTGCTAACTTTCAGCTCCTCCATCTACCTTGAAATTGCTTTAGGGCAGTTTCCTGTTGCTTCAAGATGGTCTGACTGAGGTCCTGCTGAGGAGGATGGTCCTTACTCTCTATTTATTTTATTGCAATTTACCTAGTAAAGAGATCATTTTCTGTTTTCTCAGATTAAAGGCAGATATTAATTTACTTTGAAGACATCCAGTGAATGAAAGACTGTTCAAAAGTGCCAGAGGGCTCAGTATGGTTAATACAGATATTCTAGAAACACCTACTACAGGTCTGAATAAAAAGCACCATCAGTCGAGCATCGGACAAATAACACAGCTTTACTGAATAGAGGGGACAACAAGAATTATGGTAACCATCCAGTGTCAGAGTCTACAAAACAATGCAGAAAACTGGTAGAAGAGCACTTCTTAGCTGCTTTGGGAATACTGTCAGGCATTTAATACATTCACCAAAAACAAATGGCAAATTAATTAGCAAAAGCCTTGAGCTAGGTTTTTCAGAGATAGGGCCAACCTGTGCTATATTAGCATGAAGCACATTGCCTAGCACCAGGACCAGGGAGACACCGAGAGCACCAGGACCCTGACCACCAATAGTGCTCAGCTACTGCCTTGCTCATTGGCTCCATTTTGTTCTGTTCCAGCTAGCTAATTCCCAGATTACATGCACAAGCAGTTCTGGGGAAAGTCTGCAGGTGCTACTGAAAAGCAGAACACGTGAGGCAGCGCTGGAAAGGCCTCCACACAGAGCCTTCTAACCGGGCAGGCTTGGCACCATTCACCCCTGCCCTTATGCCACATCCCAGGAAAAGCACATACTCTGTTTCTTGTTTAAAAAGTCACTTGAAATATTTCCAACACTTTGAAAAGATTCACTTGGTAATGGCTTAGAGGATCTGGAGAGGCCAAAGGCCAAAGGCCTCATGTGGCCAGTCTGAGGGAAAGAAGTTAGTCTTAAGCAATGCTGGCTTGAGCCATTTTTACCTTTGTGATGGAAAACATGTATACTCTCCCTTCTTCTTTCTTCAGGTCATTCATAAACATTGGTGCACCCACAAGCAGCACATCTGTCACAGAATCCCTGTTGACGTCCACTGAACACACCACACTGCCAAAGTAGGAGCCAATCTGAAATGAGTAGTAAATGGGTTGTCACTGTATATGGTTTTTGTGAATCATGTTTTAGCACCTGATTCAGAAAACTCACATCCAGTAAGATTCCAGTACTACTAAATGTTGCTGAATAAAAAGACTCTGTAGCATACTCCAGTGTTGGTAGAATCATATCCTTACCACATTTCACTGTTTCTGTCCTGTAGCTGCTGCTATGGCTTTACCGCTCAGCAATACAATGCCAACAGAAAGTAGGATGTGGTAAGTATATACTTTTTTAGAACTGCACATGGAACTTCCCAACCTCCGATCTACTCTCAGATTTGTCTTACACATTATACCAAAACCATCTAAAATCATTCCTCTTTTCCAAATAGAGAAAAGGAGATTGAGCTCCCAGATCTGTCTTCTGATGTCATCTACTTCACAACTTCTCAGGCAGAGCAGAGTTCACTGAGTATCTCCCAATTTGAATTGTTGACAGAAGGATACATTAGTTAGGTTTGTATATTATATTTTACCACTAATTGGATGACTCCCTAAAATTCTGTTTAAGAGTTACAGCCAACCTCATTGAAACAGTCTAGTGGCAGAGAAAAGTTCAAGTGGATTCTAAATGCTTTGAGAGAAAGAGTAATTTTCAAAATGAATTGCAGTTTACTGCTGGGTCAATAAAAACAGATTCCTGAAAGTCTGTATTCATGACCAAAATATACTTGCCTGCTCGCCTCTCTGTGACTGCACAATTGCAATATTACCATCGCTGTCAACATCAAAAACCACCACTCTGCCAGTGTAGTTGGATCTTGGCGCACCAGCAACAAAATAGACAGAGCTCTTAGTTGAGAGAACAGCAACAGAATAACCTGGGGATAGAAGCCAACATTTAACATGTGTGAGAGACCATTAATTACAATTCATCAGTTAATTATCCATAAAGGCATGGAGGATGAGTCAATCTGGTATGTTAATTGCAGAGAATGATGATTCCAGATGGGAAGTTATGCTGTCACATAAGCATAAAATTTGCAATATTTTCCTGGAGAGAACAATGACGCACAGATCAAGTTGAAGCAGGTTTACAGAATTACATGGACAATAGTTTAGCCTATTCAGTAAAATACAGACCACAAAAATGTCATACTTATGAAGGAGATAGGAAAAAAAAGTGCAAAGACTATCCTTGGAAAGAAGAAATAAAGAGAAATGTGAGATGAACATTTGGATCAGTCTTCAAACTAGGGAGGAGGAACACCTAGCTTCTGCAAAGTTTGCAGTGCATTTTCCCACAGCTCACCAAACCACAGACCAGTGGTTTGTCTGAATAGAACAGGCTGCATTGACAGATTGTCAGCTGAAGGGTTGATTGAACTTCTTTGAACATTTTAATCCTCATTACCATTATTCTAGCATTTATTTGCTTTCAGGAAACATCATTTAATACCTGCAAAAACGTAAACAAGTATTAGCAGTATAAATCTAGCATTAGTACATACTCTACATTTCTGTGGTTTAGTTCCAGCAAATTTATTTTAAGCAAAGAAAACAAAGTCTTCCTTTATAAAGTCTATAGTCAAACTCAATTACAAAATGCCAGTGATGGGACAGAGCATTCCGGTCTTTAGCAAGCTGTGGGACAGTATGAGGAGCACAGTCTAAAGGCATTATGCCTTGATCTTTACATTATACCAGTCTTAATTCAGAATTTTGTTCAGATGCTGTTTTTCCAGGGTGGGGACAACTTTTGTGACTAGAAGTTCAATGAGCAACCAAACAAGATTTTATTCCGCAAGTTAAGTACACACCTTCCTAATTAATACAGAATACAATCATTTGAGGTGAGGGGGTGCCGTGCAGAACAGGGGCCAATCGAGCAGGCTGTGATGTTCTAGCAGCTCTTTAACTTATGCTCCCCCAAGCTGGTGAGAGAGAGCTGGTATGGAGAGCTCCTACTGGAGGACAGAAAGTGGAATGGAAATGAAAGGACAGAAAAGGGACATTGTTTGCTCCAGAAAGATTAAAGCAAATGCATTAAAACTGCCTTGTAGAGAATGGAAATTACCTGCGCTTTTAAAAATTATTAAGAAAATGAAGTAAGAGGAAGTCTGAAGAGCTCAGACATGCAAAAGAGCTACTGCTCATTAGGTTGGGTTTAGATTTATTCATTTTGTTGGATGCAAGTAATGCTGAGCCATAGGGGAAAAAAGAGTATGGTGGTTGCAAAGACAGAATATTATTAAATAACTTCAAGAATAAGAAAGTCACAGGTGCTTAATGTAGTAGCATTATTCAGGGATGAAACAGCAGAACAGACATGTTGAAGGTTTACAGAAAACATTTAAATGAACTGAGAATACAGACTGACTGGCTTAACTGGGTCACAAAAACATGTCAAAAATACATATGGGTATTATAAATAAAATCTCTATTAAATGGTAGCAATATTTGAAAACTATAAACTGAACTGTCAAATGCTAAGAAAACAGCAAGCACACATGGAACAACAGAAAGCCAATCAGCTTCTCTTTCACATTGAACTGGGGAAGGACAGACAAATATTGTAAGAGAAGAAAGACCTAATGATCAGTGTGATTCACTAAGCAGCCTTTTCAAATCCCATGATTTATTATGTCTCTGTGACTGTGCTGGTTTTGGCTGGAATACATTTAATTTTCTTCACAGCAGCTGCTATGGGGCTGTGCTTTGGATTTGCTGGAACCAGTGTTGGTAACACCGGGATGTCACACCTCTCCCTGAGCAGTGCTCACACTAATTCACGGCCTTTTCTGCTGCTCACTGTGTCCCACCAGCGAGGAGGCTGGGGGGCCACAAGGAGCTGGGAGGGGACACAGCCAGGACAGCTGCCCACAAATGACTGCAGGAGTATCCCATTCCATATGGTGGCATGCTCAGCATGTAAAGCCAGGGGAAGAAGGAAGAAGGAGGGAATGCTCAGAATGATGGCATTTGGCTCCCCAAGTCACAGTTGTGTGTGTTGGAGCCCTGCTGTCCTGGGGATGGCTGAACGCCTGCCTGCTCATGGGAAGTGGTGAATGAATCCCTTGTTTTGCTTTGCTTGCACACATGACTTTCACTTTCCCTGTCTGTATCTCAACCCACAAGTTCACTCACTTTTGCTCTTCCACTGTCCCCCCCTCTCACTCCCCTCAAGAGGAGTGACTGAGTGTCTGCTTAGTTGCCAGCTGGGAGTAAACCACAGCAGTGACAAAGACTGATTTTTTTTAGCTTACCACTTCGATATTAGTAGAATTGAAAAACACAATAAAGTTTTTATTCAATGAACTGTTAACCAGTAAAAAATAATCTTTTTCGACTGAAAATTCTTTTCATATTCTCAAATAATTTCTTAACACAAATCTGGCTACAGGGGAATTTTCCAACTTCTTTAATATCTTAATCAAGGTTTCACACATTTCCAGATTTGTGTTTCAGCCCCTTACCTAGATATGAGCTATGGTTTCTGTCCTGTAGAATCTTCTCAAACACATGGCTCGGAAATGTGGTGACTCTGTCTGAAGACTCCTGAACTACAGTTCCACTCCAGTCATAGGCCCCAACAGCACCCAGCAGCAGAACATCCTTTAAAAAATAAAAATCAACATTTTAGAACTACCTGATTTACAAAAAGTGTGAGCAAAGCTGAAGCTACCATGCATGATTTCCTACATCACTGTGTTAAAGCCCGTGATGCAGACTAAAGACTGGAGGCAGTTGACTGGAGCTGCTCACAGTTACCACCTACATGTAGGACTTTACTGCCCTATTAAGAGGGATTATCACCCTTCTACTGCAAGAGGATAAGTGACTGCTTTAGTTCCCATGGCACTGCAACTCATGATAAAATGAGTTTATTTAAACACTGTGATAATTTCCTAAGTCTGTCCACCCTGGCGCTGGGCTTGCTGAGTCTATGCTTTGAAGCACCCATGATCCTCAGAAGACTGAGGATCACACAAATGCAGCTGTATGAAAAAGCTAAAGCCCCCTTTTTGGACAACAAAAGTGCCAATGACAGCACTCAAAAGCTGATGCAAATAGATACAGTTTAATCCTTTACATAAGGAGATGTTCTTGAGAGAACAGTTAAATCTAAAACCCAAATTAACATGGCTTATTATACAGAATACTTCATACAGAAATACTTAGCCGTGTACAAAGAAAACAAACATAGTTTAGTTTATTCAAGTTATTAAAATTCTTCACTAAACTGAGATACTGTTATAGAAAATTGCAATGAAATTGAATGTGTAATTTTCCTGAATAAACACATATATGTTTCTCATTTTTTTGCTATTTCTTAGCATCAAGCGCTTCATAATTTAAAACTTTAATTTGTGCAAATACAGAGGACACAAAAAAACTTATTTCATTCATCTTTAAGGACTATGAGAAGGAAACAACCTTCTTGTATTTTCAGTTGGAAGCTTATTGAACCACACTTGGATTTTACAAAGAAGACTTCCTAAAGATAATATTAAAATTGATTAGCATTAAAATATATCTGATATTTTAGTTCTAAGTTTTAAGTGAAATATGCTTTAAACAAATATTATTAACTTTATAATTTATAGAGAAATTATATAATAATGTTCAGACTAGATGTATTTGTATTTTGGTGACTGCCTACCAGCTTTACAATATAGTTAGTCATAAACATAGAGGAATTAAATTTTTCCTGCTACATGAACTCATAAATCACTGAAATCATTGTGTTAACACACCTCAAAATCATGACATGAAACAAACTATTATGCAACTTTACTTATTAATATATATTCAAGTTAAAAAAATTAAAAGGGTAATTTCATATTCTCTTGCTTGTAAAAAGATCTTAAAGCTGGGGATTGTGCTTTTATTTCTCTTTTCTGGCACTCATGTCTACATATGTACTTCTATTTGTATCATTAAATAATTAAACTCACATACCTTTTTTTGTGAATAATATGCACTGAAGCCCACCTGTGACATTTCCATTTGGAAAGTATCACCTTGATCTGTACCTGGTAGAACAGATATGCATATATGGTTATCTCTATATAATCACACAAAATCTAGTCTTGCTGCCTCTGAGTTTAGCTGTATTGGGGGGGTGGTATATATTCACCAATTTGGCTAAAGCATTTACGAACAATGGAAATCAGACCTGATAAACTGCAGAAAATTTGGAGGATTTAATGGAAAATTGATAAGATGGAGCCATGAGCCATGCTATAAGTCTCTTCCAAAAAAAAGGGCGGAAGATGATGATGAAGATGGTTTGAATCAGTTTGCACAGCCTTGTCACTGTGGCTGATCTTTCTGTGTTTCCTAGGAAGCATTAATATCCTGAAATTAATAGCTTTAATAATGGTATATTCACAACTTTCAAATAGAATAGGAATTTTTATTTTCCTATAGGACTTCTAAAAACTGGTGTAATTCTCTTGAAAAATACTGTGACATCCATTTCCTAAGCTAGATGGATAGGAATTCAGCTGGGGTACTCAGGAAAAAGACCTATTCCCTTGCTTTGAGTAGCAGCATGGGCCTAGTAAAGAATAAGTAAAGGTGAAAGAGAAGAGAAGATTTCATCCTGAGCACAGGAAAGTGGCAGCCATAAGCTCCTTAGGGAGTGTGGAGGGCAGGTTACACATGTCTGAAGCAAGGTCTGAATTTAACTTAAAATTTAAAAGCTGGCTTTAGGGAGACAAAGCATCTCTGTGTCAGCTCTGCAACACCTTCCTCTGAACAATACACAGGAGTGTGGGTGGGGCTAGGGAGGGGGCCTGGTAGGCACCACACAAATTGCATTTTCAGTTCTGTAATCAGTAACCTAGTCTTCTGGATTGTTTTGGTTGTTGTGTTTCGTTGGGTTTTTTTTTTTAATTTAAAATGGCTTAGGATTCACACAGGTGAAGCTCACAAGCATAAAGATACCTTTATTCTTCTGGTGATAATACCTCCAAATATATTGGTTGCACATGGAAAAGCTCTCATGCCTGAAGCCCAAGATATGATAGAAATTTACATCAACCGGGGAATGTTTGCCTCAAACTGCATAAATTAACTTGAAGCTCAGGCTAATTAGGGGTGGAGTAGCTGGGGGAGCCCCTGTGAAAACCAGAGCCCTCCTGGTGAGCAGGGAGGAGCCTGCAGCTCGTGCTGCCACTCATTTTCACAATAATGCACTAAGCTGAAGCAAAATAAAATTCTAAGCTTGTCAGCTGGATCTAATTTTTCAGGGATATTGAGTATTTTACCTTCTATACTAAAAATGCGCTCTCCAAGCGTTCCTGCTTCTTCCAGTAGCGCAGCCTCAGATGACACATTGAAGAAATACTTTTCTGTTGGATGACTAGCAATTCCCTTGATTTCTTTAATCAAGTTTTTAGTATCAAGTTCATGCCTTATTAGGTATCCCAAAACCTTGTGTAAAGAAACGAACAAACAGCAAAATAAGAAAAGTTAAAGAGATCACGGTGCTACTCCATTTCCTTCTATACTATTTTAGCAAATATTCTACATAATAACAAAAAAAAATACCTTTATTCATATTACTGAATTGTTTATTAGGTTCATTCCTGGGCAAGGGACCATTCATACAAGAAAGATACATAAGGTGTGGCAAAGGGGAAAACCACTGAAGTTGCTCAGGCAATTCTGGTCTTGCTTTTTCAGCCAGTGAAAAGATGAGTATTTCCACCAGTTCACTGGATTAATTTGACTTTGTTTCAGTCTCACCAGTGTAACAATGCATGCATTATATACCACTTATGTATAGAACATGCACTTTCATACATACACAGCATAACAATCTTTTGAAAATGCAGTAATGTATAATTTCAGTATTACTTACAGCAATGCCGAATCTGGTTATATTGTCTTCATTGCATTTACCTATCACTGTTTTCAAGTTGGAGCCATCATGTGATTCACCGTCTGTCACAACCACCATTACTTTTGTGGCTGACGGGCGTCCTCCCGATTCAGGTGAGAAGGCATACTGTCTGTTATAAAACAGTGGTTTATCACACCTCAGTCCATAATGGATGGAATCCAGCACACACACTGTAATGAATATCTCCATCACTGAATTAGAACAAGGTGCTTCTGTAGTGCATAAGAAATTTAACCAAAGAAGCAGAAGAAAAAATGTAGAACTGGAAGGACTGGATGGCGTTTCTCATAAAAATGTAAATTCCAGGAAAAACAGGGGCGTTTTTTTGTGCTAATATTTCTAAATGAAAAGAGGGTTGTATCAGAACTCTTAAAGTTTTATGACACCAGGAGTTGCCATCACCAACCATCAGATGAAAGTGGAAGAGAATTAATAATAGGCTTCTCAATACTGCTGCAAATATTGACTCCATTGAAGGCTGAGTCTGTTCCTAAACCAAATTCTCAGGTTCATTTGATTCAGCATGTATTTTGGCCTAGAGTTCTGCACTTGATTAAACTTCAAAACAGCATCTTCCTGTTGAGAAACAGACCTGGTTTGCATACGTGTTTAGAGTCATAAAACACTGTTTTAAGTTCTCCCTATTTTTCACACTTACGGTGCTGCAGTGGCAAGCTGGCAACAGACAGAAGGTTTTACTTCCTCTGCAATCAAGCAAAGCCTGATCTGCAAACACAAATGTTACTGGGCCCACTGAATCCCTGGACAAACTTCACTTCTTTCAGTGGTTTTGTATGTTTCCTAAAACCTTGTCCACTGTGTTTGATGCACTGTCATGTCTAGAGAACTGTGGCAGAACAAGCAATCCTGTTGGATACCAGAATTACTTTAGAGTAGAGGCTCAACCCAATGGTTAACAACATGCTTTTCGGCAATTCTAGTTTACATATTCCTGTACCAGTCTGAATGGGACACTGTAAATGTACCTGATAGAGTCTGCCTAGTGCTGGGAACCCACTCCAGAGGTCTTGGGCACGTGGTGTCCCAGAGGGAATGAAATTCAAGATACTCTTATTGCCGTGTAAGTTAAGGCACAACTGCACAGTAAATCATCAGTGCATCTCACCTTGCATTGTCAATGGCTTTGAAAGTATTAGTGAGATCTCCTCCCTTCTGAGACGTTTTCTCCATTGCTTTGACAACCTCATCCTTTGTTTGATACGTATTCAAGTTGAAGACTACACGGGGATCATTAGCATACTGAATTAAACCCACCTAGGCAATAAAAAAAATATGTTAAATTATGATGCTTTACAATTAGTTACATAGAATCATGATGCTTACCCTATGTGTCAGGTTGGAGTAAAAGGTCTGCAGATGCACGGTTTTCTTTCAACACATATAAAACCAATTAATATTAACACATTTGAAAAGCAAAGAAAGCTAAAATGCTGTTGCACTTTATATCATTTGTTATGGACTACAATGTGTTACTGCAAACAATCTGAAATAGTAGACATTAAATGTTTGCTTGGTTACTTCTGGAAGAGCTGATGGATAGCAATAATACAAGGAGCTCTGGGAAAAATAAGAAAATAGCAATAGTTCTACAAGATGAGAGCACCTCAGTCTGATCTCTTCTAAGGAAGTCCTAAAGGTTAGTTTCTTTACAGCACTGCAAACCCTACTTATTTTTAATATAAGTGAAGCTGAAGACATATGATAAGACGTACATTTAAATGAAAGAAAGAAGAGAAGATGCTGAAGGTGAGGTTCAGAAAGAACTGAGCAGGAAGCCTAGCTTTTAAGCACCTCACTTCCAAAGTAGCCCAAGGAAGAAGGCAGCCTTTGGGAGAGAGATTTCCAGTGCCCCAGTCTTTGTTCTCAGAACTGTTTAGGGAAAATGGACAACTGTAAAGACAGAAGATGTTTAAAACAAAAAAAGGCAATAAAATTTTCCTCATCAATCATCAAATCAAAAGGAAAAAAACCTCAAGGATCAGTGAGTAAACCAGCAGGAAAAGCTCCTGTTTTAAAGATGCAGCAGTTGGAGAGTAAGAGCTCTATGAAAAGCCTTTTAAAAATCTGTTCTACTTTTATCACATCCCCGAAGGCTATGTTTTCAACTACTTTTACACCTAATGCATGGAAGAGATCTGACTCCCCTAGATACAACCTAGACTTCTATTTCAGTTAACCTGTATTTGGGATCAAATTACTAATCTCTTTTGAACTAGGATAACCATAAGATAAAATCCCCAACACTGAATAGGATAACTGTGTGATCTGTGGCTTTGAGGGAGGTACTGTAGTTACACAAAATCATGCTTGGTTTCCTTTAAAATTGGTTATCTTAGGTTTTGTTTTGTTCGGGTTTTTTTGGTCTTTCTCAAATATGTCTTTGACTTACCTGAGTCTTGTTAACACCTATGTCTAAGCCTTGTACAAATTTTTTCAAAAATGCCCGCACTGCATCCCAGGGATAAATGCTGTTTGACTCATCACAAACCACCACAACATCTATAACAGAGGAGCACTCTAAAACAAAAATAAGAAATGGACATTAAATGCACTTGCAGCCTCAATACACTCTTCAGCTAAATCCAGAGGTGCATATTTAGGTCTCACACAGTCAGCACTTTGGATCAGAAGGCTTTGCCAGAATGGGGACTCAATGGGAGAGTATGCAGGATTTGAGCCTGCACTGGTGCAATGCCCCTGAATACAGAGGATTGAGACCATATTCATAGAAGCACTGGATCACAATTTGTCAGTCTTTACATATCAATCATAGGACTTTGCTTTTGGCACACACACTTTTTTAAGAAATCAAAAATAGCAGCCCTCAACACAATATATGTTCATTTTGTTTAATATGTTTGTTTGTTTGTTTTTTTTTTAATTGAATCTGTTTTGCACAGGTTGCCTTACTTTGAACAGCAGGAGAAAAGCTTCTTAGGATCTCGAAACTTGGACTGATTTCAGAACAAACTCCTGTTGCATAGTATTGTCTTCCACACTGCTGTGCCCACAAGGGACCACAAGTCTTAAAAAAATAACAACAAAAAAACTTATGAACGTAACAAATAGTTGTCTCACCGTATCTGTATACAAAACCACCACAAGCAGGACGACAGGGATGTAGGATCAGCGAAGCTCTCTTGGGTTACCCGGCCAAATCGCTTCAGCGAGTGTAACCCGTGTCACAGACTCCGGCGGGGAGGATTTGGTGCTGGCGGCGCTGTGCCCGAGCGCAGCCCCGGGCCGGGCGCGCACGCCGCGCTGCAGCCCCGCCCGCGGCCGGCAGGTGGCGGCAGCGCCCCGGGCACGCAGCGAGCGCAGGGCCCGTAAGCCCGGAGTGCTCCGGGAGCC
>VXBT01004540.1:51780-75406 GCA_013400235.1 Oriolus oriolus
GCTCATTGGCTTTGGGGGAAAATAACCCTGCTTCCGTGCTGGAAACGATCTCTGTAAAAGCCCCGTATTTTCAGATCGACCAGCTGTTATTTGCGTCTTTATACATCTTTATATGTGCTTATACCAACCACATATTAAGACGGCATTTTGCCGTGAGACTGTACGGGGAGTGGTGTGTATGTGTGTGGGTTGAGGTGGAGCGTCGGTGGGTGTATTTCTTCTTAAAAGGCAGCATTAGAAACTCAAGGAAATAAATATAACCTCTATGTAACCTCTCTCCAGCCGTTTTGTGAGAAATTATAGCTTCCTTATATATACATTCTGGTTGCACCACCTCTGTCTAGGAAAAGAGGGGCTATTAAACTTTCTCAAGAATACCGGGGGGCCAAAAAAAAGGTAATTAAATTCAGAAGTAAATAGAAAATGAGCTAAATCACTCACTGTTTTACCAGTGAGACACAACATCAAACTATCCTAAGATATTTGACCAGATGGCAGATTTTCTAGATGAGAAGGGAAGTATATCCACATTATCTGATCCTGAGATAAGTGCTTTTTTTAGCTGCTACGTGGGGCATGGTTAGTTCTTACCGAAAAAGACTGATTTTTAGAGAGGTGAAAGGTGCAAAATAAACCATCTATAATGGTAACTATGAAGCTAGAGGAGAGTAACTGGCCTTTAAGGTTAATTAACATTCTTTTTAGATCTGTCTTATTTGCCCATTTTCGAATTTTTTTTCTGAACTGGTGGGAGTTCAAAACTGTGATGTTAGTCTTGAAGCAAAAAATCAAAAATCTTCTAATAATCTTTGTTGATCTTCAGAAAGAAAAAGAGAAAACTCTAGTGTTCTAGCATTGATTAAGTCAGAAATTTAAGATACATCATTAATGAAGGAGAGATCACATATCAAGGACTGATGAATTTGAAAGGCAGAATATTATAGAGGGGCATAGGCTTGCCCTTCAGGACTAACCTTAAGAAATGTGGACATAAACTGGAAGGTCACTGAATGGAAGGGAGAGAAGCAGAAGGATCGGGCCCTGGATGACTGCAGGGTGACTGCAAGCATTCAGCCAGCATGCAAAGCAAATACAGCTTAAAGATAAGTAACAAGAAGCTGTTGAGTTGGGGAAATACCAAATACACTGTGTAGTGCCTGAGAAAGACTCACGAGGAATACGGCACAGACCTGGTCACTGATGCTGGAGAGAGGTGTAGTTCAAAAAACACATTTCTGCTGAAAAGCTCTGTCTTTGTTTAGCGAGGCAAAGGAGAGAGGTGAGTGATTGTGGGGTGATCACATACAAAAAGGAGATTTTACATGCAGGGAGATGAGAGCTGCTTCTTTCAACTAAAGGCACAGCACTGCCCAGAAAACGAACTGATAAAAATTTAGATGGGAAATCCAGAAAAATTTTGTTAACCGTCAGTGAAATTCTTCAGCACCTCTCCAACAGGACTAAGCCTGCCTCAGAAAAATGTAATGAGTGTGTGGGAAATGACTGCCCTGCACTTAGAATACCTGTGGGAAGCAATCCCATGGCATCAAGCAGCTGAACCAGCAGGGCTAGGGAGCTGCAGTGCAGACATGCCAGGCTGGGTCGCATTCCCAAGCCCAGCAGCCCAGGCACTGAGCACGCAGCACAGACTAGGACAGGCAGATGGAGCTGACAGGGGCCACAGGAGGAAGGAGAACAGTGAGCTGGGAGGGGGAAACCCTGAAACAACCCAAAGAGCCCATCACAGAGGCCAGCTGCCATAGACGGAGTCTCAGAGCAAAGTCCTGGCTGGCAGCAGCTTGCAATTGTGAGCGGGCAGTCCATGCACGTGGTCTGATACTTGCCACAGTGAAGTTATGGGGCTTTAGGTATTTGCTGAGGCTGAGTCACAGATAAGCACCTGTCTCCAGCACCCTGTTCTCCTTATGTCAAAAAGAACCCCTGTTGACAAAGACGTGGCTGTTTATGTCTTAGAATTCAACCCTTTTTTTTTTTTAAAATTTTTTTAATTCATGCAATTTAAGGAGAGTCAATCAATAACATATGGATCAGGAAATTATTTTTAACTGACAGAAGTTCAAATATTATTGTAAAATACAAATTTTCCTGCATGAGATATTCTAAAACACTGCAGTTACTCACACTTACTGTGAGTAACTTTAATCAGTAAGTTACTCACACTGATTAGAAGTGGGTATGCATAGGACATTAACAGTAATTGAAAGTATTATTTAAGAGACAGAATAAGATTTTTTTAATCAGTGCCTTTTCAGGCCACAAGTCAAGAAAAGCCCTGTTGCTGCATTTTGAAGTTATGAGTAACTTCCCTAATTCCAAGAGAGCTGCTGAAGAAGTTGGAATTAGGCATACTTCTAAGTACTTCAGTGTACTGAGCTGCATGTTAATAAATATGATAAATATTTGAATACTTTTGTGATTACTAGGAAGATGCAACAAAAAATACGAAGCTTAAGGACACCCTAGAGGTCTTCTGTCTGTAATTTATTTTTTCACTTATTTACTGCACATGGCTACATCAAAGTGGAATACACCTACCCAGCAACAGTTTTCATGTTTATGACTAGAATAATAAAAAGGCATATTAAACAGGCATTCACTTCCTTTTGAGTAAGTTTTGCAGGCTCCGAGGACAGTGGTTTGTGGAATATACACAGAGAAAATGCATCCTCCTCCAGCCCACTAACCATGTAAAACACATCACAAATCCATGGGACTAGAAATCCTTGTATCTCAGGAGAACAATGCCTGTGCAAGTGCAAATGATGGAGGAGAGATTATATAAAGTCTTTTGAAAGCACAATCAGAACTATACAAGACTGCCTTAAAGAATTTAATGGTGGAAACATTCTTGCCTATATTGTCTGACTTAAATTTCTGAGTCATTAATTAGGATAGGATGCTTAGATAAACGATGAAGAATAGACTTTACAATATTCCTGCATTAATGCTATGATTCACAATTGATTTTGTACTCTAGGTAATTGCAGTGAGATGCAATATTTTAAAATAGGCAGAAGATATACTAATCCATGCTGCATAATAAAATACATTTAGCTTGGACTTATGAAAAAGTGTGGAGAATTCTAGTTTCTTCATTCTCCTCAGGAGTTTCTGTCTGTACTGAATATGATCTTGATACATACCAAAAATCCTCCCGTTTGTGAGTTCTGTATCAGAGTCAAGCCAAGGTTCATGTCCTCTTTAATTTCAGTCACATTTGGAATATTTATTAAAGCTGAAATAAAATTAGATTAAGTAATGACAGAATAATAAATAAGATACAGAACCAATTTAGTAAGTTAAAGTTCTTTCAAAAACTTGATTTTTCAGAATCCAAGGCGCCTTTTCCAAATGGCTGCATACAAGTCTGAGACAAAAGAAACAAAAGCCAATCTTAGGGAAAAAAATTGCTAACCATTAACTATAGGCATGAATTAAGCATGGCCATTTAGAGTATCTGCTCTCAAGACAGCTGAAGGCAAAAGAGAGGAAGAAACAATCTACCTATGGCATATTTTTGGCTGGCTGAGTAGCTGCAGCTGAGCAGCTACTGTTACATTCTTCAGGACACCAGACTCCTCTGATCCAGTATCAGGCTTTAGACAGAAATCTGGAAGGCGCAGTGGAGGACAGAAATGGTCTGCACCACAAATAAACATAAAGGAGGCATCTCAGCACATTCTGCTGCCCTGTATTTTCACTGTATCCAAACTTGAACTCCATTTTATACTTAGTTTGCAAACACACACGCCCACCCCTACTTGGTTTGGGGAAAGCAGAGACACTTGCCCCGGCAGCCGCCCGCCCCTGGGTGCCAGCACAGAGCCCTTCAATGACACAGAGCATCCACCAGCCACTGGCTTTGGGACCCATACTATTCCTGCCCCATGGCTGCAGGGTGAAGACCCCAGTTGCTCCAGTGAGTGACACTGAGACTCCAGTGCCTCCAGCAGCTGGCACCACCTGGCCTGACTCCAGTGTCAGGCACCAATTTTTGCTCAGACAGACACAGGTTTCATCAGCAGCTGGCACTGAGGCCTTGCAGCACACGCAACGCCACAGAATCTGAGATTATGCAGACAGCTAGTTAGAAAAAGTTTTAATTAAATAGATTGGCCTCCTACATATACAAGTGAAAACAGAACAATTGCAGCAAGACACTGTCAGTCAGAACGTACCTTGTAAATTCAGTTTTTTACATGTGTTTTTGGACACACCAACAGGACATGCATATATATCTCCGGTTCTGTTGGCAGGATAGCCACTCCAGGGTGAACCAACCAGCAACCTAGAGGAAAAGGAACTTCCTTAGGTCCTTAACGATACTGGGAAAGTTCAGCAGCAGCATCGCATGGCACACTACAGATAAGAGGCAAAAGAGGCTTTCCCGAGATACAGCACCCAAGGCATTCAGGTGTAGGAGTCTCCTCCAGAACTGTTCAGAAGCTTTACTTGCATGTCAACACATTACACTGGATTCACCAGGGGCAGCTTTGGTGGAGAAGGACGGGAGAGCCTTTGAGGATTCAGATGCCTCAAACACATGTACTGTTTTTAATGTGACATTATGTCATAGGTCAGAAGAAATACAGTGAAGATATGGATATATACAGGTACACAAAAATTTAGAAATATATGTATTGGGGATCAAGAGACATAATATTTATTGTTCTGTCTGTTAATAGTTAACTGATTTCTTTAACTGATAAGAAACATTTTCTACAGGATCTGCTCAGCAACAGTCAAACACTTATGTCTGAGCTTGAGCACTACCACACCTTGATAACACTGAGTCAGAAAGAAAATACTGCCAGTGGTAACAATCTGCTGCATAAAGTCTCTAATCCCAAACAAGAAAGTTAATACTTGTGGTAATTTTGCCTGCAATACAAAGTGATTAATGTTCTCTGACTCATTTCTTCATCTGCCATAAGGTTTCCCCTCCAATATCTGCTCCTCAAGACTCCTTTATCTTTATCTGAAAGCCTTCGCAAAACTGTTTAGTTCACCTTCTGGGAGTACTGCTTAAGAACACCTATTTTTCATCACAACTCTCTAAAAGATGATCTCAAGGGTTATTAAAAATAAAACAGATTATTGAAAAGCAGGGACTATGGGTACTTGCTCCAACAGTACTATGACTTTATTTTCGAGCAGAACAATCCATGGTAGTAATTAATGCATTTTGGGGACTGTAAGAGGACAAGTAATGGGGGCCAAGTATAGAATATTGAGTTCCATTAGAAACCATTTTTTTAGTATGTCAATAGGTTGATTAAAGCAAATTTTTTATTCTCTAAAATTTTATGGGTAGCTAACTGTCGTGGTTTGAACCTGAGTTGAGTGACAAAGTTCTGAGCTAATCGCACACTACATACGTCACACTATTAAAAGAAAAATTGTGAAATTATTATATTTCAAAGCAATTGCTATATATAATATTAACTTTGTGGGGATCATCTGATTTTACTGCTGCAATGTTATTACTAGTTTTAATAAAATGGTTGTGACAAAAAAGAGTTTTAGATGCACAAGAAAGAGTTTTAGACCTTTCTAGTTTGCTCATAGAAAATACTGCCATCTGCATATTTGTTTTTTAGTTTATTTCACCTGGATTAAACACAAGTAACATTATTTTACCAGTTCAGCTGGGGGTTTGGTTTCAGATTCTCTTTCTTGTGTGTCTGGATATTTTAAGAATGCCTAATTCCTTCTCAATTACCTTATTGGAAAAGGGTAATTATGCAGGAAGCAGGAACAGGACTTTGTGTACTTTCAGCATCTCTAAATATGCAGCTTAGGTTCATATAAACACCTCTACCTATCAAAACCCTGTACATTGCAGTAACTGTGAGGAGGCCTCTGATTTTCTTATTTTATGTGTGTTTCTGAGCCTTTTAGGCACAGTGGAAACCAGAACTGCCCCAGCTCAGTACCAGATAAACAGAGCTCATAAGCAACTACTGCACTGGTCATGTGCCAACAGATGACATAATCTGCAAATACTTGCAGTGACACAGAGGGCTGGAGCTGGTCAATAATGGGAGGAAGAAGGAGGAAGAACAGGCATGGTGTTACACTCTCCCACCTTGCTAGGTACTACCGAGGTTGGCACAGCTTTGAATCACTAACTGGGCTAATGGGAGAGAAGGGATAAGGGTTTTTGTGGAAACAGGAAACATTTTTAAAATGGATAGCAGCACTGCATGTGCAATGTCTGAAACTGGAACAGCTTTCCAGCATTAACTATCAAGCTGAGTGCTGCACTGTGCACATTTATAAACACTCATATGTTTTTCCTAAGTTTCCCAGAGGCAAACATTTCAGAGTCCTTGCAGGATGAGAGCTACCGTTCACAGAATGACCTTGTATCTTGGAAATACCCGCTGCAAACACTCCTGTCTGGCCATGAAACTCACTGTGAATCTCTGTGCTGTGCTGAGCACACAGTTTCACTCACAAGCAGAGTGAGAACCAGGGAAGGAGAAGAGGAACAGAAGCATGCTTGAGCACTATCTGACCCCAAATTCAAGCCTAACTCCAAGCTAACTCCAAGCTCCACCCCGTTGCTGACATAAACTAGAGACAAACATCATCCTCAGCATTTGCTAAAAGCTGTTCTCTCCCTTTCAGCATGCATACTTTTTCCTCATTCCACAGGCATTGTTTGGCTCCCATTTTCCCTGCCCTCATCACTGACTGCAACCCGGACATCTGCTTATACCAAGGAACCATCACTTCTAAAACATGATATTCACAAGACAATCTTGCTTTTGCTAGCCCTGAAACTAACCTTGAAGCTGTTGCATGGTACAAAGAGGAAAATGTAAGACAAAACAAGATGAACTTTTATTGTTTTAAATACAAATGTAAATCTATGCCAAGTGTGCCCCAAGCTGCTTAATTTTGTCTTTCATTTGTCTTACACTCTTCATAGTTTACTGGGAGTTAATAAAATAACTTATTTTTCTGTATTCCTTGTAGATTGGCAGAGTCTGTGAATCTCAGTGTCATATGTATGTTGAAGGCCAAAAAATGCCACTCCATACACAGAAATTAACAGTTAGAACTGACTGTTACTGATTGTGATTTTCAGAAATGAACAGAGTTATTAAACCCATTCCATTATTTGATTTAACTAGTCTAACATGTCATCAATACATGCCTGAAAAAAATTATTAAGTGGCTTATGCCAAGCTTAGCCCTCTACTTTTAACTGCCAACCTTAGAGGCTCTAGGAAATAACATAATTTCTATTTCTCTTGTATTCTTTGCCTTACTTATGCTTAATACTAACCTTAATCTACACTGAAAATCAGAAAGTCCTACTTGCCTTTCAAAGTTAACATAAACCATTACAGTAGGGGTTTACACAACACTGCTCTGGGAAAATGCATGTGTATCTTTCTGAAACATCAGAAGTGAAGACAGCAAGGGAGTATCTGGCTAGCATCCTGCTAACTACAAATTTTTTTTTTACTGTGATTAGACAGGATGCATGAGGCAAAGTGAAACATAATATATCAGGAAAGAATGCAAGAAAGTAGTACTGAAATACTTGAGAATGCTTGTTTCCAAATAAACTGTATCATGTATAATGTATTCATTAAGGGTTATTTTCAGCCATGGGTTAAACATTTTTTTTTACAAAATTTCCTTATGTGCCCTTGCAGACTGTCTTTACACAATAGTATAGTGAGTGTAATGTAATATTGCCACTGATATTATTATTGATATCCCTAATCCTTCTCCAACACTGTATACAAAGCAATGGCACTAAGAAGTCAAATGAAGTTCAGCAGCAATGCCTTACCACACAAGCTGCAGGAGTGGCAGATCAAAGTGCAGCAGGAATTCTTTCTGGGAAATTACACCATGACAAAGCTAGTAACCAGCAAACTGCGATGTAGCAGAAAGCAAAATCAGAATTCATAGTGAAGGGCTGAGTTCCCAGCTGTTGTCAGAGCATGTTTTATATTTTCTGGTTTCTTTTTTTTTTTCTCTTTTCATGTATTTTCTCTTTATTGTGTTGTGTTGTGTTTTGTTTTCTAAACATGATGATGGCTAATAGGAAAATAAAAGTAGAAAGGACCTCTTAGATAATCTGACCTTTTTTCCTACAGGAAATTACAGGAAGTGATGAGTAGATATGGGGACCAGAAAACTCTTCATTCTTGTAGATGCTTCTCTGCATGCACTACAACACTTCTTGCCATCTAAAACTTTTGATCCTTTCAACAAGAATCAAAAATTCATAAACTACAGTGAGCTGTGGCAAAAGAGTTTGAGTGACAAACTCAAAAGTCCTAAAAAAAAGCAGCCAGAGCTTCTCCAAGCAGGAAAAGGACAAACTGTGGTGCATGCAGTCAGGGAAAACAAAAGCTGGGTAAAGAACTCATCATTAGCAGTGGTGCTGGCACTGAAACAACAGAGCTGTAACAATGGCAGCTTCTGTTAGGAAAAAAAAAATTAAAAATACCCTCCTCAAAAGATATGGCCTTCCTCATTAAAATCAGAAAGCTTTGAAAATGTACTGATTTCAACAGAAATTCATACAGAAATGTGTCTTTTTGGCAAAACATCTTATTGGTCTGAAGGGGCAGCACAGAATCTCAAGAGAAAGGCCTGGTATTTGGTGACCACTGAGGAGTAGGCAACAATTTTTAAAAGTATTTTTGGTAGTGCAATAATTATGTGATACATCAGTAAGTGCACTGTATATTAAGGTGTCATTACTGACATGTGAAATGAAACAAAATATTTTAAGACAGGAAAACCCCACAGTATAAATTCAAAACCAAAATAATTTTAAAAATTGGAAATGATAAGCTCACAGGCACAGCTGAGCATGTGTCTGAAGACACATATGTGTAGGAGAAAGCATTTTAAGAACTATCTACAACTATTTCCATCTTCCTCACCTGAGACAGATATAAAACCAACTCTCAGCATGGAGTAAGTACTGTTATCTCTGAAGAATGTACTGTCAGCTGCTGTTCAGGGAATGCATGTTCAAGGTGAACTTGACAAGAGTACAATCTGGCTTTATAAAAGACTATGTTTATAAAATAACAGAAATTTTAGTCTCAGTTTAGGATTCAAATGCAGATGACCTCTTGAAAGGGAGAATCACAGCGTAAACTGGTTGATGTTTCTGTGGTGGCTAATTACTTGTGTGGTGACCTGCTTAAACTTTTCTAATTGATTAATTTCATTGGTATTCACAATATTCCTTGAGTTCATTAAAGAGCTCCGGTTTTAAAATTCCCACCAGACACTGTGAAAGGCTTGAGCTGTGCTTGACTTGCAAGTTTGTCCTTATTTATGAGCACCACATGCCATCAAGGCTCATCAATTCACAGCAGACCAGAGCCCAATTATCCTGGATCATTTGTCTGTATACAAAAAAAGACTTCCTTGGTGGTTTGTGTCACAGCATCCTAACATGTACTAAACTCTTCAACAGCTCTGCATTCCCATTCGGACTGCCTTCCCTCTTCTCTCTGAACTCATCTCCAAGCAAAAGTGAAAACCAATGCTAATTCTGCAAAAATTTTTCTCTCTCTATCATTTCTATAGTTCTTACTGCCTCAGGAGGTGCTTCTCCCGGAAACACAGCCGAATAATGTAACTGCATCTGCTGTATTTCTCTGTCTCTCCTTTCTACTCTTTGAGAGTGTACAGGAGGATTTTTAAAGCTGTGTTTTATGTAGCACCCTGTGAACTTACTAAGCAAAATCTAGGAAGTGATTAAATTTCTGGTGGTTAATTCTGGATAACCTCTCTTGGGGAGAGATGGCACCCCAGCAGCACATGGTGTGGTGAGCAGCCCCACTCTCTGTGCCTGGACAGAGTTTTCTAATACATCACATTCTTGCTGCACAGTGACGATCTCTTCACAAAAGTGTATGATGGCAAATGCTCCCCTCGGACAGACAGAATCACCCTGATCTTATCTCAGACTGTTTATCTTGCTCCCAGTTCAGCCATGTCAACAAGAACTCTCTGCGTGGACTGCAGCCTCTGAGTTGCTCATAGGAGAAAACAACTCTACTGAACAACTTGAAACAGATTGAGGGGGCTGTTTAGGGATTTTTTGTCTGTTTGGTTGGGCTTTTTTGGTTTGGATTTTGGTTGGGTTTTTTGGGTTTTTTTTTAATAATGCATGCAGGAAAAAGCTCTGTTGTCCCAAGAAAAAGAAAATAGCCTAGAAATCAAGAGAACAAGACAGTAGAACATGACTCACTCTTTTTTAAAGCTTGCCTGACGATTTTTTGAGCGGGAGACTGAAAAGGGCTTTTCTTCATTGAAGAGTCTCTAACAAGTCCCAGTTACTTGAACGTGAGCTGATAGATTCTCCCTGACTTTTGGAGCTAGGTCAGACATCATGCAGTTAAAGAACTAATGGTGAAGTGCCTATGTACAGAAAAGTTTACCAGATTCAAAATATTCATATACTTAGGAGAAGATTGGCTGAACTCCGTGGCCATAAAGGTCTTTTCCAACCTAAATGATTCTATGATTCTGTACTACAGGAAAAGTTAAACCAAAGTTACTTTTACTTTTCCTGCGATCCAGCACACTTTATCCAGGAAAGTGGTAGTGGAGGAGTTTTTTTATCAGAAGCAAAAATAAAAGAGAGAAATATAAAACATAAATAGCTTGGGTGAGTCAGGCACCTATTGCTTCTGCTGCAAGATTACAGAAAAACTCACAAGTATAAAACACAAGGCAATTTCTCCACATATGAGGCAAAAGCATTCAGTTCACTACAGGCACACATTCTTGTTCTCCTTCAGTGGCTTTACACAGAAGCTGTTTTTTTAAAAAAAGAGATCTCTGATCTATGGGTGACTAAACACAATTAAAGCATGCAGAAATGCAGCGAGAAGCCACCACAGCATCAGATGAGGAGCGGGGGTAGGTTGGAAGCCTACCCAACTGAGGGAGAGGAAATGCCAGGGTTCTAATTCCGAGGATACAGCTCTGCTCTCCTCTGTCTCTTGGTCTCTGGAGGTAAGCACTGCTGAGATCTCACAGGTCATGCATTTGCGTGTGCAGCCAATTGCAGCTGCGCCGTGCCTCCGAGCAGTGCTGTCACCAACCTCTCTGCTGACCCATTAATTTTGTACCTGTTTTTCCAGACTTTAACTGTGAAATACATTTTCACGTGCATTTCCATGTATTTCAGATTTCGACCTCTCACTTTTCTTTTTTGCTGAGAGAAGTGCAGTTACTGAGCATCTGTCTGCTGTCACCTAAGCAAAACCGCCAGTTTGTGGCTATTTGGGTTCTGACAGAGTTTCAGTCTATGGAGGATGACACGTCTGAAGTCTGTCTCAGCATACCATAATTCATATTATCTGGTGTGGCTTCCTGCTATAGACTTAAACCCATGTACACACAAACAGACACTTAAGAGTTCAGTAGTTCTCAACCACTTTCACAGACTTACAGTCCTTACCTAAAAGGACACCTTAAGCTTTGTGATTGCTGAGGCTGCAGAAGAGGAAACAATGTGTCTTCCACTAAATGTGCTTAGTTCTTGCAACTCGTTAATGTTCTTTTTGAAACCAGCATTTCTAGAAAAAATATTTTACTAATTGCTCATCAAGCCCAATGTTGTGGCAACAGTGGATTTCAGGTCAAATTTTATGGCTGAAGAGATGTAGCGGACACAAGACTTTGTTATGATTGTGTTATTATATGCATCCAGATCACCATCCCTTGAGAAGCAAACAGTAAATGCTGTATCAGACACAAAATTATATATATTTAATTTAATTTAAATATTAATAATTAGAACTCCCCAGCCCTAATAATTTGGTTTGACCTTAACAATGTTGAAATGGAAAAATATCCCACACACATGTAAAGTGTAACAAAGATGCTCTGGGTACACGAAGGAATGAAATACGAATTAAAATTCTAGAGAAGTTGTAAGCATAAGGAAATTAGTGTACTGGAGATGAAAGTAAAAGATTAGCAAAAGAAAGACCTCAGGTCACCTGGTGTTAAGGAAAAAAGTCTGAACCATCACATGCATATGTCTTTAGAATATCTCAACTTCTGGTCTGATAACTTTAAGTATTTATTTTTAAAAAGATAGGTCTAATATAAAAAAGATTTAGCCAGAATGCATTTAAAAGAAACGTGGAATTATAAAAGGAATATTAAGAGTTGCAATGTGTTTTACTTAACCTTTTAGCTGGACATAAACCAAGCCTGTATCAGGCCATTCAAATTGCTTACCATTTGCCTTGTTCATTTATAAACTGTTGAACTGCATATCCAAACTGCTCTCCTGGTGGACCAGAAAATATTTTTGCTTCCAGGAGCCCCACGTTGTAGGCTTCACAGCAGTTATGAAGAATGCCTGTTAACAGAAAGATTATGATTATCACAGAAGCAATTAAAAAAGAATTTTGATCCCCGTGAAAAAGGCTCTTCATCTGCGACAGCTCCCCCAGCAGAAGAAAATAAATATGGCCTTTGACACGTGCTTGAAAAAACAGTGTTTTCACTACAGCACCCTGCCCCTGCGAAATGCCTCTCTAGCACTCTTTACATGTGTTGTGATACTGTGGGCAGGGATCAATGACTCATTCACTGTTTGCCTTGACAAAAATTGCAGCATTACTAATGGGAATGTTTTAGCTGAATGGAAGCAAAATGCATGATTCAGAGGTCTGTTATCCTCCTTTACCTTTAGGCATAAGTTAAGCTTATGGCACAGCAAACACATCAACGGCCTGCTGAGGTACATTAGAATCACAGAATATTTTAGGTTGAAAAAAGCTTACCCAGTCACTGCCAAATCCTCCAATAAACCATATCCCCAAGTGCCACATCTACACATCTTTTAAATACTTGCAGGGATGGCGATTCCATCACTTGCCTGGGCAGAGTGTTCCAATACTTGACAACCTTTTCCAGGAAGAAATCTTTCCTAAGGCCAGTTTAAACCTTCCCTGGTGCAACTTGAGGTCATTTCTGCTTGTACTATTGCTTGTTACCTGGGAGAACATACTGACCATGACCTCCTTTCAGGCAGGTGCAGAAAGTGATAAGGTCTCTCCTGCACCTCCTTTTCTCTGAGCTAAACACCCCCAGCTCCCTCAGCTGCTCCTCACAGCACTTGTGCTCCAGACCCTTCCCCAGCTCCGTTCCCTTCTCTGGACTCCCTCCAGCCCCTCAATGTCTTTCCTGCACTGAGGGGCCCAGAACTGGACACAGCACTCGAGGTGTGGCCTCACCAGTGCCCAGCACAGGGGGACAGTCCCTGCCCTGGTCCTGCTGGCCACACCATTGCTGATCCAGGCCAGGATGCCATTGGCCTTCTTGGCCACCTGGGCACACCCTGGCTCATGTTCAGCTGCTGTCACCAGCACCCCCAGCTCCTTTCCAGCCCCTCTGTCCCAGCCTGTGGCGCTGGCTGGGGCTGTTGTAACCCAAGGGCAGGACCCAGCACTTGGCCTTGTTGAACCTCACACCACTGGCCTCAGCCCATGGATCCAGTCTGTCCAGATCCCCCTGCAGATGATCTGCAGCAGATCAACACTCCCCCTGCCCAGCTTGGTGTCACCTGAAAACTGACTGAGTGTTCACTTGATCCCCTCATCCATGTCAATGGAGATAACAAGCAGAACTGAGCCCTCTTGTGACCGTCCATCAGCTGGGTGCAAGTCCATTCACCTCAACTTTCCATGCTCAGACAAAATGCCCTGACTGTATCTGCTAATACAGTTTATATTTTAGTTTGTGGCACTGGAATAAAAATGAGATTATCTGCTGCATCAGAAAACCAAAATTTTTGAGCCATTTCATTATCAAACCAGAAGCCTTTGTTTTCAGTCCAAACAGTCTGAACAGTTGTCTAAACAGGAAAACTTAGAAAAACAAACATGCAAGGTAGAACAGCATTAATAGACCGTGACACTTAACATTGCAACTCTACTTAGCTGTGGTTTTATTATTAATTGCTTTTCCTTGGGCACTTACATGCCTACGAATAATGGTGTGACATTCCATGGCGTTTTGGGGGAAACCAGCAATGTGGGTTGGGGAAAAAGTTGATTTTGTAGGACATGGGGGCCCACTCCTCATTCATAACGGGGCTGATTTCTTTCTGGTGAAGAGCTGTAGGTGGATATCTAGGACAATATCCACTGGGGCGGCTGCAGGAAAAAGGCCAGACTCCCCTGAGGGGCTCTGCTGTGAGTCGGCAACTCCTTCCCCAGCATGGAGGTGGAAGGATTGCAACAACGGTGGGATCCAAGGAACAAGCTACAGCCCAGCTGAGAAACACCTTAAAGCTCCCGAAAACCCTCCAAAAATGGCAGTGATGGAAGGAATCATGACCTGTGGTTGCACTGTGCAGATGGTCCCTCAGGTTCCCAGATGAGTTGCTCATGGGTTAAACGACATCCCTCATGTTTCCCCTCCCTTCCTGTGTGCCCAGACGGAATGAGTTTTATCTGCTTTACACACAAATGTGCCTCACCACAGTTATTTAGTATGAGTCATTGTGTAGTAAAGAAGCAGCCTCTACCATAATCCCTTATAACAAGGACCCTTTAAGGAGAAAGGGCATCTTAAAAAATATAAGCTCAAATTCTAAACACTTCTCTAGTGCTAATGGGCAGCAAGCTGGTATCACTTTCTCCCAGGTCCCAGGAGCAGCTTTGGAAGAGAGGTTAGCAGGGTTTGTATCAGCATAAAACAGCCCATCACAGTAGCTGGACTGTAATAGTAATAATGAAAATAACATCATAGTAAAAATATTAAAATCACAACCACAGGTTTGCAGGCAAAGTTCACGACCTGTAAAAAGTGTCAATGTATTTTGTACCATTGCCCACAGAATTCAAAACAGAAACATCACTAGCAGAAGACTAAATACAGCTCCAAACGAGTTACTACTTTTTTACCACAAATTCAAAACAGGAACTCCTATATTAGTTATCTCAAACAACCATCATCTACAGTCAGGCTCTGGAAAGCAAGAAGTCACCCCCTGCTAAAAGTATAGTTCCTTGAAAAACATCCTTAGAGATAAATATATTTCCTGAGTCATGCCATTTAAGACTGGAGAAGCGAATGTGTACAGACTCATTACTCTGTGTCTTGCAATCCTTTCGACACGAAACACAACCTCATATAATCACGGTTTATGTCTGAGTTTTGAGGAGAGGGAAAAGGTGCATTGAGATAGGAACTGACAGTTGCCAGTAATTCTTTCATGATTTAATGTATTTTATAAAAATATTTTTTTCCATGTCATATCCTGTGGGTTTTTTCTCTCTGTTGTTAAATTGTATCATCCTCAGTCAGAAATCAAGCACAATTTAGCAGTGTCCCATTCTCAAGAGGCCCCAGGAGACTATATCACAGTGCCATCCTGCATATAAATACAGAAGAAGAACCCTCCACATTGTGTGTTGTACATGAAAATAAACCCTGGCTTTTGGTTGAAGAGACAGAAGCAATCTAGAATGATAAACAGTTCCAGTCTGACCCAAAATACAATTACATTTAGGGAAAAACTCTTGACTGTCTGGACTTATTAATGAATCATGCTGCAAGCCAAATGATAACGCTGCTGAATGTCCAAGTGCGTTGGACAACTTTGGTGCAAATACATGGAGGATGTTTCTAACCTATGTCCAAGGTGAGAGTTTTGTTAAATTCTACAGGCAGGGCAAAAAATTCCTCCAGAACTGGGTAAAACTACAGGTGAGCAGGTATGACAGCCAACAGCCCGAAGGAAAGTCCCCATGCTGGTTCTATTTCTCCTGGGGTGCTGTGACAAGTCAGATGGGGTCAGCACAATGTGTGCTGGGTTATGTGTTGCCTGTTCATCTCCTTGCTTGACCTCCCACCACTGTGCAGCATCCATCCCTGGGCCTCCCAGGGCTGCTCTTTGTGGTCCTGCTTCCTCCAAGATGGAGGGGTTATTCCAAGGAGCAAGGGCATTGCCTGTGCCTGCACTGGGAAACTTCAACTCCTTGTAATTCCTCCAGGCTTCACCACAGCTTATGGAAGCAATGCTCTTTTTCTCTTCCCAGCAACCCACCCCTTCTACTCACTGAACCATTTTACCCATCCTTCCCATTTACCACTGAGGCATGATTTTATTCTTTTTAAGCTTTTGCACTACTGCAGCATCAGAGCACTGCTCTTTGAGAGCAAAAATGTCCAGCTGGAATAATGGAGAAGTGTCTGCCAGATCACAGGTCTCTTCAAAGCTGCCTCTATCATGCTCACTTTCTGGATAGGCAGTCAGTCAGGGACAGTGAAAAGAGAACAAAAAAACCAATCATAAAACCCAGCCTCTGAAGATACACTGTTGTCTGCAATATTCTTACAGATCAGCTTTGCCTCTCACTCACAACTGCTTTGCGAAAATCAAAGTAGAAATGTGGGCAAACACAATCTGACTCATCACAACTATTATCAAATGAACCTAGTTTCAGCATATTTCAGTCACATTTTAAATGCCACATTTTTATAATCTCTAGCAGTTCTTTTAGATCTAATCCACACAAATCTTAGTGGGTTTGGGTCTAGCAAGTATATATTGGCAATAATATACTAGGCATTTTTCCTGCCATTTTCCTCCATCTTATATGGAGCTTACACTGTAAGAACATTTTTTATCCATTTTGTACATCTGTCTTAATATAGTATCCAGGAAAAGAAACTCAAGCATTTGCAGCCAAAAAAAGAGAAAACTCTAAGTTTCTTTTAAACCTATTTTAAGACTCTGCAAAATAAGTGGGTCTCTTATGCATTAAAAGGGTGCCAATCATTGAAATATCTAGGTTCAAAGTACTGTATATTCTAGGCTGGAGCGATTCAGTATCTGTTGCTGCCTTCAGGCAATGAACTTTGATAATTTAAGAATCTTGAAATAAAGAAAACTAATTCACTATCTGGATTTTAATAGCTTTTGGTGACAGACTTCTACTTTGTGACCTAATGATCATGATGAGAGATTAGTCGGGCAAGTAAAAATCCACTTCCTAACTTCTGTCTGTAAATGGCACTTTATTTACAGTCAAGTAAACAGACTGTGTGGAACAAAGGAAGCCAGATGCAAGCCTGAAGCTTCTGAAAGCCCCTCTGCAGACTTCAAAAGCAGCAGTTCCTCTCTGCTGGGAAGGGCGCTTGGGCAGTTCGGTTTAAAGACAACACCTTCACTAAGCAGAGTACTCCCAACACCAAGCTTCAGACAGGAAATGCCAGAAAAAATTCTTAATGGGATAAAAGAAACTAAAAGCTTTCTAATAAACTCCAGCATCTCTTTGCATGGTATCTTTTTTTCCTGGTAATTCCCATATTTCAGCAACTGCATTATTTCAGTGCGAGCCATGGGAGACACAGGGTTAGCTGTATAGCTGGTTTTATACTTTAACACCAGGTTTTTCTTTTCTCCTAGCAGGACAAAAAATGATACATGTTATGACTGGGCACCTTTAAGCCTCAACGTGTGGGAATTCTTCTGTAACTATAAATGCCATGTCTAATGATAGTTCTGAAGCCTTCTGTTTGCTTCATTCTGTTTGCAGTACAAGCTGAAGCAAGTTTTAATGATGTAAAACTCATATTAGGTACACCCAATTCATAATTGCTTTGATTTTGTAAGCAAAGCCCACAGCTTAAAGGGATCAAGCAGAGAATGTCTGTTTGGTAATCAATCATTTAATGTTATGATTATCACAGTTGTTTGATTGAAACCCCTTACTCAGATTAACCAGCACAAAAAAAATTTCAACTGGATGAAAAAAAAATGAAGACAGATTTTTATGTGTTTGATTATTTCATTTGCTGAAATAAGTTTGTAAAATTCTAATAGAATATACTGAACATATTATTAATCTGTATTTTGTATCATAAGTATCATAATAAATGTGTCATTTTGTTTTCACTCTAAATAGTAAGGATTGAATTTTCAATCACATTTTACTTCATTGCAAAGGTGATGTTCTAATTTAAGATGGCAATGTATTAAAAAATACCGTAATTACACAGACTTGGTTATGCCAAATCTCACCTCTTATTCAAATATCCAGTCAAAGAGAGGCATTCTCTTTTGTTGTTATTTATAGCTTTCCATCAAACAGGTCTGTCAAGGACAGTATCAAGAAAAAAGAAGAGACAATGGACTTTGACCATCGAGTCTGTAAGGATCCACCACACACTAAGTACTAGCTTTAAATTTATCTGATATTAACCTTGCCAGTAAGGAATGTCACCTTTTTTTCTTACTGGTATGGTGTTCACTTCTTTGAACAACTGCTAACTATAAACCAGAGAAAGTTTGTTACATAACCCAGCTAAGTAACCCTTTGTCTTTGTGAGTGAACATTTGTGTCAGTCACGATGCCAGGAGCGCATCCTCGGCAGCTCCCCTCCGCTTGGTAGCACACCCACAGCTAAAACCACTGCCCCTGGTGCCAGCTCCAGCAGGGCAGCCAACCCTGAGAAACCCAAACTCAAAGTCAGCAGCACGCTGTGGGATTTGGGGGTGGAGGTGATAGCATGTAGTCACCAAAGAAAAGCAAGGCCATGACCCGGCATTATGCTAAAACCCTGCACTATGGTTTTTAGTCTATAAACTGTTTTGAGGGGAAAAATGAATCAAGAAAACCCCACTAGATTATTGTCTGCTTCCTGAAGTAGTTTCTTAGATTGGCAGTTCCTAAGATGTGTACTGCTGACATTGCCTTAATTGCTCAGTCTAGCATTTTTTAAAATATCTATTCATTCCAGAAGAGGGCTTTGCTTTGCCCTTTATGTTATACTGCTCCAAGAGCGCCACTACAAATTCCACAAAGAAAATTTTTCCTTAGGTCTCAAAGACTTCTACCTCCAAAGAACACACATCAGCAGGGCCCTGAAGCCTGTCAGACCCTGCTGAGGACAGAGAAAAGAAAGGGGTGGGAGGGATGAGAGAACTTGTAGCTGTTGTTTTCCACTGACTTCATCTCACAGTGGATGCATACTCTGGTTCAAGCTTTCTCCATGACTGAAAGATTTCTAAGGGCTGTCTTTGGGGTAGATTTTCAGCTATTTTCTATTGTGCAAGGTCACACTGGATCTCCTTAGTTGTCAGGGAACTCGAAAAAGCACTTTTGTCTCAGTCTGATACCCAGCTGGTTATTTTTTCATCCCTGTAGAACTTTGCTGAAGTTGGCTCACAGATTCCAAAATTAGAGAGGGATTACAGGCACCTACAGATACCCCTCACACTATAATCACCTACTGTTGGTCAGAAGGTGGAATGAAGTCAGGAAAGGGAAGCAATGAAGTTATGAGAGAGGGTAGTCAAGTAGCATTTGCTTTATATTAAATATATTTAGTCTTTACTGTTTTTTATTAAATGGAACAACATTTTGGTGTAAGAATAATGTTACTCCCTTATTATTCAGAATGTATATTATCAGAGCAATAATCCAACTGGAATTAGTCAAGTATTCTCACAGAAAAACTACCCAGCTTTCATAATACATTGTGTTTTGAATGCTTTATTGACAAGACTGTGAAAACATGAAGAAACAAACAACCAGCATGCAGTTGCTTTAGTCTATTGAATTGCAATATGGATGTTCTTTGTTGTGGTTTTTCAGAAGCAACTGAGCAATTCTCACTGCAATGAGCTAAATCTTCACGAAAAAGAAACTTTTTCTTTCTTTTTTAATGTGCTAGTCTCCAGGGTGATCCACTTTACTGTATTGGGACGTGCACTGTGTGCATGCACGGGTAAGGACATCAGATCAAGTTCTTCTCACGTAAGAAGAGCAGTTCTGTATTGGTTTCACTGTTTGGGACTTTCCTTCAAATGAACACAAATATAGAATATCTTTTTTATCTGTCTTTAGAATACTCACAGATGGCACAGGAATCCAACCCAACATGCAAGGAAAATAAAGGGCTACTTATAACTCGGTCTGGAAGGGCATAATAACCTTTACCCAGAACCGTCAACATAACTGAAAAAAAAAATTCTCATTAGTTTTCTCCTTTATATTTACTTTTCTATTTTGTGTCATAATTTTTTCTTCAATATGCACACCACATGAGTAGATACTCACAATGGCATGTAGATACCTTCAGCTCGTATACTAAACCAGCAGTTTTATAATCACCTTTAATCTGGTTTTGTTTAAAACTGAACAGATTTCTAATTGAGAACAACCTCCTAAATAGAGACAATGTGAACCTCTGGCAGGAATCAAAAGGAGCAAAGAAACTGATTGTCAAGGCACTGCCTTTTGTACTGGAAGTAGGAACATTGCGTAATTCTCTCTTCAGTTTCTTTGTTGCTGTTTCATTATGCTTACAGAAGCTTGGAAAAGGCGTCTTCATTTTACTACTTCATCTACTTGTTTAATTTTCTGCTATCTTGAGACCAACTTTCTCTTCGCAACAGCTACAATATTCTCAAACCACTTAATAATTAACAGAAATCATAACATTTAAAGTAGAAATAAATTGTAGGCAAAAAAGCCTCCCCCAAATCCACCACTCAGAAAAAAAGAGAAACAATGCCCCATTTAGTAACAATCCTCCCACCCTTCTTTCTTCCCTCCTTTCCATCAAGTTTTCTTGGCTTGGTTGGCTGACTGCTTCTCCCTGGAAATAGGTCAGCTTCCAGCCCGAGAGCCTCTGCCTGTGTGGAAGCCTGAGTCACTGCCTTTCACTTGCAGCGGTTCGGAATGCAAGAAGCTGCACTGAGGAGTTATCAATAACCTGCTGTAAAAGCAGCCCAAACATGATAGGACATGAATCGTGACTGAAAGGTTGGACAGGCTGTGATAACACAACTAGGAGCTGTCTATTTTATTGTTCTGACACTGCTGCAGGATAAGAGATCTGATTAAACTTACCCACAACGTCATTAGTTACTCTACAAGACTGGTCTTTCTTGTGCTGACTCCCTATTTGTGGCCCAGATGTTGCCCTCCTTGGCTGCCAGAGCAGACAAATAAACTGCTCTTCATCAGCAGTTAAGAAATCCAGACAACCTACTATACACATAAGGACTGATTCAAAGAAAATGCTTAGGAGCAGTTCCTGCAGGACTGACAGCTTCCTATGAGTTTTTAATAAAGACAGCAAGTATTCAAGACTACTCAAATGTATTATCCTGGCATGTTTCCATCCATGTTTTCAGTGGGGAAAAGCTTTATTTTACAGAAAATTCACTTAAACTCCATCTTTTTATTGTAACATGCAGTTTTTCTTTTGTCTTGGTAGAAACAGGATTGTTCAACTTTGTCCTTAGAGTGTCACAATTTTTTCTCAAGACCACAAATAGATTAGAAGTCTGGGAGGCTAACAAGCTGCACACACATATATGTTGTTTATGCAGTTGTCACTGGCCTTCACAAGTAATGATGATAAAACACAAAAAACCTTGCATGCTTCCCTATGATAAAAACTGACTTTCCAAGTCCCATTTCACTCCAGCAGTTTCTCTTTCCTTGTGTCCACATTATCAGTGGTTGTGTTTTGTCTTTTTTAAACCAGGAATATTTCCAAATATAGTCAGAGAAGCGTGAGCCACATTACAACTGTAAGAGAGGAAATGCATGTCATCACACTGAAAGCAACGTGACTGCTATCTGTATACCCTCTTTGCCACATTTGCTCATCTCAGCTGCTATGAAAACATGATTGTACAAAGAAAAAAAATGCATGTTTTCACACAAATATCAAGAAAAAGGGAAAGCAACTACCAGTGTCTGTACTTGCCTATCCATATCACACTCTAGGCTATTACAGTGTATTATAACATACTGTATTATGTGTTATATCATACTATATCACTGTTAAATGTGGCATGAAAGGCTAAACTAGAAAAAAGCTGAGGGAGCCGCCATCACCATCCATCCCTCTGCCACTCCAGTGTCACAGCCCGAAGCATGAAGACTGCAGTGGCTCCAGTGAACATGCCATCATGCCATTTTTAGGACACCGTGTTTAAGACCCTGTTCCTCCCTCACAGCTTCTGAAGCTAGGTGGGAGCTTAGCTCTCTGCACTGTACACAGACAGTGGCAGAAATAAGAGCAGCCTCAGCTGTAAAAAGTTTGCTACATCAGCTTCCTGCAACAAGAAAACCTCCAAGGCACCACAGGATATATAATACAATACTTGGAAGAGCTATAATTATCAGAAAATTTGTTCTCCTACGCCAGAAGTAATGACTACTTCTCTCCTTTGATTTTAATGGGATCTCATGGCTGGGCATCCTGAATGGTAGGCAGGTGGTCCCAATCACTCACCTGAAATTGCACCTTAATGCACCTTGAAATGATCAATTCTGGCACCAGATAGTGCCTAGGCAGAATTTGGGCACATTAAAATCAGGAAAACAATCCAGGAAGCCCAGACTTCAGCAGCTGCCTAACCCAAAATTACCTGTCACTTAGGTTTCATTACACAAAGTTGCACAAAAGTTTAGAATATGAATCAGGTGTAGAACCAGCCCTAAGAGCAAAGTACTCTGCCCTACAGTTAACCCACTCTGATACAACAGTGAGAGGCAATGAAGGATTTTCAACTTAATTATTTCTACTTGGAATAATTAAGTTATTTAACTAAATAGCTAAGTAATTTCTTTTTATTTACAACCAAATTACCAAATGTGAATTGCATGGGTATTTGGTCCAAAAGAGCCAAGTCAGGACTCCTCCCAGCTAAGTGCCCAGACATTAGGCCACAGACAAGATGTACCTTTGCCTGTCTGTCTGGAAACGTGAGTACACATCCCGGGATGAGCTGAGACCTTGTTTCAGTACATGGGGTAGAGGCTGCTTGTCTGACTGCTTTATTGCCTGATAGCAAAGAGGCTTCTGGAAAACACTGAGAGGTGAATCTACATCACTGCCAGCCTCAAGGGAGAACTATACCCATGTTTGCCAGGTGACTATTACCATTACTTATGAAGCAGCTACCTCTTGAAAAAAAGCTGAACTGGATGCCTGTCTCCCAAAACTCTTCCCCCTCCTTGACCTCAGCAGAAGGAGGCGCCTCATGCAGGTGCCTGAGGAGGATGGAATTCAAACACCCTTGATCCACCTCGTAGCTGCAGGAGTCTTCCTGCTTTGCAAGAATCTGGGTTTTTGTTCATTTTTAACTGCTGAGTCTGAGGCACCTAACCCTACACTCTGGGGCACGGGGACCGTGTTTGAGGTGAAGTGGGGCTGCAGCAGACACTCTCCCAGCCCTCAGCCGGCACACCATACTGAGTCCACCCAGATGCCAGTGGTCAGGTTGGTGACAGGCTATCTGTAGTCGGAGTTCAGAAGGAAGTTATCTTCTTTCTTTTGTAAAATGAAGCCATTGTACATTTCGGGGTCAGAAAGGAGGGCTCATGTACATTTAAGAAGAGTCTTCTGGAGATAATACTTGCTTCCGCAAAAGCAGAACAGTTGCTTTTTTGTCTTCACAGAACCAAAGTCTATTGTAGCTCTCAGCTTCTCAGAAGGGCAAATCCAGAGACTCAAGTATGTTTTTTACTGTTCAGTATGATGAACTGGCTTTTGGCAGCTTGGAAGGGAAAACAAAAAATCAAAAAAACCCCCAACCAACCCCCCC
>VXBT01004540.1:75452-89108 GCA_013400235.1 Oriolus oriolus
AAAAAAAATAAGGAAAGAGAGTAGAGACAGTGAAACAAAAGGATATTTGGCTAGAGCTAAATGGATAACTATTATTAGCAGAGCTACTGAAGGACTACTATGTGAGTAGCGCTGCTGGATTTTTCTCTGTTTATAGTTTTGCCCATCTTAGTAAGAGTTCATTCTCAGTCATTTCTCCTATTTTTTTATTTGACCTATATGTATTTCAGGCATGTCTAAATGGGAACTTTATTTGGTGAGCATAGTTAAAGGAAGTGTCGTATCACTTAAATTTTTTCTACTCTGGAAAAGTTAGATAAATTATCACTTGAGGAATTTCAGCTAAATCTGAGTTTAATGTCTATAAATTCAATCAGTTCTATGTGCATCTAAAGTACTGCATGTGAAGAAAACAATTTTATACTACACAGTAGGAATACTGGATTAAATAGTTTTCAAGTTCATTATTATTAGACTGCTGTAATTGTCTTATTAGAGTTTGTGGTTAAGAAAATAGAATCACTGAAAAACTAATTAATAAAATGTTGTGCCATTCTTTAGTTAGCAATTAACATCCTCTTCAAACAGAAAATTCAAATAAGAGTACAGGCACAGAGACATTTGAGTCACACCTCATCCTCTGCAGTGATATTTGGTATCTAGGATGTACTAGTTGCCTCAGGACATAATACTCCACTTGCTGCTGCTTTGGTCAGGTGCCTCAAGGGGATTCTTTCATGTTTTACTCTCCTTATTGTAACATGTTGCTATTAAGATACCAGGACAAAAACTTTTGACACAGGTTGCCCTGATTTGACACCTGCATAGACATTTACTCAACTAAGAGAACGGGACCAGACAAGAAAAAATTTAGGCCTGAAGTAATGAAGCAGCATTTCTTACCCAGTGTTCTTTCACAGCTGAAGGGAAACTCAAACACAACAGCCACAGAAACTGAGGAATTATGAGAAGTGACTGCTGTGCATGTGGGAATTTAGACACACTGATAGCTAATTCCACTGGTTTACCTCCATGCAGCTGCCTTATTTCAGGCAGCACAGAGCATGGCACAGCAATATCCCCCAGAAAGTGCTGGGGTGACAACTCGTAGTAACAGCATCCTTAGCTGCACTAAACATGCAGGCCGAGCACAAGTCAGCTGCTCCTCAGTCAGGTAAGAAGACTCACCTTGCAGCTGGCTGAGGCAGTAATTTACCAGGTAATCCAGTGGGTGAAGCAGCCTGGTCATCTGCAGTCTTTATCATTACACACAGCTTTGTACTGCAGTCTTAACACAGCATCAACCACTTCCACCTTTCTTGCTAAAGGTCACTTATGTTTGAGACAGATAGCTTGACAGGCAGATAGGTTAGCTGTCATATACATAAAAGGTGAGAACCTAATACAATCCTTCACAGCCATCCACCCTCACTCGCCTCTCCATCCTCAAACTCCATTATTTCCTTAGGTATTTCTACTGTGCAATATGCTCCCTCCCTGAAGGGTGCTGTCGACAGTAATTTTTTTCTCAAGATTTCTTCATTGTCTGTTATTCTTTAGAAATAACCAGCTACATTATCCAAGGAGACCTGTGTGATTAGAAAGATCTAAGAAAACGAGGTGTACGAAATAAGGGAAGAATGAAAATTTGGAAGCAGTTTGCAAAGTGCAAAATAAATCAGGAATAAAGCAAGAGTTCCATCAAGGCTGTGCATAACTTCCAAGCCCTTCACCCTGTCTAACAGCAATTTGAAAGGGACAAAAGAATCCGTGACATTCATCATGTGTGACATTCAACCATGCAGATGCCTTTCAGTTGCACACAAAATGTCTTTGCTCATCCTCCATTCAAAGAGGCTGTGTTGATCCTACTTATTTGCCTGGTCTTTTAAGTCCTGAATACTATGCAAGTCTTATTGTATTTTTGCAGCATCTCCAGGAGAAAATAAATTTTTTTCCTCTGAAGATCCTGAAATGCTACTCAGGGAATAATTCAAAATAACAATTACCAGCACTCAGAATATTGAGATTATTTGGCAATTCAGAAATCACAGCCTGATTTGGAAGTGATGGAAATGCCTATGTTGACTCCATTAGATGCCTTTAATATTCTCCACCTCCAGAAAATGAGGGCAGTATGAGCAGGAAGAAGATTATTGCATATTGCTTCACAAAGATACATGCTCACACTCAACCAATATAGAGACAAGGTGTCATTTACGGTGTGTAATTCAGTCACTTATTTCTATTATCCTTTTATAAGTGCCTTGAGAAGGGGTATGTCCCTATAACTATTTAGCACAGATATATGTCAGTCTTTCCCTTAAGGGTTTATAAATAAAAATCCTTCTGTGTTATCATTTTTAATAGAAAAAAACCCTAAGGCTCAGAAAGTACTCTGATGTCCTTGACTAATTTAAATTGGAACAGTAGAGCCAAATTATTTACACAAAAAATAAGCTTATCAACTTGTTCTGTCTTGCTGCACAGGCTCTGAAATCCCAACACAGTGTAGCATCGCAAGGCCAAAGATCTCTGTGTGAAAAAGAAGCTCTAAACATTAAAACTGCTAATGGAAATGTCCTAAGCCAAGCAGATAACATGTGTTGGTATGCAAGTGCATGGCTATGCCGATGAGAATCCAGCCTGTGTCCTGTCTGCATTTCAGCACGGTCACCATGGAAATGGGAACCAGCCTGCACAGAGCTTAACAAAGGAAACCTTTAAATGAAAATAACAACTCTGGATAGAGGCAGCACAAGATTTCTGGTGGGGAAAATGACTTGCTTTACTCATCTGAAGATGCAGAAACTCCCTCTTACCTGCATTAATCCTGAAGGAAAGTACTTTTTCACACTTAGCTGTATCGACATTAAGCCATTACACTGCCAGTTGCAGTTATTAGCCCTCAAGAAAATACATTACGTGAAGTACACACAAACCCCACTTCCATTCATTCAAAATTACAATAGTGAAGAAAGACCACAATGAATAGTATTTATATAGTGGCTAGGAAGCACAATGAAAGAAGGAGTAGCTGTACTGTTACTTCTTTAACTTCTTAAATTAAAATTCTGTGACACTGGATCAAAAAAGCAAAGAACAATTCACAGGTTGTTCCAGAGAGAGGCAGCGCACAGTTAAAACTTGTTAGTAGGATCTCATGTTGACTTTGACCAAATTATGCACAAATAAATATTAACTGTTAATGTGTTTAGGTGTCTGATGGTAATACCCTGTATGCTTTCTAAAATAAACATAATACAAAATACAAGTCCTGTAATGCAGTATGAATGAAGCCTTACTTCAATCTGCAATGCTGTGAAAGGCAAAACTCCAAAAATAATATGTAGTAGTGCTCCCACTACTTGCTACCTCAGAAAGAAGGAAAAACTAGAGACAGTTTTACTTTAAGAAGAGTTCATGTTTGGGTCCTGCTTTCAAGCCATTTCTAGATTATAGAATGATTTTTAACATTAATATTACTCACAAATATGATAATAAGACAGCAAGGTATCAAAAGGTGATCACAAAGAGGAAGAATTGCAGAAATCAAAATAGGCTGCAGAGATTTAAGTTGGTGTATATGCAAGGATGTTAAAATCATACCTTGCATTTTCACCCAGACTTTTAGCTTCATGTATTGCACCAAATGTTCAATTTTCATTTGCTATTCAGTTATCAGTTAAGTACTTTCTGCTCTGTACATTGCCATGTACTTTTCATGTGTATGATTTTAACCTTACCGGCTTCCTTGTGGATTATTGCCTACATATCTTGACCATAAACATTTAAGTATTTGCATGTGACAGAGGATTTATTTTTCAACTCTCAAGTGAAATGAGACATCATCCTTAGCTCCATTAATAAAAACCAACAACAAAAACAACAACAACAAAAATACCCAACAAACCAAACGTACTTACCACTTTCGGATATCTAGTGATACAGCTAGAACCCTTTCTTTCATATTCAAATTGAAATTTCACATTTCCATTGACTTCAGTCACAGCTGTGAATACAGAGCAGCTTGCATGTCAAGATGTACTTGCACAACAAGCTCAGGCCAGTGGAAGTGACAGCTACCAGTGAAAGGGACTTTTCCAGCTTTCCTCCCTCCTCTGGCCACGAGTTCTGACTGTCCCCTATGCCAGCACTAACGAATAAATTGCTCAAGTGAGCAGGATCAGTTTAGGTCATCTCCAAAACCCAACTGGCTCAAAAGGGGGCAAAAAGTATTCAAACAAATGGGTCCCTGACCTGTTCCCCAGACTAAAGTATAGTGATAGCACAGAGTAACTGGTGGAAACATGCAACCACGAGTGGATGAAATGTCCTTGCAGCGTCAGCTCCACATTCAGGTCAGCTTAACCAGATCGTGAAAACGCAGCTTCAGTTTTGAGAACCCCTGGCTGAGCAAAGAGAAAGAGAAGGACACAAAAGCTCCAACCACATGTCAAAGATTTGATTTAAATGACTTGTCTGAAATTGTACTCAGCTTTTGTGGGAAAAAAAAAAAGAAAGTGAGAGAGAAAGAATCCACTTTTGTAAGAAAAAAAATTATTTCTCTTAATCCTACATTTCATCTTCATTCATTAGACCACTTTCTAATTTCAAAACTAAGCAAAGCAGGAGTTCCAGCTCATTCTCTTGTCATGCTATCTTTCTCTGTTTATAGGCGGTGACAGCATGATGTGCGAATGTGCAAAAGAGGCAAATCCAGGTTGCTAACTTTGGGCACGTTCTGACTTTTGCATGTTAAATGCCATTATCACAGCTTCCATCCCAGTTTAAACAAAAGTGTACTGAAGAAAAAGAGTTTGTAAGTAGAGTCTCCTATTCCTCCATAGAGCCTTACTCCCCGTTATTTACAAGGTCCCCATCATTGGAAATCCTCTATTATACTGAACGTTTAAGAGAAATACGCTCACACACCCCCCAGATTTCAGATGGACCTGTCTTCTCCTTCAGTCTGTCTGGGTCCCACAGGGAGGTTTGAGAATCCATGGCACTCGTGGTAGGCCTGCAGTCCAAAAAGCATAACCCTTATGTGGCTGTAATTTTTCATTTCAGAGTTAAGGAGTTCAAGGGATGTGTACTTCGCAGAGTGGAGATTTTACGAATATGCTAAGAGTTGTATCATTCACAGCCTGGGTTGTTGGAGGAAGGTGTGCAGTAGGCTTCAGCACGAAGGCCTGATGAGACAGTGTAGATGAGGCCACCCAAAATTTTACTTCCTCCCCTAGGTATGGTCCTCCAAAACTATAAGTTGATAGTACACTCTAAAGTGAATGATTCTTATAAAAAGGAGAACAAGCTGATTCAGCTGAAGCCCAGGAAGCAGTTAAGAGCATGCAGTATAGACAGTCAGCAGACTATCATCCAGAAGCAGACTGGAAAGCAGAGTGACTTAAACAACAATAGATATTAATGTAAAAATAACAAATAACATGAGAAGTCAAGAAAGTTTTTGTGTGTGCAGGTGTAGACCTAAGACCTCACAACAGAAACATCTGACTAAGGTACACAACAAGGTGCAGATAAATTAAGTTAGAAACTAGCTGATAAAAATGCATTTCTTTCCAGAGGAATACAGTTTTGCAAAGACTTGTTACTTGGCCAAATTTAGGTAGACAATGCAAATAGCACTTTCCTGCCAAATTTCAAATATCTCCTCTGAAGTATGAGGGCACTAGAGCTTTCCAAAGAAAATGTTACCAGAATTGAGCCCAGGAAAGCTACTGTATTTTCCACTGGCCTCACTCTCAGAGAGAGCTGGGCTGTTTTGGCTCTGACTTTTAAGAACAGGATAAGGAAAAAAAATGCATACTTAAAATGTAAATTTAAAGAACTGGTCGTGGCAAATCTATCAGCAGCATTTAACAACAGAAAAGCTTCAGGCTTTGTTGCATGGGTTACCCTGTTAATGCGCTATATATTCCTCTTAACATGATCTACTACTCTATGCTATATACTTTTTGGTCAGCAATTAGCAAGGTTGGTAGCAAAGTGATATTATCAAAATAGTAGTTCTGTTTCAGATCTCTCCTTCTTGTAGCATCTACCAAGTCTTAGTGACTTTCCAGACACAAAAGTACACAGCAACAAAGAGTAACCCACTCCTTCATTGCTGCACTAATTTTAGTTGAATTTGGAGACACAACAAAGCACCCCATGTGATCCATTTAATACAGCCGATATTTGGGAAGTTAATGTAGTGACATAAAATCAAGTCTAGAATAACTTGGAATATTTTCTTGAAGTAATGACTAATTCAGCTAATACAGCCCAATTCAATTTAAGAATATCACCACTGAAAGTAAACCAGTTCACTAGAATTCAAGAAATTTGAAAATTATTGTGGAGGAGCTACAAGAGTACCACCATAGCAGAACTCCAAAAACACTTAGGGAAAATGCTCCTATTCTGAAACTTTCTTTTCCTTGCTACTTCTATAAGATCAAAAAGGCCTGAGCAAGTATTAACTTGGTAATTGCATCCGCTTACATCAAATGTCATGACATATCTGAAATCAAAATTATGACAGCTTTCAGAGGTATAAATTAAGATAAATCATGGATAATGCCTGAACAAAGTAGACCTATTCCACTTCTGTGATTCGCAATGCCAGGGAAATCATCCTCTCACAATCAGTCCTTGTCTTCTGCTTTCAGCACTGCTCTACAAACCTTTGCAAGTCTGAAGACCCCTTGAATTACAGGGGATGTTGATGGTCCTGGTTTGCAGTAGCTGTAACCAGGAGAATAAAGGATAGATTAAGGAAAATACAGGGTAGAGTATTTTGCCCACTGGTACTTTTCAGAATTTCTCTTTTTTTAAAAAAATGCCAGGTTTTTTGTGTACTATATATCACATCACAGGTTAATATTTTTGTATTTTATTTCATACCCTGCAGCCCCACATTCCACTCCAGTGTTTGGTATAGTTACTGAAAGAACAAGTTGAAACAGCTCATCAGTGAAATCTCATTTTCATGCTGCCTCTTCAGTGACTTGCTAATTAAGGGCTTGTGAGAGTGTACAGTAATATTACAACTCTGAAACTGCCTGGGAATTTGCTCATGGCAAGTGAATATGATTGCTTATAGTTCCCAGGAAAATATATGTAATGGTAATTAAGTTAGCCAAGAGAATAAGGAGATGGTTCAAGTTTCCCTATCCTTTTCCAAGGAGCGACATCTGCCCAACAGGGTGGTAACAGACCTAGAGGACTCTTGGAAATTAGGAACGGCATTCACAAAGAGAATATAATCTTAGTGGTTAAAAAGATATAACCATCGTATAACCCTAAATTCACACATCAGACTGCTCCCGCTCTCCCCGCGCCAGCGCACACACACTCCATTTACGGGACAGTGAAATCTGTGCCACTCCAGTAGTTTAACCTGCTTTAAAATCGCCACCTAGGCACCGCACTCGGGCGCAGCCACAGCCCCCAGCTCGCAGCCGCGCACCCACCGAGCGCCTCCGCCCGGCCCCGGCTGCGCGGGAGGGGCCGCGGCCGCCCCCCGCTCCGCACCTCGCACCGGCGGGTGGACCTTCCCTCCCTCCTTCCTTCCTTCCTCCCTCCCGGAGAGGAGGAACAGACAAACAGACGTACCCATGGCGAGGAGCAGGGACGGCAGCGCCGCGCCCGCGGAGCCCATGTCCGGCGCCGTGCGAGGTGGGGACGGTGCCGCTCCCGAGCTGGCCGCCTCCCAACGCGACACTGAGCGCCACCTGCTCCGAGCCGCCCCCAAATACTCCTCCTCCTCCTCCTTCTTTTCCTCCTCCTCCTCCTCCACGCCCCCTGCGGTCCACGGCCGTGAAGGGGCCTGAGGCAGCTCCTCCCGGCCCCTGCCCCTCGCCCCGCACCCGCGGAGCTGGCGGCGGTGCTGTCCCCTGCAGGCTCTGCAGCCGGGTTGCTCCCGGCCGTTCTCCCTTAGTTTAATTCCCTAGAGGAGAACCCCCAGCGCCCGTCCCGCCTGGCGCTGCCCAAGGCTGCATGCCTTTTGCTCTTCGCTGCTTTGGAAGGAGGTCTCCCGGATCAGGACACCCACTACCCCCACCCTGGGTACCCTGAACAACAGCGCTTTGGAGGGGTGGGAATACCTTTTACTTTGGTGACAGAAACCTGTAGAATAGTCTTTAAACTTGTATTTATTGAACAATGTAGAGTGGCTGCTTAATACTTCCTCGAATATTAAATAGCACATTTAATGACGCTGAGTCTGTGTCTTCTTCTTTAAATGAAATTCCTGCAGAATATGCCCCCAGCTATGCAGAAGTGCGACAGGATCCAGAAGCCTTGCCACACAACTGTCTCGAAGTTGGCAACGATGGTGAGAATGTATTGCCTAGGCAAAATAACTGCCTACGTTGTCTTAGGTGCCAGGCCAATATCCAGGAAGACAAAAAGAATCAAAGCCATTAAAAATAAGGGGGGTGAGGAGTTTTGACTTCCTAAGAAATCAGAAAGAATTCCTATGCAAAGTGCTGTGTAGCTTTCATCCTACCTAGCCCTGTCAGCACTATTTGAATATTGTATGTGCAGAGTATTTGAGAAACACGCATTTTCTCCATCCCACAGTTCCAGTAAATATCAAAATTTATGGCACTACCTTTTCATATGGAATGTATTTCCTTTTGTACAATGAATTCTGCTGAATAATTTGAACTTCTTGGCATTAACATTGTGTAATGAAAAAGACAGTTTGCCTGGCAAATTGAAATAGAAATTCTTCCTTCCTTCCTTCACGCTTGTCAGCATCTAGGTCATGGCCCTTTAAGTGTGACACATTGTAGCTACTATTGAAGGAGTACATGTATTCTCTCAGCTTCCTATTTGTTTTATAACATTCGGAAACTGAGCTATAAGTTAAAATGAAGAAACTTGTCAACAGGTGGAATTATTCAGCAGGTATTTATTTGGGCATGGGTTTTATATGGACATCATGTGGTTAAAGAAATCTCCACCAGGATATTAAAATCCACTTGATGGAAGTGCAGCAGAGACCTGTCTTTGTAAAACTTACATTGAATTCTTTCACGTAGTTACTTTATAGGACACACAGGCATGTTACCCATCCCAATGCAAGGTCTTGTACATGGACTCACTGTGAGCACTTCCCAAGACTCTCTCACTGCTGAACTCCAAAGCCCTTTCCAAACCCCTTGGTCAGTCATCACCAGGGATGACTCACAAGCCTCTGGGAGCACTGTGTTTCCTTTGCACAGTGTCACAGAAGCCCGGCAGACACTTCAAGGTGCAGCTGTTGAAGCAGTACCACCAGCTTCAGCATCCAGACTGATCCAGTGACCAGCAGGCAAACTGTGATGGGAAGAGCATTCACGGGAGCTTTTCTTTCCATCTGCACTGAGTGTATACATGTGTGTGCCACTCCAGGACAAGAAGGAAAATTATACTTCCACAAGGAAGAACACGAATTAACAAATACTAATGAAAGGAAAATAAAAAACAACAAACAAAAATCCATAGGATAGAAAAAAATGGTTTCTTAGTAATGGAATAAACCTGGAATCACCCTGTGCCCCACCCTAAAATAATCTCTGCAGACTAATGTCTCAGTTTCCTAAGAAACAATGTCTTTGATTCAGTTACATCATTCTAATTATAAATTTACCCTTAGGATATGAAACTTTCTTTCTCATCCAGACACAATGTTGAAGAATAATTTCTCACACACAAAGGCTGTCTCCCAGGGTGTTGTTTCTTAGACCAACATTCTTCTGTGTTTACAAAGAATAGGTTGTGGGAGAATAAACGCTGTGACAATGATTGTGTTCTTTAACAATACTCCCTTAGATGAATGCTTTTGTTTTAAATTATTATAAGTCATTTGATAACAACCTTCTCAGAAGATCCTGAACTGTACTTTGCATATTATGGGAAACAAGAGGTTTTAGATTGTGCAATATTTCACCTTTTTTGACTCAGTTCAGAAATTTTATACATTGCACACATTCAGAGAAATTACTGTTTATTATTGTTCACCTACACTGATAATCAAATTACTCAGAGAATGGTTTGGTTAGTGTTCCTTATCTCTGCTCTGTAAAGTGGGATCTGATACACACCCTTTGCTCTACACGTGCTTGCTGTTTAATGATGTTTTATAGCACCTTGCCGTGTCTGCTTGTCATCAATTACAGGGACACTTGCCAAAACCACCATATCTGCCTGAGCTGATTTGCAAGGTTTCAGACTTGGTTCTGTGCAAATATTGTATACTTGTACATTAGAGCAAACTATCTTATTATCAAGGGCCAAACAAACCTTCTTTCTCACAGTAAGGACTGTGTGAAGCAGGTCACTTGATCACCATGAAAAGTTCACTATAGTTTTTGCATTTTTGAGAAAAAATAAACATTGCAAAGTGAAGATAATTAACAAATATTTGCTTTTAGAAGTTATTCCAGTGAAGACATACTTAACGATCAATTTTACAATTTATGCATGTTTTTCTAGCTTTTTAATGTGATAAAAAAGAGTACAAATTAATGCCAACCTTCTGAGAGAAATATGCAGGTATTTCTATTTTTGTCATTTGGAAGGGCTGACCACAGAATCGGAGTTTCTGTGGTATGCAAAACTTAGGCGTTCTCTGTTAATATATTTCTGGGAGGAAATCTTGGAAAGGTGTCTAATTTATGCAGAGAAGGCCAAGATGCATGGCTCCAGGCCACTCTGATTTGTTTGAAGATTCTAGAGGGAAGGCCTCCGAATATCAGTTATTCTTTTTAGCAGAAACATGGTATCCGTAACAAAAATGTTACATTAAGGGCTGAACTGAAGGGAAAAAGAACAAGCTGCTAAAAAAACACCCAAATCTATAAAGGAAATGTTAAAATTAGCTGTGAGGATGTAGTTTAGACATTAGTAATAGTCCAGTTTTGAAATAAAACTAGAAAAGGTCAAAAATACACAAAAGGTATTTTAGGTATCACGTAGCCAATGAGTAGAGGACAAAACAGCACTTTGCTATGCTACTGTCCAAACCCCACATTTTTAACACTTTTTTGCAACTTTGGTTCAATCATCTCAAAGTGTACACAGGAACTCTCCAGTCTTGCTCTTGATGCACAGCACCTCTTCCTGCTCTGGATGTACTGGCACACATTTACCTGTTTCTTGCTGTTTTGACTGAACTATGGTCTACCCAGCACAGAATATATACACATATTTTTACCAATTCTTTTATCAGGTTAGGAAAGCTTATACCTGTTGTGGGGAGATTATATAAATGGGATATAATGAAGCCAGTGAAGAAGCGTTCCACTCACCTGTGATCCCAAAAGTGAGGTCCTATAGGGGAGCCTGCTAACACAACCTGTGTAATTTCAGGGTCTCTAAAGCAGCTGATGTGCTACTTCAGAAAGTTCAGCCCAATTACCAAAATATTAACCTTGACACAGCTCCAGTAACCACATGAATTCTTAAAAACAGTGGGTATCTTTAAAATATTTATCAGACAGGATTTAAAAGTCTGAATGAGAAGCCAGGAACCTCTGCTTCCTCAGAACATGCCTTTGCTTACATCTTTGACCATTTCTATTTTGAAATTTTGAAAACATTGTAATTGTTTTCTGTTTTGGAATCAAGATCTATGAATTCTTCATTTTTATTTTCCTGCCATCAAAAGTTGCTCAAGCATTTGGTAGGCATTTTTTAGCAAACCTGACTCCCTTTACAAACTCTACTGAATCCCACTGAATTTTTAACTAATTATGTGAGAAGTATTTTAGTCTTAATACATTACTTTTTGAGGGATTTATTTTCTTTTTTTCCCCTTCTTAGATTGTTTGCAATTTAAGTGTGTGAATCTAATAAAAAATAATTCTGAATACAAAAGAAAACCCACTTTTGGTATATCTACAACTGCTGAACTGAACCTATTCTCTCCTGGTCATTTGCTACATTTTCTAGAATTAGCCACAAACCTTGAGTAAAAGATGAAATATCAGAAAGGGGGCAGATAAAATGTGGTCATGTGATCAGGTGATGTCTAGTTGATTGTAAAAAGTGTTCACAGAATCACGGAGTCAATTAGGTTGGAAAAGACTTCTGTGATCATCAAGCCCATTCCAATGTCTAATCACCCTTCCTGAGAAGAAATTCCTCCTAATGTCGAATCTAAACTTCCTCTGGTGCAGCTTAAACTTGTGTCCTCTAATCTTGTCACTGATTGCATGGGAGAAGAGATCGACCCCCGCCTGGCTACAGCCACTTTTCAGGCAGGTGCAGAGAGTGATAAAGTCTCTCCTGAGCCTCCTTTTCTCCAGGCTAAACACCCCCAGCTCCCTCAGCTGCTCCTCACAGCACTTGTGCTCCAGACCCTTCCCCAGCTCTGTTCCCTTCTCTGGACTCCCTCCAGCCCCTCAATGTCTTTCCTGCACTGAGGGGCCCAGAACTGGACACAGCACTCGAGGTGTGGCCTCACCAGTGCCCAGTACAGGGGGACAGTCCCTGCCCTGGTCCTGCTGGCCACACCATTGCTGATCCAGGCCAGGATGCCATTGGCCTTCTTGGCCACCTGGGCACACCCTGGCTCATGTTCAGCTGCTGTCACCAGCACCCCCAGCTCCTTTCCAGCCCCTCTGTCCCAGCCTGTGGCGCTGCCTGGGGTTGTTGTGACCCAAGGGCAGGACCCAGCACTTGGCCTTGCTGAACCTCACACCATCGGCCTCAGCCCATGGATCCAGCCTGTCCAGATCCCTCTGCAGAGCCTTCCTGCCCTCCAGCAGATCAACACTCCTGCCCAGCTTGCTATCTCCTGAATTTAGTAAGCGTACTTTTAATGTCCTCATCCAGATCTCCAGGATGTTGAACAGGACTGGGCCCAATACTGAGTCTTGTGGAAGCCCATCAGTGACCGGACACCAGCTCGATGTGGCACCACTCCCCACCACTCTGGGCCCGGCCATCCAGCCAGTTTTTAACCCAGCAAAGGGTGCACCTGTCCAAGCCCTGGGCTTCCAGCTCTTCCAGGAGAATGCTGTGGGACTGTCAAAGGCTTTACTGAAGTCCATGTAGACAACATTCACAGCTTTTCCCTCATCCACCAGGCAGGTCACCTGGTCATAGAAGATCAGGTTGGTCAGGCAGGACCTGCCTTTCCTAAACCTGTAGTGGCTGGGTCTGATGCCTCTGATCCCTACAGGTTCAAAATGATCTGTTCCATAACCTTTGCTGGCACTGTGGTCAGGCTGACAGGCCTGTAGTCTCACGTGTCTTCCTCCCAGCCCTTCCTGTGCATGGGAGTCACACCGACCAACCTCCAGTCATCTGGGACCTCCCCAGTCAGCCAGGACTGATGACGAACGATGGAGGGTGGCTTGGCAAACGCTTCTGCCAGTTCCCTCAGAACCCTTGCTGAATCCCATCTGGTCCCATAGGCTTGTGGGTGTCTCAGTGGCACAGCAGGTCACTGACTACTTCCTCCTGGATTGCAGGGGGTCTACTCTGCTCCCCAGCCCTGTCAAACAGCTCAGGGGGCCAGCTGCCCTGATGATCACTGGTCCTACAGTTGAAGACTGAGGCAAAGAAGGCATCATGAACCTCAATCTTCTTCTCACCTTTGGTAACTATATTTCACCCACGGTGTTGAATAAAGAATGGAGGTTTTCCTTCATCTTCCTTTTGTTATTAATGTATTTA
>VXBT01004542.1:0-20350 GCA_013400235.1 Oriolus oriolus
GTTTCAATCGCCAACACACCAATACAACTTGCCTGCACTGAATGTCTGTTTGTTGGGAAAGGAATGGAAATAGAATTAAATACCCCATCTGCTAGCAAAAATTAAGATTCTTTATATGTATGATAAGGACTTACATATCTCAATATATAGTTATGGCTATTACACATTTTCATCAAAATAAGATTTTTTAGGTAATTATATACATCCTATAGTTATTCAGTAGAAACAATATTTTCATCTCACAATATTTTACACAAGTCAAGCTCCTAATAATAGAAAAATAAAGATACTTGAAATAATTCAGAGCTATGTGAGTTACGAAAAGATGTCCTTGACTATTCAATTGTCTGCGTTTTGCATATTTGGGTTCTTGGCAGTAATACCTTTGGAATCCAGCAGATTTTCCCGCTTTCAGCATTTCTTGGTTGTTTCTCCTTTTGCAAGCCAAAGATAAGGATTGTAAGCACAGGAAAAAATTTTCACCTTTCATTTGTTTAAATTCAAAATCAAGCTTATTTCATAAAGCCAGCACAGGATTTCCCATTGCAGCATAGCTACCCAGATCCCACATGGGAGTGTGATCAGAAGAACTGAATGTCCTACTTGGGCTACAGCAAAGGAATGTTTCAAATGCAGACACTCAAATAGTGCTATAATTCATCTATGGAAGAGGTTGTGAAGACATTCCTTTGTTTAATGGACCAGAATATATCAAGGATATGCTATAAATTAAGTAACACTGACTTAGGTTCAGTGTACTGCCAGAAATAAGTATACCAAGTACTCTTAGTATGAAAAGAAAGGCAGGACTTAATCTGATGGTAAAATGAGTTATTACTGAATCCATCCAACTTAGCAATTTAATCATTCAGTATTCAGTAATACATACACTAAATAAGTGTTTATGCATACTACAGAAGATGTGAAGGTGGGAAGAGATGTTTTATTCCAAGAAACAAGATAAAAAGCAGTATCTGGGCTGCAGAAAATCATCATGAAATGGTATGAGAGATCCATTCGATGTTCAGCAAATCCCCTTAAATATTGGTAAACATTTCTGGGTCATGTAAGTTTTCACAAGTATAGTTATGAACATGTAATAAGGTATGACTGCAAATCTCTTGCCTTTGGAGAGTTTTAGGAAACTAGTTACCCTACAGCACTGAAATCACAAATGAAGGTTTTTCAACTCACAGCGCAGCCAAAGGAAATGGGTATGTTAAAAATAAAAACTCAATCCTCTTTCTTTTTTCAGACATCCCGTAAGAACAACACTAGGGTGTGGGGCGGGGTGACTCATTCAGAGAAGTCTTTGTCTTGGGTTAAAGAAACAGAATAAGCTCCTTAATCCTTCTGCAAAGTCATGGTGGACTGGCTTCAAAGAGCTCTTCTTTAGAAAAAGGGCCACTGTTTTTCTCTGACTGTGGCAGAAAGAGCTAGTTTACTAGATAACAGAGGTGAGCCTGCTCACTGTAGAGTGTGAACCATTTTTCTTCTGAAGAAGAAATGATCAGATCATAAAGTGTACATATCTATATATGCACATACATACACACAGAAATTCCCTTTGTACCATTCTAGGTGCCTGTCATTCCATTTGTATTGGTTGCCACTGCTTCAGCTGTGCCACAGGAAGGGACCTTGTGAATGCCCCCTCACCTGTTTCAGAAAAAAATGTTGGTGGGGTCATCTTGCTTTTAAGGATGAACATGAACCAACAGTCACAGGCAGATTAAACAGAGCTGACAGAGCAGAGCAGGGGACAGGCAAAAAGGTACTTCCATGGGCTGGGCAGCTGTGAGTGTCTGGACAGCCATGGGCAGAACCAATGCTGTTCTCAGGCAGCACCGCTGAAACCAAGAAAGAACAACTGCCCAGAGCCATGGGCAGATGTGGGCACAGGACGAAGGCTGGGAGCTCACTGTACAGCTGACAGCATCTTGCAGCATCTTGATCACCCAACAGTAATGACCCTGCTTGGAAATTCAAGTCAAACCTGGAGCATTTGCAGTGATCTACTAAGCAAGCTGCCAAACTATGAAAACAGATGGAGAACTTGCATTAACATCAGCACTACTGAATAAAAAAGGACAATAATTAGTATGATACTCCACTCAGAAAAAGAATGTCATACAATTTTTGATATGGGTTTTTTTTCAAAAATAAGGTCTACCTACAGTGAACAGTCAGGTTTTTACTGATTTCCTCATCTTTACATATTTCCCCTTCAACAAAAATCAATGTTATTTTAGATTTGATTCCTTTGGTTTCTGTTTGCATAGTTAAAAATCTACTCTTGAATTACAACAAGTGTTACCATGTAGCTTTCTGATTTACCAAACTATAAATAGAGAGATTTCCTTTCCAGGTCCTGTGCATTTACTGTAACTGCTGAAGGCTGAATGTTTGGTGGTGTTAATGGAAACTCTACAGGGTGATATAAATATACAACAGGATAATCTGATATAAATATACCACAGGAGAATCACTATGTAGGAAAATCTAGATAAGTCCATCAAGAAACGCACAAATACAGGCATTAGATTACATAAATCTAAATAAAGAATTAGATTATCTCTTCGCATCTGGTTCTGATGGGATATAAGCAGGTGTGTCCAACAGTAGATAGGAATTTGTTTCCTCCTCTGCAGAAAGAGATTAAAGTTTATGAAAGGGTCTAAATAAAAATATCAATGAATGGAAACAAGAGCCTGAATTCATTAGGAGGTGGAACATCAATGTTAGTTCAGTAAAGACTGTCTTGGGTTTTACAAACTCTTCCCGTATTTCAAGGCCAAAAATACACTTCACAAAGCCACTTTGTTCTTGAGATTCCTACAGGCATTTTTATGTCTTTGATTCCATCCCCTTACGAGCTTTACTTGAAGTTTCAGCTCCACAAGTGCCCAAGTCTAAATAATGGAAGTGAATTGATCAGAAATAATACCTGCTGTTTACTGTCACCCTTTGCCTTTCACATACTTCCGAGTAACACACAAAAAAATCTGGTTGGTAAAAATGGCACAGCCCTTCCTTAAAAGATTTTCTTCCCGTAATAGGTTTTGTATAAAAATTCTGCTAGCCCCAACTGATGCTAGGGTCCAATTAGTAGAAAGGTTCCCTGCTGTCTGTAAATCTGGAGCTAAACTTTAGATGAGTGGAGCTAAACTTTAGATGAGTTTCCTAACCAAACAGATTTCCATTTAGCTCATCTGTAAGAATAGCTTTCAAGCAAACAGATCTGTGATGAAGCCACAGTCTTCACTTTACAAGAGATTATTTCTATCTCATTTTCTTTGCTCCAGAAGTGTCAGTCCTCATGCAATGTGTTCCCCCTTCTCTGCTGAAGGCTCACGTATCTCCACAGCTTCACAGCCTCTACCCACCTTTGTGATCCCCTGTACTGCATGTCCAGGCTGGCTTCATTGCAGCTAGGCACAACAGCTGCTCTGATCCTGTGGGCTGAGAGAAATCCAGCAGCACTGCTCCATGTGCACAGGGTGCTTGTTAGTGGGGCTTCATGCCCCTAGGAGCCTTGCTAAAACCTACATCCCAGCTGCAGTGCTGTGACTCTTGTCATCTCATGAACCAGCACATCCCTCATGGGAGACCTCCTGTCTCTCTCTGCGTGTGCCCCCAATGCAATCCATTACTGCAGTGTCCTTCCCAGTGACTCACTGTACTTGTTTCTCCAGCAGGAAGAAAGCTTCAAGCAGGCAGACAACTAAAGCCACTGAGGTCTCAAATCAGTCAGCTCAAAATATTCTGTCATTTCTGGGAGAAATGTGCAGTCTGTACTAACCCTCAAGCTCAATAATATAACAAAATAAATTAGCTCACGGTGAGCACTATTTTGAAGTGACTAGTTCATTATCTCCTTGCCTAGGGCAGAGGATTGACAAAAGGAAGAAAGATCCAGATATTTTCTGGATTCTTCCTTGGGATAAGTTACAACTTGAATTAAAAATGCTGCCTGGGAAGATGGCTGAAGTGCAAAGCCTCTGTTGGTGCCCAGAATGGAAAACGTCTGTCTCCTCAAAGAGCAGCTGTGTGCGTGTAGACTATGTATTGCTTTCTCTGTCTTGATATGGAATGGTGAAATGGAATTATATTTATTTGTTTATTTTAAGAAGAAATTAGAAATTGTGCCCCCCATTCAGAAAAAAAAAAGCACTGCTGAAAAACCAGTGAGCACCCACTGTCTGTCAGCCATGCTGAGTGTTCCAGCTGCTGGCAGAAGTGGTGCTGGTCCACAAGCAGCCCCTACATCACCAAGGGGCTGTTGGCAAGGCTGCAAGATGTTCCTCCCCTTCCCCACATGTACATCCAGCTCCACCTACATGGCCTTCCCCTGCTCCACGGTGCTATTTGGAGTCAAGGCCTCGTGTCCATGTGCACTTTAAACTGTCTCTTTGAGAGGCTGGCAAAGGAAACAACACCAGGCTGGGGGATAAATCAGCTGTTTTTGGAGGTGGCACCTGTGCTGGAAGGAGCACCCAGTGATTTCATTCCAGTGTAACCTCCTGCTGAAGTTATGTGAACTATATGCATTTTGGTAATTTTTGTCTATTTGGGGATCATTTTCTAACTTAGAACAAAGATAGTATTTCTGGGACACACAAGCATCTGTCTGGGTATGGCAAATGGGCAGCACCATCCTGCACACTTTGAGTGCTGCTTTCATAGAGCAAACAGCACTTTCACCCCAAAGACCCTGAAGAAATTAAATAAATACATATGAGGCAACAGCTGCTTTCTTTCTGTCTTTCTTTCTCGAATGCCAAATGCAATTCCAATTCCTTAGTTCCTCAAAATGTTTTCAGTGATTTCTGTCCTAAAGCTGCTTTGCTGCTATTGTCTGCTTCTTCAGAGCTAATGCAAACAGTCACAAGTCCGCTCTACTGGGGCAGCATTGCTGATAACTTTCCATGGCATTCACGATGTGATGCTGATTCCGAGATTGATTCCTTCTGCTTATATAAAGTTTGCTCCTTGTGGGCAGTCGTGATTATGTTTGTGCTTATTGCCTGGGTTCTTCCTTTGCCTGGGAATGAATGTATTGGAGGCCACAGATGTGCAACACACGCCTGCACGTCCCTTCATGCCATGAGGAGGTAGTTGCATTCACAAGCCCTCCCATCCCTTCAGGCTTACTGGTTCCACATCCAGCAGAACATTGCAAAGTTGATTCTGGAGCAAGATCAGCCTGACAGAGGGTTTAGAAAACAGGAGCTAAAATGCTGACCTCACTTCTCCTGAGGTGTCGTAAAGGAGTGCAGCTCTGGGTTATATTCACTTACTTGGCCTGACAAATAAGCTGTAGGTATTTAACCTGCTGGACCTTCACACGCTCAGGAGCTCCATTCACATTCATCTCACTGGACTAAACATGCTAGGAGGACACAAACTGTGAGACCTAGAGCCCAGTCCAGGAGATGTGGGTACTGGAGACTGTTCTCCACTGTGACTGATGCTTGTGGGTACTGATGAGGGCTCCAGAAAAGGCTGTCTTCTGAAGGCCATGTCAGCAAGTGGGTGACGTGAATGACAGATACCTCTAGAGAAGCAACCGTGAGATTATGACTGGGAAGTTCCTAACACAAGCATTGGTGTTATACACTATATCCAAATTATCGACAGATCTGCTGTGTTGGGATGATGTGCAAAAACTGACTTGGCCATTTTTACAGATACTGGCATGTGCTACAGCATCATTGGGTCATTATTTGCAGTTTAGCGAGGATGCACTCAGTCACTCAGGTAGCAGTAGGTTACCTAGCATTAAAGAGTTTAAGTAATTGCAAAGTCACAGCTTCTTGACTGCAAATACCAAAAAAGCCATAGATTATACAAGGGAAGAATGGGGGGGAACTCCCGATTCAGTAAAATGTGACCTTCCAGGAGCAGAATTTGTCTTGTAACTTATTCAGTACAGTATTTCCACTTCATTTTTTGCTTTTTTACACTACTTAAGACAAAGAAATGGCATGAACTCGTCTCTGAGGTATCAGGTTATCCACAGAAGATTTAATCTATCAGAGTCTTTTATACACCATCAGGCACAGGTATTCCAGTGATATATTGCCCTTTTCTGTCAGTCAATAATAAACAAATGCATCATATTCTTTACCCTCTTTTCAAAACACAGATATAATTGATGCTATTTCCTTGAGGGAAAAAAGAGTGTAAATAAAAAGAAGTAGCCAAAATTCTTGAATTGAGTAAACTGGCTCAAGCTGCAAGTTTTAAAGCCTTTTAATGTCCTGGATCACTCTTAATAAATACTATACTAGACCAAATTAGAACTAGGAAAACTGACACAAAACTGAGCGAATTTTGGGTTCGGACTCTCGAAGACACTTCATTCAGCCTCCAGAGTTCAAGTCTGATAAGGCTGAAGTGTTGCAGAGCTCTGTTCCTAACAAGCCCTTTGTGTCACACAGCTTGAATTTGTTGTGGGGCACAGACCCTGTGTTTTGATGCTGCAAAATGGTGGAGTTTGCAGAATTTGCTTGGGATATACTCTAATTCATGCCAGACCCCCTTTAAAGTGGCATAGCTACAGCATATCAGAAATACACTAGTTTGATTAAATTGTAGTTTGAATTGAATTTTGGGCAGGAAAGTCAAGGTGCAGAGAGAAAATAGTTCTTATTTCATGGGAACATATTCCTCCATTTCTCCATAATTTCTGCCTGCAAGGGGTTCTTTCTCTTTCTGGTCAGATACCTGCTACTTTGCTGAGTACAGGCATTAAAGGCTCCTCTACACCTTCCCATCCGTTTCTCATTTTTGAACAAAGCTTCACATCAAAACATGCATTACAATTGGAATAAATACCACTCAAAGTCTTCAAATGATACATCTGAGTGACTGTAAAAACAGTGCCATCATCTTCAGCCTGTTAAACCCATGTTCCAAAGGTACACTGAAGAGTGCTACTTCTAGCTCTCTCAGACCACATCAGTGCTTGCTCTTCACCCTCTGCATTGTTGAGGTGAGAGCAGGTGAGATAAATCTGTTTTGGTTTGTCCATGGGATAATTACATGAGCTTTAGGTGAAGCATGCATAAAATACCAATTTTATTTAATGATTTGTAAAGTGGTCAGATCCAGAAGAAATGGGACAGGTTAGATCATGTTTCTAGATGACCTGGGAACCATTTTGCAGCCTCCACTGGGATAACAGCTCAGTTGCTGGTTGCATAATTCATTTTTATCCTGCCCAGCTGCATACAAAGGTTAAAAAAAGATATAATTAGTCTCCTTCTCTGTTCCCACCTCTGGCCCACACAAACCTTGTCTCTTATTCAAACCTGTCATTGTTAGCAGTATAATCCAGGTCTCCTGAAAAGAGACAGCAATGAAAAAAAATATGGTAATTTAATTCAGAATGATCTTTCCTTTGTAGTTTTCACATTACTTTTGCAGATACATCTATTAATAACCTGTAGGAATCAGCTTCTATTTACGTAGCACTTTTCTTCCCAAAGGGTCTCTGAGTGCTTTGCTAACCTTAGGGATCATTTCATTCTCTCCTGACAAATGAGGCTCAGTTTCACCTTTATGGCAAACTTCAGGCAAAGGATGAGGAGAGAATACTGAGCCTGCCCCTCCACACTCTGCAGAGCTGCCAGATCCCTAAGTGGGGTGCAAGTATCCAGCAGAAGGTCTCCTGCCCCACACAGGTATGTATTGTTACTCCAGTGCCTGAGGATCATTTTGTCTTTCTCTCCCTGCCTCCCCTCTGGCTGCACAGAAGGAGCTCCAGCAACCAAGGAGATTCGCACTGTTCCTGTGTGGTGACGCTCCTGGTTCCCACTCCGCCAGCACTGAGCTCACCTTGAGCAATGTCATGACACCCTATGGTGTCAAATGAATTATTTATCCAATTTAATCAAAAAGCACTGGAACCCTCTGGGATTGTTGGGGAGAGAAATCCCGCATGGCTGTTACTGCTGTCTGTGGGGTTTTTTTGGGCTACAGGGGCACCCACAGGCACCCCCAAAACTAGTTCTCCTTGTGCTAGGTGCTGTAGTGGCATCCACCAAGTTGTAGCTCAGTGCTACCCAGTGTTAAAGGACAAGAGGCAATATGCACATGTTGAAATAAAGGAAATTCCACTGTAGTATAGATGGCCAAAGACTGGCACAGGTTGCCTACAGAGGCTGTGGAATCTCCATACTCAGAGATATTCAAAACCTGACCAGGCATGGCCCTGAACAATCCGCTCTAGATGACCCAGATTAGAGCTGGAGGGTTGGACAAAGTGGTCCAATGGTCCCTTCCAACTTAACTATTCTGTGCTTAGCTATTTCTGCTTGTGTAGAACAAAATGCAGGACATATTCCCAGATGTTTGCGATCACAGGTTGAAGATGAAGGAAGAAGTGGCAGAGTGAAGCATCCTGTTGTGCCCAGTTACCAGAGAGGTTGCTCAAAGGATTAGGATTCCCTCTGGGGCCGTTTCTGATACGGTGTTTCACCAGACCATGCTGGGGACAGAACACAGACGGCCAGGAACTGCCTCCCTTTTGGAGCTCAGTTGTTACAATGAGCTTCAACCTTGCTCACTGCATGTTTCAGCCTGGCTCAGGGGAAAATGAAAATAAGCTTCCACATGAACATAATACTATCTGTAAACAATATAGATATGAGTGTATGTGTATTTACAGAGTCCTCCTGCCTCAGGTATAGGCGTTCAACTCTTGGAATAGTTTCATGGGCTACCTATGTATAAGAGCACTGCCAAAGTTGTCATCCATATAATTTTCTAGTGCCTCTTGTAAGTTCCTTGAAGCAAGCTGAATGGATCCAGGTGCAGTAGTACTACTATATAAACAGTGATCAACTTCAGTGGTGAGCTCCTGGAGATCTTCATTTAGTGCGGACAGTCCCTGTGGGACTCAGGAGTAAATACTTTTTGTGAAACAAATGCTTTTTGAAGGGATTTGACTTCAAAAGCAGTTTCTAGTAGCTGAAAAACATGACCCAAAAAATTACTTCCGCAATCACAGACAACACCATTATTTCAGCAGGTGCCAGGCCATATTGCAATCAAATTTATGGTCTCAGGCCTCCCCACTCTGCTGTCCTAATCACAACTCTCTCTGTCAAAATCAACAGGATGATGTTGATATAAACCCTGTAATCTGGCCTTTTGAATAAATTGTTTAGCATTCCTGTCCATACCTTTTTGTAGCCCTGGCACATTGGACACCGTATATCATGAGGACTAGAAGAGTTTGGCCATCTCTGAGTGACCAGATGTAAAATCTCTATGAAGGATTTTTCTAACAAAGCTAATAATCAGGGCAGTGTTAGGTGTGTAAACGAGCCAAAGGCATGGCCTGTAAAGTTGGTACAAAATGTGTCTTTGTCGAAATCAAACCATTTAGTGACAACTTGCAACTTTCTAGTTCAGTTTTCAGTGATGTAACCAACCCTCTCACCTTTTTAGTTTTGTTGTGATCTTGTAGAAATGCTTAGTTTAATAAAATGCTTTTGGTGTTATTGCTTGATCGTTGGCTTTTGTGAGTATTATCTTCTGTATTTTGTATTACATAATTAGATAATATATAAACATGATATTGCTGATCTGGGATATTTGAGACATTAATTTGATGAAAAGTCTATGCAGAATTAATCAAGATAGTGCAGCTTGCACAAAGCAGTTTTTGTTATTGACATGACAGTAGTAAGCCAGCTCTTTAAAATCCATATAATAATAGCTTGGAAACAAATTTCTTTCGAATTTTAATTTCCTGAGGAATTTAATTTTTCAGTTCTACTTCAGATGATTTCATATTCATTTATTTAAGGTCAGAATTGCCTGTGGAAGCGGCCTCAGCCTAAACCAGTTCTAATTATAGTAAATAAGAATTTTCACAAAAGAAGCTCTACTGCCTTGAAACTGTTTTTGGACTTCGCCTTTGAAGATGCCTTTTCCAAACATATCTCAAGCTCCTCTTTTCAAGAGTGACACAAAAAAAGTACCAGTTCTTGTGTCAAATTTTCCTCCAAGGACTGTCACAAGACCACCTGTGTCAGTTAAGCCTCAGATTCAAGTTTTATGGACAATTTTGCTCAAATGATATAATTTTCCTTTACCATTGGGGAAATCCTTATACCATACAATGTCAATGTTTCATGCTTAAAGACACTATTTTGAATAAGGAAGTAAGGCTAAAAACTTAACTGTATTAGTTTTCACTTATCAGTACAGCCTCAGTGAGTCCTGTTTATTAAACTCATCTTTGTTCCTTATCTGTGTGTTCAAAGGTATAAAATTATGGGACAAAAATAGCATCAGCATTTGTAAAATCTCTAGAGAAAACCAGCTACTGGTGTACTTGACACCAGGGAGAACAGCTGGAGAGTCTAATACCCACCTCCTCCAACCACATAAAACCCAAGAATCCTGCCAAACTAAGACTAATGCTCCATACTTCTTCCTAATTTTGTCCCTATAACATGATTTTCTCTGTAAGACACAATTTTTTCTTTTTTGGTTAAAATATGGCACTGAGCTCTGTATTTCCCCTTATGCAGTTACCAGTTTAACAAGCAACCACCTTTGCTTAACATTCCTGCGGCTTCCTTCTTATCACTGCCGACATATCAAATCTGTCTTCCAATTTGTAGGCTAGAAGCAGGGGGAATAGAAGGGAGATAAAAATGCCCCTAAACTTGTCTCCTAGGACCGGCCATCCAGTAGGTCCATTTAAGCAGAGCTGCTGGCAGAAAGTGAAAATAAACTACAACAGGTCACTTTACCTAGTGAGAGATGTCTGAATTGGAGTCTCAGTTACACTTTCTCAGAACTGTAGGTACAAATCATAGAAGAGAAGGACTGAGAGTATTGGTTCAGATACTGCAGGCAGAAAACCTGTGCTGCCTGGGGAAACTTCTGCAGCCTCAAAGCAGGTGAGTCAGGGTCCGGCCTTCTGAGCAAGGATTTGACATCAGCATATTAGAAAACAAAAACTGCAGGGATGATAACACAACAAAGTTGAAAACAGAAAGTCCAGGAATTACAACAGGGTTTTTAAAAAGTTATATTGTTACATTGTATATATTATATATGGCTCTGCACATAAAGGCTCTGACATCTGTTCAGAGATACTTCAGAAGTCATGATCAGTGGATTAACATCTATCACTTTGTAGAACAGAGAAGCCATCTGTTTCACTGTAGGCAGGAATATGTGTATTGGCAGACATCAGTGTCAAGAGATACGCATCAAAATCAAACGCAAAAGCATGAACACAAGTGAATAGAAAGTAAATTGCAGAACTTCTGAACTAGGATATTCAGGTAATCCTGAATCAAATCTCTGAGCAAAGTGCTTCCCTGTGGAATATAATACTTTCTGTTCTGGCACTGTACTTGTACATATGCAGTAAAGCTGGGAAAACAGATTTTGATCTAACCTGCTGCTCACAGATGCTATTGATCTGGCATGAAGAAGGAAATGTAGCCAATGAGTATTTTATGTCAGGGATGAGAGCTAATTCAATATTTAAATATGCAGACAATATAATAGAAATAATATTCTCGTAAGGCATAAGGCTAATTAAAGTGTTATAAAGTCTCTCTCAGATTATCCACTTTATTCTAGTGGTCCAGTGGTGTCAGCATCCCTGACCGTCACGGCACATGGAAATCCCATAGAGACTAATTAAATTTTCCTGTCTTGCAATAAGAATACAGGGGATTATTTTTAAATCCTATTTTTCATGTCTATGATTTTATCCAGCTACAATGGATGTAACCAAAAGCACAAATATGCCTACGCCACCTTCTCATAATTGAGAGTTTGGGATTTGTATAACAGAGCCTGGAAGCCAGGGGGCCATAGCAGTTCCATCAGCACAGTTTGTTGACTGCAGCAGGATTAGGGCATGGTGTATGGGTTTAGGTGAGAAGAGAAACAAAGCCTTCATTCATAGCTAGAACTCGAGAAGAGGAGCCTGAGTACAGTTACGACAGATTACCACCTACCAGCTGATATATGAAGATAAAAACCCAATTGTCAGCTCGAGTGCTTCACAGCAACATAGTAAAAAGAGCCAAGGGCAATTGCAATGATGCAGGTGATGGACTTGTATGTATTAGAAACAGTAGCATTTGACGTAATGGTTTCAGCAAGAAATCTCACAAACTAATTTAAGATACACATCTTAGGGCTGAGATGTATCCCTCTTTAATTTGCAAAATCAAGGCAAGATATCATAAATATCCAGGCACACCTTCTAAACCTGGTCAGTTCAGCAAACAACCAGGCACATAGCATCAGAGGCTGCATTTCCTACTTGTTTTGTGATTATTAGTTTGTGGAAAGAGCAGGTAATGCTGAGTGAATGTGAAACTCTTCGAGAACAAGCAGTTTGTACTGCATGTATTTTCTAAGCATCTCCTTCTGCTTCAGAACATTGGGAACATTTGCATGAAAATAGAAAATCTTTTTCTCTGAAGAGCTGGTGCTCCTCTGCTGCTTGTTCAATGCATCAGGCTTACAGGCATTTGCTCTTACTCATGTACCCCTGCATTAAGGTTGAGTCCACAATACCATACAGAACTGCATTTGTGAGTGCAGGGTCCTGCTGAAAGCCATCAGCTGCCTTGTTCATGCGCTGACTTTGTTGGACTAGGACAAGACTCCTTTAAAAGTTAGGAATTAAAACTCTGATTCCCTTGACTTCCATGAAGCTACTTCAGCTTAGCAAAGGTATAAGTCTTGGGGTTTGAGTGACTAATTATGGCTCATACTGATTCTGGCCATTGCTGGGAAAATAAGTAGTGTGAACAAGCAAATTCCCTGGAAATTAAGAACATTTTGTTTCTTTTTAAATCTGGTTTTGTATCTAACTCAGACACAGCTGACAGTTTTTTTGAGTATGACATTAGTAACTCTCTGCTGTTTTGCAAATAATGATGCTGGACCGATGAGCGGAGTGGAAAATGTTAGCACCTTCTCTTTGGCAGCTCAGGACTGCTTCCCAGCTGAAGGGATGGGTGGGCATCAGGCTACCTGTATCTGCCTGGATGACTCAGCCCCATTCGCTGGCATTGACATGTCCACAAAGAGTTAATGCTGTTCTGCTGACTCACTGAGGCAGATGAATCTCTTTGATGAACAGCAAAAGTGTCTCACTGGAGAAGGGACAGCCAGCAAGGCACATAACAGGGGCGCACATATAACTACTCTGCCGACCACCACAAGTGGTACCTGTGTGCTGCTTCAGAATTCAAGTCTGTTTCTGCACACCAACAGCTCACAGCAGCTCTGAGAGCCCCAGTCTGAGGTGTTGATGCACAGCCTGGAGGCAGGGAGGAGTTCAGTTTTTACTGCTAATTTTACTGACGGTGTTGGTGCTGCTGTACTTCAAATGTCACTGATTTGTTTCATGCAGCATCTCCAAAGTATCACAGTTTGTCTCAGCTTGCTCTGCTGAAAGTCCTAGCCAAGGCCTGTACATCTCTCCTTTTGTAATCTCCTCTCTGGCTACACCATCTGGAATTTTTCATTCATTTGGGCACATCACTCTTTTTCCACGGTTCTCTTGTCATTCCTCCTCTTTTGCTGCTCAAATGCAAACTCACTTTCAAAGCCTTTCACAATTTAATCATGCCTCATACCGGTTCTGGTATTTGTTATCCTTCCACCCACCCTCACTTTGTTGATTGCAGCCTCCACTTTTCCTTCTTTATTCTACACTTTCTTTTACAGCTGGGGACAAAAATCTGCAGTGAAACCAGCTAAGTCCATGCTGTAGACTCCCTTACAATGTCTCTGCCATGTATCATAGAGCACTGAAGAACCAGCTAGTAACAGAAAGACAGAGGATCCCCTGAACTCAGATTATCTTATTCTCACTTATTTTTTGGAGAAGTTCCTTAGGATATAGGCCATTGACAATGTCATGTTTGTGTGTCTTCTGTATGACAAAATAAGTTTCAAATTACCTGTGAGCTAGCTTGTCTTCCTCTCCTGTGGAACAGGAGTGCTTCGTAGTCCTTCCAACTTCCTAGGGAAGCAGGGTTCTATATTTCATAGCTGCACTTTAAAGCCACTGAGAGACTGAGGCGACACTGGATGTAAGTGCCAAACCCACATCTGCTTAGTGCAGACTGATACCAGACTTTTTCACCTGTCTCTTTTTCTCTACAGAGATAAAAAACATTAAAGACAAGCCCTAGAGCCATGTTCAGAACAGGCTGGGAAACAAAGTATTTGCAGAATTAAATGCTTTCCAGGGAGCTATTTTTCAATGTAGTATTGTAGTAAATGTTTAGATTTTCCAAAGACAAACTCATGAAATAGTCATTAAGCAATGCTATTTTATGTACAAATATTTTGCAGAACAATTTAATATGTAATCACACCAAATGTTTTTCCATTCCTGCTACCTCCACAGCATTGGCATTAAACAACTACTGCTTTACTGGATCTCTTTCCTCCTGTGACACCTCAGGGCTTGCTCAGAATCCCAGGGATCATTTAGATGTTCAGAACATATGTGCTTCATGAACTTTGGCACTTGGTCAAGCCCACCCTATCATGGCCTTTGGCAACTGCTAATAACTAAGCCTGAGTCCTGCAGTGTGTATGCTCTGATGGGAACAAAGTTCTTACATTGCCCTTTAGCCTTATCTGAGGTTTCTTTTAAATGACCCAGATTGCTGCTCTCTCTACCTGCACCATTTAATTTGGATTAATTACTTTTTTTTTAACATATCAGATCCGAAATTTGCCAGTTTCAGCCAAGCTCCAACACTGGATAGGTTGGCTGGCGAGATAAATATGAGGCAAATAGGTTATAAATACAGTCAGGCTCCTGGCCAATAAAATATAAAATAAGCAAGCGTGGTAGTTACAAGACAAAATAAATATAGTCCAAGGCTCAGTCTTGCCTAAGCTTTAGAAGTTCAGTTGGGAGGAAGTCTCACATGAGTGAGGGTTTTGATCAACCTGCAAGTGGGAACCTAGGCAAGAACATGAATCCAGTCTTCTGGAACACTGCTTCATGTCAAATCCGATCTTAAAAACTTCATTGTATAGATGGAATACATGAAAGTACTGTATTTAACACTCATTGTAGGCCAACTAGGCTTATCCAATCTATATTACAGGGGGGTTTTATATTTTGTGATTACCTCAAGATCACCTTCAGCTGTGAAGGTGCAAAATTTGTTCCTTGGAATGCTCTCTTATACCCATTCCCACAGAATCTTTTTTTTCCTGTTTTTTTCTTTTTGATGTTTATCTGAAAGCCTCAATCTATATAAAGCATGCAACAAAAAAAGTTCTGAAGGTCTATTAATACATTCCCATTAGCATCTCTGCATATATTTCACGCTGATCTTTAGAATTGAAAGTGTTTTTAGTTTGTGCTCGTACAACACACAGTCTAGCAGAACACGAAAGAGGAGTTCCTAAGTACTCCTCAGAGCTCCCAGAGCCCTCATCCAGCAGGCCCTATACTGATATATCAGGCCTACTGATACCACCCTCCAGTTTCAAAAATGTTTTCCCGATTTCTAGCAATCGTATTTACAGACGGATTCCACTTTGTATTAATTGCCATGGGTAACTCCTCCTCAGTACTCCTTCTAGGAGTCCTGATTGGTGGTTGCTTTCCCTTGGTCCACACTTCCATCATCTGTGCGGCTTGCAGACCATGGGAGCCCGACCAGAGCCCATTTGACATGCAGCAAACAGCCCTGGCCATCACTGCTCAAAGCCCTTCCCTTGCCTGACTCCCTCAGCTACGCAGGTACAGCTTTTTGCAGGAGTGTGTGGTGATCTGGATAAAGGGTTAAAGATTGTGGTTAAGGCTGAGCTGAAAATGCTTACAGTTTTTTAATTAAATAGGGCATGACTATCAAAGTTATTTTAAAATTGCAGTCATCTGCCCCAGCTCTTGCACGTGGGTCATTCTGTGGCTTCAGGGACATCTGTTTGTATAACTGAGAGGGTGGTGCAGAGGCAGAATCTGCTGCTGATAGAAATGCCTGTGAAATTATGAGCTTAGTGTCGTTACTGAGAGAGATGTGCTGACTTCTCTGGAGAGATTATGCCCTTGTTGTTGGCCTGCTTGCCAATTGGCTGTTCCCTTTTTCTGGGCTTCTGGTATTCAGGTAAGAGTGGTACGAAACCCTGGTTTGTTGTGTGCAGCACATGAACTCTGTTTTCTGCAGATAAATTGTTCTGACATGATGTAGCAGTAGCAAGGTGCTTAGTCCAAACAGCTTCTGTTATCTTTTTCAGAAGCTTCAGTGGCCTTTAAGTATTTCATCACAAATAATTTCTGGCAAATCCACAAGAATATCAAGCAAAAAGGAGGAGAGTGAAAGTCCTGATTACTGTACTTACAGTCAGAGAAACACCTTGGTGGGCAGTACGAAACACCCCTTAGCTCCTTCCTCAACCAGCAAACCAGTGATTGTCGATGACTCTTCAAAGGAGTCATTCCACAGACATTACATGATCAGTTCACTTCCTTGCATTACTCTGAGACTCTCCCCCCACATCAGCTGAGAAACCATTAGCCAACCAAGCCTTCTAAATTGTATCACAGAATCATTCTTCCTCAGCTAGGAACAAGCATACCTCTCAGAACAATTCCCAGGATGATTTGATCCTACTCCTTTCACAGAACCGAAACTGCTTTTTTTTCTGAGAGGACTCAAGTACCACCTTCCTTCTCTCGGCCCAGCCTCCCTCTTCAGCTGTTGACTGTGATATTCTCCTTATTTACCTGGCACTTTTACAGAGATTGGTAATGCATCACTATACTTACTTGCTCCCTACATCTTTTTCCCGTAATTGACAGTAGGAGTCTTTCCACAGAAAAATATCGCTGTGATGTTACAGCTGCGTATCCAACCCTGTACTCCACTACTTTCCTGTCTTCTCTTCCCACATTCAACTCCTTTCAGAAATGACAACCTCAAAAGCATATCCTCTGTTAAGAAAAGTTCTGCAGTTACTCCCTTTCCTCAGCACAGATCCACATGAGTTGGCTGAATTGAGAAATACTGCCTGAGCATCAGAAGCTTTTGACTTGAATGCAACTATGGATTTCTTTCTGGAATCAGTATCTGCTTAGGATCAATTTTCACAAGCTGCAATGAGACTTGAGGCTCTGAAACAGCATCCTCATGAGAAGCAGTTTTAATGGCACTTGGGCAGAAATACTTATTCTTGATTTCATCTTACTTGAAGTATTTCACAAGCAGTACTTTATTAAAAATGCTTAGTTAAAATGTCACTAAAACAATTCCAAAGATTCTGATGGTCCTTTACTATTAATCTTCACCCTTCCAACTGCTCTGCAGTCTGTCTTATGAAACTCCTACTGTCTTGTTACCTCATTATTCCCTTCTAAAATTTTATCATTATAGCCCACTTCACACCTCCTCTACCATACTGTCAAATGCTGCTGTGACCTAAGGTACATATTATAGTTCTAGTTATAGCTGTAGAATCAAACCTGCAAAACCTACACTCTGATCTGCCTGTGACATGTAGGTCACCTTTGGCTGGCCCCCAATATCTTTATGCTTCAGCCTCCCCAGCCATAAAACTACTTTGTTCTTGGAGATTTATGGCTGAAAACAACAGAATAGAGCTATATAATAATTCTGCTTACAAAGTTTTCAAGTGCGCTGTAACCTCTTTGAATGACTGAATCCATGCAGAGATTAATTATATCCGGTAGACCTAGAAATAAAGTATCTGTAAAGGGCCCTGCTGGACAGCGCCTTTCAATCAATGATCTAACACACTTTCTGCTTCTTCCACCCACTTGGTCAATTATTCCTTGATGAAGAGGAATAGGTATGAGGCACCCATGTATCTCCAACCTGAAATAAATTGCTGTCTTTTAGCTCTTTGCTATGGAGGTCTAAAGGATGCTGAATGCATTTAAATTTCCTGTGGCAGGTTATCTTTCCTTGCAGAAAAAGAAACTTAGCTCAAGTCTTCCCCCCCCCTCCAGTTTCTTCGCAAATACCCCTGACTGCATTCAATTGGATGCTGGGAGTGGAAACCAAAAGAACTGAAGCTCTGCCTGAGAACATTTGCCACCCACATACTGCAACAGTGTTCGGGAGCTAAATCTTATTTATGAGGCTTAGTTTCGTTTCCAGTCCTTTGTGCCAAAACTCCCAATGCAATGTAATTTGTGCACACAGAGGCCACACAGTTTTGGCATTACTTGCTACACACTAGCCCTCTCTTAATCTGGTCTGGGGTCTGTAGACATACTATAGCCCCACAAACGTGTGGGAGTGTGGATATGACAAACAATATCAGGAGAAGCATGTCGAGACACATTCAACAGGCAATAAACATTATCAGAGAACTCTTAAATAAGACACACGGAGGAATGTATTGACTGTATTGCAACATTTGAGCACGAGCCCAGAACTGGATGCAGACAGCCTGCTTTGAAGGTTTCATCAGGCATCCTTCTCTGTAGTAAGCAAAACCGAAAACCTAGCCAAACTATAGGTAGCCAGTACCCTTTGGACGAATTTGGGACCACACACAAACACATTTTGCTACTCAGATAGCTTTTGAATAGAAGGCAAACAACTCTGGATTTTGTCATGATATATTTAGGCACAGTTTTTAAAAGAAAACCAATTCACTACCTTCATTCATGTCAAATAATATCAAATTTAAAATTCACTCTCTACCTTCATTCACTTCCCTCAGTCACCTGAAGGACTTGAGGCTGATATTACAGGAACTCATTTGCCAGGTGAGAATGTGTCCATGTGTCACTTTGACGTGGGAACAGGTCTGACATGGGACCAATGGCAATCACAAAGGAGAGCCTTATGGACTTCAGTTCTATCCTTTGGGAAAGACTAGTGTAATCCTTTTGCATCTCTATTTGTCAAAAAAGGGCTGCAAAGACAAAGAAGACAGTCTCAGTTCTGGGTGCCTGCCAGGATAACTTAACTCTGTCCCATCCTCTGCTCCAAGTAAAGACTGAGAAACGTTTGTGTCATTAGTTCTGGCCCTCCCCGAGGCTCCAAGCGTCAAACTGCAACACAGCAAGCCCCAAACCGTGTCAAGAGTAATACTGTAACAAGCTGCAGTATCTAGTCTGATTGTAAACGATCTGATTGTAAACGATCATGCTTATAAAGCAGCGTTTCAAAAACTCTGCCAAATCTAAGGGCCACCACGCTTGGGAGCTCTGGGCTGCTCGTAAGCAGCTTCTTCCTTTAAATCTTTGCTACAAGCACCGACAGCGCCTGTCGGATGGGTGGGAGGCCTGTGGTCCAAGGCCAGGTTTGGACACTCAGCTGCGGCAGCAGATCCTGGGGCCGAGTACGGACTTGGAGGGCACCGCTGGGGAGGACGCAGCCACTGAGTTTAAACTCCTATTCCCCGCGTCTCCCGTCCCGTCCCGTCCCCTTCCTATAAAGTCGCAGTGAAAGCGTGTGCAGTCGGTTCCTGGATGCCATTCCCGCATCCGCGCCCCCCGCCCCGGCCCGCGGCGGCGGCGGGAGGGCGCTACCTGCTGACAGCCCCTTTTCCTCGCCCTTGCCCACTGAGGGAGCGGCGGCGGCGGAGCTGGGAGGCTCCGGCTCTCCCCTCGGACACGGGCGCGGGCTCCCGGCGCGGTGGCGGCGCGGGAGAGAGGTCCCTGCGGGGAGAGGGTCCCCGGCTGAGGGGACAGCGGCGGCCGCTGCCGGCCCGCACCCCGGGGAGGGAGCGCTGCCCGCCCGGAGCGCTGCTGCCCCGGGCCAGCTCCGCGGGGCGCGGCAGCGGGACCGGGCGGGCTCAGGGCTCCTCCCGCCGGGGCGCTGCCGGGCCGGNGGCTCTAAGTTAATGCCATGCTGCCGCTGCTCTTCCCGGCACTGCTGGCCGCCTGCCTGCCGCCCTGCCAGGGCTGGAGCCCCTCGGCGGCTGCCAGCGGGCAGGAGGAGCAGGAGCAGGAGCTTTTCTTGCCCCCTGCCAACTCCTCCTCCCGCTCCTTGGCCAGCCTCGAGATGGACCTCGACGGGGCAGCGAGCAAAGAGGAAGGCAGCACCGACAGCCCGGGCACGCCGGCTGCCCCTAGCCAAGAGCCTTTCCCTTCCGCTCCCACCACCTCCGGGCAGGAGCAGCAGGAGCAGCAGCAGCGTCCCCAGCCGCAGGGGCAGCCGCAGCCCGCCGAGGACCCGCACTGCAACATCAGCGTGCAGCGGCAGATGCTGAGCTCGCTGCTGGTGCGCTGGAGCCGCCCGCTGGGCATCCAGTGCGACCTCCTGCTCTTCTCCACCAACAGCCACGGGCGGGCCTTCTTCTCCGCCGCCTTCCACCGCGTGGGGCCGCCGCTGCTCAT
>VXBT01004542.1:20668-132684 GCA_013400235.1 Oriolus oriolus
CAGTACTGGCTGCAAGGGGAGCCGCTGAATTTCTGCTGCCTGGATTTCAGCCTGGAGGAGCTGAAGGGCGAGCCGGGCTGGCGGATGAACCGCAAGCCCATCGAGTCCACCTTGGTGGCGTGTTTCATGACTCTGGTGATCATCGTGTGGAGCGTGGCCGCCCTCATCTGGCCCGTGCCCATCATCGCCGGGTTCCTGCCCAACGGCATGGAGCAGCGCCGCGGCACCGCCGCCGGCACCGCCACCGCCGCCGCCGCCAAGTAGCCTCTCCCGGTGACCCCCTTCTCTTCGTCTTGTGCTGTGGAGGGACGCGGGACGGACTCTGTCGTGTTTTTCTTGTTTGCAGCGTGCCACAGGTGCGCGGCGGGACGTGGGGCCGCCTCCGCGCCCGGCCCGGCCCCGAGGGCAGCGGCCCCGAGGGGACCAAATCATATGTGCGCGTTTTGTATCTTTAATACCCGTTTTAAACGAACCTTTTAGTTAAAAAAAAAAAAAAGCAACAAAAACCCAAACAAAAAAAGTCCCCCAAAAACAGGCAAGAAAAAGCCCCCCTAAAAATTCAATGGAGGAAATAAAAGACCCTCCTATTCGGCTGCATTTGTTGTCGGAGTAGCGTTTTTGTATAGGCTGTAGTCTGAACGGGTTTTTCCTTTATGGACAGAAAGGGATGTCTCTCTTTGACAGAATGGAGAACCGAAGCGGTATATATATTGTTATTGCTGAAGCTGAACTTCAATGAACCTTTCACACTGTATTTCCTGGTTGAGATAGTGTGTATTTATTATTGTAGCTCTGCATTATTTGGCTTTTAATACAGAGGTTTTCTTTCTGGAGCCACTGTAGCCTTTTGTTGGTCTGTTTCCTCCAGGGTGGAACAGAGGGTTTGGCTGGCCTTCCTGTCTGCGAACCTGCCACGAAGCTCCTTTCCCCATGAAATGGTGTTACCAGGGCTGTTGGTGGCAAAAGGAGAATCCCAAGCCCCTTCTGACTGGTGTTTGCCCTATCTGTAGGCAGATACAGATGTGGGTCTGTATGCATACACCAGCGTTGGGTGGAGAGGGGTGGGGAACACGGCTGTGCCAGAGATCCTCCAAGGCGATTTCATCTGCATAGCACCACAGACTACGGCTTTCTCCTCGGTTTGAGGTTGGGTGGCTTCAGTCCCGGGAAGATGAGGCCCACTCTGAGTTATGCTAAACAGCGTGGGGCAAGTCTTTGACTTCCACAAAGTTCTTTCCTCAAAACCAGCTTAGATGCAGTGTATTTGTTGGAGACACAGTAATACTGTACCTCTTTTTCATCTGCCACTCTGCAGGGTTGCTCACAGCAAGTCTGTGGGGTGAGAAGGCAGGAGCTGCCAGTCCAGAACTAGATTCCAGCTGCTGCTGTGCAAGCATGCCAAGAAGAAAGATTTCTTCTCTCTTGTTTGAGCAGACAGTTGTGTAGCCTGAAATATCATTTGTTGTATACTTCCAACTGTTTAGCCTTATAAAAAGTTGTTTCATTTGCCTTAGACATGATTAGTCCAGCTGAAGTTTCTAAAACCAAAATACAAGCTAAGTGACAAATATTTGCAATAGGAATTCTCATTCTTTTGTCAACATCAATGTATTTAATTTGCTAGGAACGCATGAATTTGCTTGGGGGTAATTTGGTGTATTCAGAATGTATGGTGGAAATGACTGGATGAAAAGTCTGGAAGGATTAAATTCTTAGGATTCTCATATTTTTTAATTGAGAACAAAGTAAAATAAATGCATGCTCTGTGTGTATGCTGTCTGGAAAAATAAAGACAGAGAGTGAAAGATTGACAAACAGCAGAAATAAATCAAGATTTAAAAATGCTCCATGTTACTGGGCTGCCTCTACACCCACTGTTTCTCCTGTTAATCCTATTGTTGGGGTTGTCACTTGAGTAAACATTGCAGTTGCGTTGTTTGCAGAAAGCAGAGGATCCAGTCACTGTGAGAAGTGTTCTCCTGACCTGTTGATCCAAAGGGCAGCTGCCCCTGTACGCCTAGTTTAGAGAGCTCCTGTTTTCTTTCCTTGATGTGTAAAAACAGTGTCATTTCCACTTTGTGCAAACTCTTGTGCACAGACATTTGACATGCTAGAGAGAAATTCTTTGCCTATCATGTCCTGTGTGACAGAGACTCCTCTCCATACTGAAAGGCAGCGCTAGCAGGAAAACATGAAGATACTGCTAACACCCTCTCAAAAGAGAAATGTTCTACATATGGAATAGACCTCAGAAAAGTTCCCATGCTAGGGAATGATTTCATCTTTTGAATGAGATGCCTTTAGGCAGAGAGTTAACAATTTTTACTGGAAGTTTTTCTGGCTTTATTAATTCATGATGTATAGTCCTCCTTGTGATCCAGGCAGCCTGTGCGTAAATTCAAGGGTGGAATATCTTTTTTGCTTATCCTTGTTTCACCAGTGATGTAATGTTGGGAGTTTTTTTCTGAATTGCGTCAACATAAACAAGGGAATGGTGTTACTGTCTGAAACAGGCAGCTTCAGTTTTTAAAGGCTTATTATTTGCAGTTCTTGCAGACACGTAGCAGGTGGTACACCAAAACTGGTACAAAATGGTTTGTTTTTCTAACTTCTATCAATATCAGCTTGAATACAAACTTTGTGATTAGACAGTGCCACATTCAGAATATTTTGCTGCTTCACTTAAAAAACATGATACAAGAGAGGGATTTTCTCATAGCTGTTCTATAAATACACTTGTAACTGGACCTGTTATTAAAAATCTGCTAAGACACAAATATTTAGAACACAGGGATGGCATTAAACAAGCAAACAAACTCCAAAAGCAAATCTTGTCCGGAATACAAAAAACTGCTGTGTTTTCAGGGAGTACTGATCTCAGACACAACGTGCAAAGAGCCCTTGTGGGTTAGGGAAGGTGTTTCCTTAGTCACAGTAACCGTGGGCATAAGCATGTTCCCTTCACAGAGAGAGACCAGTCCGTGTTTCTGTGCCTTGAAGAGGAGTTTAAGGCACAGCTGGGGGCACAGGGATTACCTGCTGTACAGGCTGTAGCCTGGATCTGACTTCCTGAACACCCGGGTTTCAGTGAGGTGGCAGCAGGGCTTCTCCTGTAGAGAACAGAGAGTGGAAATGCACTATGCAAACTGTGAGCTTTCTTCAGTCACTGTTATATCTAATATCAATAACTCTGCTCCTGTAGCTGTGGCTGCTACTATGACTCTAAGTAAACTATAATTTTGACTAACTTTTGCCTTCATCCATGGGAGTTGCCATCTAAATGCAACCCAGAAGAGGCAAGCCCAGGGCAATGTGAAACGATATATCTGCACACCAGCTAGTTTAAGATTCCAAGTTTAAACACTGAAATGTCTATTTCTTTTCTTCCTCACTGGCAGTGGAGCTTTATTGTCTCTTAGCTGGAGTTGATTCTAAGCCATTTTTATTCGTTTGGATTTATTTTTAAGACCAGCTGGTAGCAGGGTCAGCATGAGAGCAGATTAGTCACCATATATAATCCTTTATGTACTCAGGGAGGGCATATATTTGTACATATCTATCTACATATGAGGACTCACTGTGTAGAACAGAAAGTTAAAGCAGAAGTGAGAAAAGGGATGATGAGGAAACAAATCATACAGAGGAAGTAGTACTGGTTTTCCTTCACTGTTTGTTGGATCATGTTTCCTGGTAAGTTATCCTGACTTTATTTATATACAAGTGTTTGTTGGAAAGCAAGGGATACCTAGAAACAGAGGGTGTTTATTGATTTACTTTTTAAAATGTAATTCAACTCTATTACAGGTTTTTATTTTCATTCCAGGAACCAGGAACACTCTCGAGATTCAGCATTAGAAGGTACTAGGCTTGTCTGCTAGTGTTAGAGTGGTACAATTTTTTTCTATATATATAGACCTCAGAATTTAATCTCTCAACTATTTTCTTGGTTATGTTTCATAGACGTGTTAGAAGCAGAAGTATACAGAGGAATATGTCGTTTTAGCATGGATACAGTTTTGCTGTTACTTAGTGCCACATGGATTCCAATAATAAAAATATAAAAATGTAGTACAGCATAGTAATAGTTACATATTATGTAAGCACACTGTTGCTCAATAGGTTGTCAGTAATCAAGCATTTCTGTATGTCAGGAGGCATTTGGATATTTGGGGTGAAATTGCCATACTAGGTTAAATGTAATAGTTGTTGCTTATCCAGGGCTTAGCTCACCAGTGCTTTCGATGATTAATGCGACTGCAACAGCAAGACTATTTGTGCAGTGAATGTTACTCAATATGAGTAAGGGCTACTGAACCAGACCCTAGAAAAACCTAATTAAAAGCTGTAGTTGGCTGAATAAGTATTATTCATCATGACATCTGCTTGCTGAATAAAAATATCTCCAGGGCTGACATTACATGATCCCAGGGGCCAAACAAAAGCCTAGTGAAATCGAATAGTTAATTGAAATTTTGTAGGACTGGAGATCAAAGGATTTATTTTAAGATACATATATATATATATATATATATGTATATCTAGATGTAAGGGTAGGTATGATGTTCTTGTTCCTCTGGTTTTCATAGATGTGGTTTACAAATCCAAAGCCAGGATTTCTCAGTCCAGTGTAGGGCCTTGCCAGTTTGGAAGTTAGCTTCTTTCTGAAGCTGGTGTGAAAATGTCAGTTATTTTTCAAGGAATTTTACTGAATAAATGTAGGTTTTTTTCCAGTATTTCAGGGAGAGGCCTTGACTTTGCAAAAAACATTTGTAATGATTCTGGGAAAGTGTGTAAATATCGAATCCCAAATGTATTCAGATTTCAAAGCATAAAAAATCTTTTTAATCAGTAACTGATTTTTAAAAGCGTATTTTTAAACAAAATAATTGGTTTCCATTTTTCCCCTCAGAAACTGAACATTTCAGTGAATATCAGAAGTGCATTTGAGGGTTTCACGCTGTGATTTTGTATGTGATTTTTTGTAGAAAAAAATTCTCTTCTTTGATTTGGAATTGGTAACAGCTTGTGACAGATAAGTTACTGTATTTCTTGTCTCATCTTCGTAATAGTTCTGGTTAAATAAGTTGTCCAAAACAATTGTAAATCATTATAATAATAAAAAAGTAGCTTAGCCCAATTGTTGTGTTTCTGTTCTACTGTGCTGAGGAAGAAAGCAGTCTGGTATAAAATTTGGGATATTAGAGATGTTTATTGGAAAGACCTGGATGGTGTTTAATTAGATTTGTGGTCAGGCTTTAGTCTCACAATCACATCTCCAACTTTTTATAAAGTTTGGGTTCATAACTGAGTGTAGCAGTTTGAGCATTTATATGTCAATCAGAGTCCCTGGATCTGCACGTTGGGAAAACCAGGATCTAAAACATTATCTCTTATTTTTGCTTTCTTATTATCTTGGCAGGTTAACAATGTCAGAACAAAAGAGATCAAAACTGGAAGATGCAAATATCCTATGAAACGCTGTTTGTTTCTGTGTGTTTGACTTGTTCTTAGCTGTCATAGAAAACATCAGATTAATGAGACATAAATAAGAGATCAGTGCTGTTCTGAGGAAGTGAACTTCACTGGGAGTGTGAAGTTAAATTATATTTTTGTTCTTTGTAAGGTGAGACTTGTTAGAAACAGTGGGATTGTACCTTGTTGGTGTCATTCTGGGTGTTGCTAAGCAACACAAAGTGGTTTAAGTGGAGATACAGAAGAAGATAGTGGAGGAATAAAAAAAACGAGACACAGAAAAGGGAGTAAATGTGCCAGCACATCCTGCAAAGAAGTTGCAAAGTATCAGCTGGGAAAAAGACAGCGTTTAAGATCACAGAGAAAAAAGAAAACTGACACGAGGTGAATTAAGAACTTGATTACGTACTACATATTCAATCTTTCCATATTCAAGCTTTTCAGCTCTTTGCTTGAACAACGGATAGCAGTTTTGGCCCCAAGTGGCACAACTAGTGGCAAAAGAGAATAAAAGCCTGGAAAGAAATGTGAGTCTTAAGAAAAATTAAGAAATGACACCACCATACCATTAATAAAACGAGAGTTCACTCTATGTGTTGCTGGCAGCTAAACAACAAAATGGCAGGGCACTTTCATGCATATGTTATCTGTTCTACCCCAGGTCACGGCACCAAGCCTGACAGAGTTCAAGAAGTGTTTGGGCAATGCTCTCAGAAACATGATGTGTTTTTTGGGGTTGTCCTGTGCAGGGCCAGGAGCTGGACTCAGTGGTCCTCATGGGTCCCTTCTGCCTCAGGATGTTCTGTGATTCTGTGGTTCTGATTCTACTTTAATTTTGCTTCATATGTTCTCTGAGGTCGTAAGGAAAACATGCTAAAATATCATTTTTATGGAATGGGTATGGTTCTTCCATCACATCTTGCATTGATCCAGACCAAAAATATGTTTCTCATTGTCCAACGCAAGAATGTTCATCGTAACTGTATTAAAGCTTTCCACCTGAACTGAAGCAATGCTGATGTGCCTGCATGTCCCAGGCTGGGTCAGGTCACTGCCGCAGACAAGACTACGTGCTGGAATGCTGTGGACGGCATTCTGCTCTTTATTGCCAATACTTTCTCACTCAAACGCTTTAACTACTACCTACATAATCTTCCTTTATTTGTGCCTGTCTTCATTGTTTCCAAAGTTTCACTCCATTTGTCTTCTGTCATTGAAAATTAATCATTCTTAAGATTTGTTCTTTCTCACTTGGTATCTCCCTCTTCCCTTCTCTCTTCCCATAGCATGTATTTATCTTGACATTTTCTGCCTTCAGATTTCCCACCTGTCTTTCCCACAAGTATGTCTTTTATTATCAAGCCCTAAAAAAGTGCTTCAGGAAACTGGGCTGTCAGTTTCTTCTGCTTTTCCACTCTGCTTCCCACCCGTTCAGACTGTACCTCTCATGCCTTTGGCCTGTGACACTTCTAAGACAAAGATGAACAGGAAACCTTGTGTTGAGGGCAAAACCCAAGTGCAAAGTTGTCTCTCCCACCAGTCCTGTCGTCACAGGACTTCTTCCACACATCTGCCCCAGACAAGGGCCCTAAGTTATTTTGTCTTCTGGTAAATGAAAAGTAGACCCATTTGAAGAGTGAGTTCCTCCTTAATTGCAGTATTCACGCATGGGCATGGGCCTGGACTCTGCACACATGGAGGAAAAAGTGCAAAGCTTTATTGCGCATCAGAAATTCCCTTAAATGCCAGTACCTACAGGATATCACATCATATAAACAGGAAAGATGTTCACCTCAGTGTCCCCCAATCACCTGGAGTATTTCCCAGACATTGCCTATTATGGTAAAAGGTAAACAGTACCCTACAAGGTCACAAACTGCAATTATCACATCTCATAGGTCTGACACTGTCCAGAAACCCACAATCCTCTCTCAGCCCATCCCCGGTGACCTGGCTGTAATCCCAGGGGCACCTCCAGGTCTGAGAACGAAGCTCTTTCTTCGGCCTTCAGGGCCTATCTCTCTTCCAGCACACAGTGTACCCCAACACTTAATTTCTCCAAGTCCTGTCTCTGAATCACTCTCTACTCATGCCCCTGCCCAAAACCCTATCTCATGCATCATGGGAGCCCTCCCATGTCGGTTTTCCCACGTATCCTCAACTGAAATGTTAGGATGCGTCTCATCCTGCCTTCTGCTCTAACCAAAGGTAGGTGTCTCACAGCCAGAGCAGAAATGATCTCACTTAGGAGTGGATCAGCATTTAAAGTTACACTCAGCTCAGGCATGCAACCACAGGGCCAAAACCCATTACTTTTCAATTAAATCTTGGATTCTGAAGAGAGTGAACACCATTGCCCTGGATGATGGCACATGGGAAAGTTGTATGAGCAGTGGATCTGGCAGATTTTTCAAGTGTTAGTCTAGCAGCCTTCTGGCTTTGCTAGTTAATGGCTGAGTGACCAGGCTAACTCACCGCAGCCTTCCTGTTATAAGATGATAAATGTGTACAGCTCAGACTGGGGCTTGTGAGGTTCAGGCCTTATGAAAACTTGTCTGTGTCCCTCTAGCTGTGGACAAAATAATATTTATACTTTTCATACTGGTAGTGAAAGGATTAATGAGGTAAATCCCATATGGCATTTTGAGCGTGTGAAGCACAATAAAAATGCAAAGCATGAACATGATTTTATTCCTTCTGTGTTCATTTTTGCACTGAAGGGCATGTGTAGAGCCTTGTGTTGTTCAATTAAGGTATTCTGCACAATTTAGCCAGGCAACAGCTGTACTTTGGAAATGTTTTTCCCATTGATAGGTGTTGCTGTGAGCAATCATATTAAAACAAATCATTACTAAGTGATGAATGTTACTGGAAGAGATTGTAATTAATCCACAAGAATCTGAAAGAATTCCCCAAAGTGTAAGAAATAATTTTTAGGAGGTGAATATATGAAAGATTTGGTGTGTAGGTAGCTGGTGGAGATCTAATCATGGGGCTATTTCACTTCTTTTCTTGCACTTTGTGTTTCATCACATTTTCTCTGGGGAATATGAGCTGTGCCTAATTATGCCAGAAATGTAGTTGCTCCTAAATGGAAACTGGAAAGTACTTTCCTCAGGCAATACTTAGTATGAATTCTTGAGATTTTTTTCATTTCCTCCAGGACATGTATAACACTTAATGATGCAGGGTCACATTGTTTTCTTAATACAGAGAAACCCACTTTTGGGGCATGATGTTTATATGCAACACCTCATGCAGTCCCTAAGATGAGCATTTCCCACGGCACCTCAGTTCCCGCTATCTGTTTGTGGGATCGCATAGGAGCTGAGAACACGAAGACTGATGTCTTATCCCTCTGTACTCTCGGCCACACGTGGCCTTTCCTTCTTTCCTGGAAGCACAGTTATGGTGGCTACTACTGCGAATAAATTTACAGCAAGCCCATGTAAGCAGCATTTTCTCACAAAAACAAATATAGCTGTACTGGTAGCTGTTCATGGAGAGGACCACCACCAGCAGATCTCTCATTCCTCTTCCTCATTTGGTTGCATTCCATGCCTATGGAGTGCTCCACAGCTCCATGGCTGTGGACCTTCTTTATAGGTCCATGTGGGGCAGCTAAGGAAAACCATATCCACCATTTTGGAAATGAAAAAAGGCTTGGCCTAAAAATAATTTTGAGCAGAAAAGATCTTTAGCTGAGCTTTCCGGGAGTGTCTGTGCATTATATGAGCCAAATACTGAAGCCTTTATCCTATACTCAGAGTTTTGCAGGCTTTTTTGGCTTGCTTTGTTATTTTTTTCAGAGTCTGACTTTTTTTTTCCAGAATTGACTGGTTATATTTTTTAGAATTTGTGGATACTACCTGGGAATACTTCTTTGCCTTGCATATAAAATGTAATTTCCTAGGCTTTGCTCTAGCTATCCTAATGTTAGAGTGGATTGCCTACGACAAAACCCATCCTCCAAAATGTCACTTACTTATCACCATTTCTGAAACAGAGACTCATATCCTCTCCCCATGAGATCCCCATTGTAACCCTTAAAGGCATCAGCCCATGCTGGGTTAAGAGAGAAGACAACTGTTATTTTCTTCCTACAGCTGGAATTTTTCATGCCTGTGACAATTCTGAGTTCCCTGAATTCAGCCACTGCGATTGATAATGGTGATGCCCAATGCTAACTGAAGTGCCGTGGGTGGAATGGGTCAGAGAGATTTACTCTCCTCCCACACATGAAGTGCAGAAAGAAAACAACACTGGCTAATCTGTTTTCCTACATGTGCAGAGCACAGTGAAGCAGAAATCAGAGACTTTACCCATGTGAGAAAAACAAACCCCCTGAAGCACAGATGCTGAATGATCCAGTCCTTCAAAAACAAAACAGGAGCCTTTTTCTGTGCATGTAACTCCTGCCGATTGCCATGAGAACAGCCCCCCTTAACTGCATGATTAGAAAGTCTTTTAACAGTGACAGGAATAGGATCACTTTTTGAACATTTCCCAATTCATTTCATCAAATTGCCTGTGATTCATCTGATAACTGCACTATCTTTAATATCTTTGTGTCAATCAAGTGGTCTCTATTGCTATGTTTCTTTTGTGAAATATAAAGAGATAATGTGAAATCTATGAGGATGAATAGTGTTAATGACATTTCTGACCAAAAAACTGCTTAAAATCACAGCTAAATCCTTCTAACAACGATATTCAGGGAGCTCATAAGATGGAAAACACCAAAGAGATAATACATTCCTGTAATATATTTAAAATACCAGAATCCTCAGTGTTGAGGGCTACAGGTTGACTGGAGCAACAGAAAGCATTCACAGCAAGTTCCCAAGCATGTGTTGTCTGCTATTGCTTAATAATATTGCTAAATAATCATTGTGCTTAGCTGCTTCCTAATATCTTCCAGCCCCACACTCACAGAAAAATCAGTTACTCATGACAATGCACATCAAATATTTTCAAACTACTACTCTGAGTTCCTCAATGATACAAGCATATTTCATCTACCTATAAGACTATCTTGAATATTGGGGTTTAAAAGGTATAGAAATGTCTTTCACTTTGACCATCTTCATTTTCTTGCCTTTGTTTCCTACAGCCACTGTACTGTCTAGTTTTACTCAGCATGTTTATAGCTGTGGTTATTCAGGAAGCAGTGGAATATGTGAGCAATTCAGCAAAAACTTGCTACAAGCAATACTAAGCTGGGAGTTAGCACAGGAACAGAGTGTGCTGGATGTTTCGTTGTGTTGCCTGTTGTAAAGAGTGGACTGTGACTTCAGAGAAAAATGAAATCAATGTTTGCTGCAATGATTTTAAGAAATTGATCTTTATTTGTCAGTTCAAAGCACTGAGCAGTCAGTCTGGGTGAAGCATAAGGAAAGGAGGATGTATCAGCTCCTCTGTTTTGAATTTGAGGGGTTTAAATTTCCACATTACCATAGGTTTTTGTGTTATTTCAGACAACTGAAACGTAGGGGTTTGAGTTACTTCAGGGCAAGTATAGAACATATATATATATATATAGATATATATGCACTGAAAAAATAGATCCCATGAGAACATTACTGATGGAAAGCACCACACAGCAGCCCATGCCTTGCCTCATGTGTTGCAGTAGGTGCCAGTTAACCACACTGAACTGACACATCTGAGCCTTCTCCTGCGTGAGCAGCAGGGTGAAACTTCAGAGAGAGGGCAGGCCAAGGGTTGAGGGCAGCAGTCACCATTGCTGCTGCAGGGTCATCCCAGTGCCACCTCAGAGGCACAACCCTGCATGTGTCCATGAGCTGTGGGCACGCAGAGCACACAGCTGGGACAGGTCTGAGGAGGTGTTTTCCTGGTGTGGCTGCCAGGTGAGAGCTGCCACGTTGCGCTACCACGGCTGTGGCTGTCGGCTGTCGGTGTGAGCACTGCTTCGGAGAAAGCAGCACCATCACCATGTGTTTAGGCTGGTCTAAAGAGGCACTAAGAGCTGCTCTGATTAATTCTAGCTTCCATAGAATCACAGAATTGTTTAGGTTGGAAAAGACCCTTAGATCCTCAAGTCCAACCATTAACCTTGCTCTGCCCCGTGTTCATTGCGAAACCACATCCGTAAGTGCCACATCTACACTGTCTTTTAAATACCTCCAGGAACAGTGACTCAAGCACTTCCCTGGGCAGCCTATTCCAATGCCTAACAATCCTTTCTGGGAAGAAATTTTACCTAACAGTCAATCTAAACCTTCCCTGGTTGAGGCCATTTCCTCTTGCCCTGTTGCTTGTTACTTGGGAGAAGATGCAGGCTCCTACCTGTCCACAACCTCCTTCCAGGGAGTTGTAGAGGGTGACAAGGTTTCCACTGGGCCTCCTTTTCTCCAGGCTAAACAACCGCACTTCCTGCAGCTGCCTCCCGTAAGACTTGTGCTCCAGACCCTTTCCCAGCTTTGTTGCTCTTCTCTGGACCCACTCCAGCTCCTCAATGTCTTTCTTGCAGGGAGGGGTCCAAAACTAAACACAGGATTCAAGGCGTGGCCTCACCAGTGCTGAGTACAGGGGGGTGATCACTGTCTTAGTCCTGCCATGCTCAGTCATGCTGTCACGTTTTCACTTTGTTAGGTACTTGTGGGAGCCAGAATTTTAAAAAAGCATTTCAGCTGAGCAAGGTTTTCTGCAGTTGTTTGCACCTTAAGGTGCTGTGCAAGTGGAATGCAAATGTCATGGCTGAAAGACATTTGTGTTTATGTTGCCTGTTCCAGCGCTCCAGGTTTCTTGCATTTTCAAGGTTTCACACTTTCTTCCCTAAGTTATTTTTCCCTTTTGGTGGTTTGGCTGCTAGACCCCACTGTGACTTTGATGGTTTCCTGTTTTCCCTGACCCATGTATCAGAATATTCCACGCACAATGTTTTTGAGCAAAACTATATTCTTGTAATTTATTTCATTGCATATCCTGAATTTTCTTTTCTCTGAGTTCCTTTTTGAAGATGATGGCAAGATAAGCCAACTACCACTATTGCTCTCACAGAAGAACCCATTCCTGTCTCTAAGTTTGTTAGGTGAGCATTGCTTGTGCCCAAAGGTCTGAGTGATTAGCAGTAACATGACTGGTATTTTAATTCAGGAGTACATCTGGTTATACTCTCTGTGCACAGATATTTATGCCTAATGTCATTAATAACCAGTAACAGTGTCTAACAAGGTTACGTTTATGTGTACATTATACTGAGAATGGCATTTAAAAAACAAGCTATGCCTTGTCTTAAAGGTCAAAGTTGTAATCAGATTACCTTATGCATACTGAGAAATGGAAAAAAAATTAATGGATGAGATGGATAGAAAAAGCATGTGTTTGAATAATAATTGGAGGCAGCATTAATGAAAGCTGGGCCTCTGTGAGGAACTACCCAGTATACGAATGATAACATGATTCACAGACAGTCGACCTGTGAGAGGATGTAGGCAGTGTATGAGTTCACCACAGGCTTTCCAAATGCTAGCATGAGTACACCCCTCTGTACACTTCAGCAAGCCCATTCTGATGTGCTGCACGCACAGATACTTTGGTATTTGGTCAATACCAAAGCCATGTCCCAGCAGCAAACCCAGCATGTGGCATCATGATGGAACCCCACTGGAACCCCACTGAATTTTCAGCTGCACGCTTCCAGCTTACCACAGTGCAGCTTAAGAGGTGCAGTGCCATTGCTGCACTGCTCTGAAGGAGGTCTCTGACTACCTCACTTCTCCTCTTGCTCCAAAATGTCGGGGATATTCTGAGCCCAATCTGTGGGTCCCAGGCATTCGAGCTGCAAGTTGGTCACCAGTCCCTGGATTGTCCTTGGGGGGATGCTGGGATGCCCTGACTTTGCTCAGCCCAGCTCCTGGCTGCTGTTATGCTCTAGGTTCTTGCTGCTGGTCATTGTTTTAGTCTTCTGCTTTTAAACTCTGCATGCTGCTTCTGCTTCTGAACACCCTAGCTTTGACCTGCTTCCCCGTTCTCACCCACTTCACCTGATCTTGCTTGATCCCTGACTGCTGGATCCCTGACTTCACTACCTCCTCTGGCCATCCCATTCTCCTGACCTGACTCTTGGGATATGAGTTTTTCGGGTGGGAGGCTTGGAAAATGGAAAGACTTGCTCCTTTAGAGTAGATAGCTGTTCTCTTCTCTACCTCATCATGAGTCATGATTAATTTTGCACGTAAATAATTCACAAATTTAAAAGGAGCAAACAAGAAGTTAAGGTAGCCACTGCAACTAAAATGAGTGATTTCTCTAAAGTAAATCAGAGAAGAATGGGACTGTATATATCTTGCTTTCTCGAGGAAGACAGAGACTCACAAAAATACAGATATTCACAAGGCACATCTTTGTTTGCTCCACAGAGATGGGTATTTGCTTTAACACCAGTGTGATTTATGATGTAATCACAGTCTAATGATGCCATCAAAGACTGGCCTGTGCAATGATCAAAAGTGACTCATTGGCAAGCTAAATAGCAGAAAAGGAATGAAAATGTGCATTCACCAGTTGTCCCATTAATGCGCAGTGGCGTAAAGCATCACAAACACCTCAGTACATGCAGGCTCAACAGACTTACCCAAATCAGTTTTATTACCTCAGTATGTGTGTGCTTTAGCCTGCATACCAAACCCCTGTGCCAGCTTTCCCCCCATGGGAGCAGAGCTATGTCCTGTCGTGCTCTGCTGGTTGCTTCCCTCTCCACACAGTCTGGATGCCCATGGCAACACCCATGTGTGGCTGGCTGGGTGCCATCCTCCCCACAGCCCCTGTGTGCCCATGATCATCCTGTTTCCAAGACAGCAACAGCAGTTATGACAATAACTGTGTCCAGAAAGTATCACCTGTTTGTCTTTAAAGACCTGCTTTTTAACTGTTTGTAGTGAATTAGGAAAGGATAGATGTTGTGCTATTAGCCTAGTAGGAAAGATGTTAAAAATTGCCATAAATCATTTTTTGTGTAGTCCCTTAGCCTGTAGAACAATTGCCACCAAATATTTATTTCTTTAATGAAATGTCCTTTCTTCTCTGGTTGATGCTTTGTAACACAGCAAGAACTGAATCCTGTGTGATCAATAAATAACAAGGCATTATTCCCTTGTAACCACTCTGCTTCTAATGCTGCAACCTCAGTGGTTTCAGCATTGTTTCTCCTGATTTGCACTAGAGAAGTTGAGGTCAGGACCTTTTTGTTCTCTAGAGTAAGAGCAAGCTCGTCCAAATGTAAAACAAAGTGCCCCTGGCTGTCCCTAGCAATTGGTAAAATGTCAAGGGACAAACTGGCCTGGCATCCTGGGGATGGCCATGAAATCTAGAGGGGAGGAGGCTGGTGGGGCTCCTGCAGCCAGCTATCCGTTATCCTCCCGCCGCAGCAGCTGGCTGACCAGGAAATCTCCATCTACAGGCTGGAGAAGGGTCGGTGGCAGTATGGAATTACTCCTGGGTGCAGGCAAACTGAGTGACTCCCCACAGCTGAGCTATAAATTAGTCTCTGCAGCCCGCCAGCAGAACCTGCCTGCTGATAGCTTATAAATAAGTCAGCTACAGAGCAGGGTTAATATTTACCTACATGTCTCAGACGGGTGGCATTCTGAAGATGAAAAGTGTTACAGAAGTGCTAGAATAAGTTATCATTAAGCCTCTAAACTGGCACATTTACTCACTGCTAATAGCTTACAGAGGTGCAGAAATACAATTAAACTAGAAGAAATCTATCGTTTCTTGCCTCCTGATAACACCTCATCTTCTCATATATTGATTTAACGCCTGTGCTGGTGGTGTAACATATGTTTTCCGTGTTTTACAAGTACCACTGTGCTGACCTTATTTCTGTGTACTGATTATGGCTGTTTCTTTGCTCCTTTGGGTGGTATTTATTTATTTTTTCTGATAAAATATATGGAAGCTTACCAGAGTCTCAAAGGCAGGGTGGCTTATCCATAGCTCAACGTTCAGAGTGTTTCTCTATGCAAAATGTGTAGTGGGATTACACTTTCTGGCCAGTAAAAGTATCCTTTATTATACTTCATAAAGAGATCACTAAACCCAACATTCAGCCCTTTTGAGTTTGGTGGTTTAGAACAGAGATGGGCAAAGCACAATTATTTCCATTTTCTCTGGCTGGAGAGGTTTTTTCCTTTCCACGTGATACAGCTTCTGCAATTTGCTTTTTTGTCTTTAAGGACAATAACAATGTATTGGTACAGAACACACTTTATTACTGTTTGCCATTAGCCCTTATGAGTATCCCTGCATCTTTATTACAGGCATTATCAAATGAAAAGGAAAAAGGAGTATGTGTGTGTGTGTGTGTGTGTGTGTGTGAGTTCACTGCAAAGAGGACAGTTTTGCTGCTGGCCTTTCTTGTGGGTAATACTGGAATAAAAAATTACATAAAATGAAAGAGGTGCATCTCTGGAACAGAACTCAATATGTTGAAGGGAAGGTATTATTTTGAGAGTAATTTAATTTATTACTTTCTGACAACTTAAGCTGCAGTTTTTCTTTGATTATATAGAACCTGGCCATCAGACACTAATTCTCCACATATCAAAAACCACGATGCTGCACAAGACATCTGTGCTGTGACTTCGGCTTAGAGTGCAAGAGAAAACCTGCCCTTCACCAAGGTAATGCTGCCTCTTCCTTTCTTCTCCTTGTCCTTCTGAAAGGATTCATAGGAAGCATGTCCCAGGGCCAATTCCCAGCACATGACAAGAGGAAACAGGGACATTTATATTCTGCATGAACATGTGGTCTTTCTAACATGGTCATTGGCGCTCACAGGGATGTGCCACAACTGCTAAGTATGATCCTGGTCACAGCACTAATTGGATGCAGAAGTTCAGCCTGCTCCAGGGTTTGCTCTTTGCCTTAGCAGATGAGGATAAGGGGGGTTAGCAGCCCCTGGCACCCCATCCCACACACGTGGTTCATTTGCAAACTTTAGTGTTTATGGCTGTGAGAGCAGGAGCCAGTTTGGAAGTGCTGGATGCAAGAAACAGGTTGCTTTGCTGTGGATGAAAAGCACGAGGTGTTGTGAAAGCACTATTTTAGATGTCTATTTTAGGATGAGATGATCAGTGCTCTGTGAGTGACTCTTTCTTTCCACTGTTATGGATGAAACTTAGATGGAGTATTTACATGGTAGATGTCTATACTTGCTTAGATGAATCCCACCCTTAAAGCCAAATCTTAATGCCACCATGTGTAATTTAAACCCATTATTCCTTGTCCTTCTCACCACACCCTTTCCCCAACCAAACAGTCCTTTCCTGCTTATAGCTACCCCTGATGTGTTCAAAGACCCTTTCTCTGTCACTCTTCAGTGCTCTCTGGCTAAAAACTTACATCCTTCCATTTCTCCTTGCAGATCTTGTTTTCCAGACTTTCAAATTTGTGTCATCAGGGATTTCTTGTGCAGGCTAGCCTTCCCCAGCCAGTCCATCCTGGGGTGTAACATGCTCTGTAGGTGTCCTGCAGAGCTGCGCCTACCTTGGTACAACAGATGGTCCTGCCACTGTACCTACCTCACAGCCACTGCTGGCTTTGGAACACCCAAGCAAATCCCTTAACCTTGACTGCCTCAGGCTTCCACCCTCTCTCTCTACATGCTATTTAATCAAATTATATGAAGAATGGAATAGGAATAGAGTATAGCAGGAATTATATCCTGTGAAGACTAAATCGCCTCCCGTAAGCTCTGGATGGAATTCGGAAGCATGCTCTATGGAGATACGTCTTTTGGAAATGAGAGGAGATTCATCATCAAACACGTAAAGATGCAGAATATTCTGCTTTCTCAGCATCTAACTTTTATTAGATGAACCCCCATCTTGAAAGTCCAGATCATATCTCTTCCATTCTAAAATAACCTACAGCAAAGCACTAGAAGGAAATAATTGATTTGGCAGGTCCATTTTTATGCTGTACTCAGTTCTAGCATTTCCTGAAGGGTCTTCAACTAATAGTATCTTAAATTTATACTGATTACTTAAAAGGGAAGGAGCTGGGAACAATGGAGGTCCTATTTGTGTGAAGTCCCACAAACATCTAATTAGTGGACTGCGGGTTTTCAGAGACCTATTGTTTGACCCATGAAGACACTGAGGAGTCATTCCTTCCTCTAAAACTTCACTGGTAGAGGCAGGAGCCTCGCTTGAACCTTGGAAACAGCACATATAACACCTTTGTCAAACTAGTTTCCATGGTAACCATCTCATGTCACTGAACATCGTTAAAGACAGTAAGAAATATGAACTATTCAGTTTGTTTGTGTTTAGAGTTCTGTTGACCTCCCTTTCTGAATATCTGTTATCTTGGAAGAAAAGACTCAGGGCAAAACAACGGATGCTGGAGGTGTAGTTTCTTTGCTTTCACATTATTATCAACCCTTTCCTTTGATATTTCAGCTTGGGATTTCAGAAAAAAACTCTGTAAATATGAGTAGGCATGGAAACGTGGCACAGATATTTCTGTCTCTAACACAAAAATAAAGCAACTAAAGATGACTGCAGTTAAGTGGCTTGTCCAGAGGGGAGTAAAGGCGAAGCATGAGGAGGCTGAGCAAGAAACTACGTCTTGTGATGACTTGACTCCCCCGTTTAGCCTCCTTGCCAGAACATGATGGTTCCACTTCATGTTAAAGCTGGATAAGCACTGTCAGGCTCCTTTGCCACCTGCCCCTCTGGCAGAACTTTAAAAATGAAAACCCTGGCAAATCTCGACATGTGTGAGCAGCTTAATTCTTCTTACAAGAAGCTCTAGCAATAAAATGGAGTGAGATGCATTAGTAGGAAAATTCAGCAGTTGTCTGTCATTTTCTCTGTGCACTGGGTGGGTTTTTTTTAGCTTACATAATTAACATTGTTTTCTTACCCAATGATTTTTTGTGCACTACAGTCTTCTCTCATGGGCAGCGTTTGTCACTCCTTCTGCTAGGGCAGGATTGCAGCCCCAGCAATGGGAACAAACCATGTTTTGGCTCTGGCTCTAAAATCGCACTGGCTTCTATGTAAGGCTGTTCCAGCAGCCTGAAGGTCTCCTGTGGCACATCACCTGTTGGGACTTGCACAGCACTGGGGAAAGACCCTTGAAAACTACTGCTGAGAAAAGCAGTCAGTAGGAAGGGTTTGTGAATGCCTTCTCCTCTACCTGACAGCCATAGCAAGTTGGGAAGGGTCTTTCAAAGTGGGAGGACAACTGGGGAAAAAAAAGTCTGCACATTTTTTGTGTCAGAACCAAGCCCACAGATTCAAATATTTCGCATTTTTATATTTGCAGATTTGATATTTGCAGATATGATGCTGGCAGCCCATGTTACTCCAGTGTGTTAGATTGTGAACTATATCCAGAAGGTGCAGGGTGTAGATTTCAGAAGACAAATGGTTCACCAGCTGAGACATGCATTCAGGATGCTGCCATCCTATGGCAAATAGCTGACTGCCTGCTATCACCAGCAGGATGCCTGAACAGAAATCAAAGGAAGGGTAAGTGTTTCAATTTTCCCTGGTGGAAAGCTGTTTGAGGGGGGATGAAGTAACGCTCTGTGTTGCTACAGGATTACAATGCAATAAAGAAATATCCTTTTTGGATGGACCCAGAATCAAGCATTGTTTCCCACACCAAAAGAAAAGGCTGAGAAACTGTGTTTTGGGTTAAATGAAAAAATTTATAAAGCATTTCACAGAGGCCTTCAGCAGCTTCTGCTGCAGCCCGAGCAGCGGGAGGTGGAACACAGCTGCAAGGGAGCAAGAGGAAAGGTGACATTCTGGTTTCTTTAAAAAAGTTCCAAAATTATTCACATTCAGGTACAGTATCACGCTTTTTCTTCTGAAGACTGACAGAGTCATGATAATTCTTCCCCCTTCCCAGAGAAGCTTAGCATTTTGGGGCATACACCCTCGTGCTGGGAGGACAAAGGTGGACTTCCTCATCTCCGAGTGGAATGCTGTGTCTCCAAAATTCACTTCCTTACATATACATGAAAATACTTGACATTACACTAAGCCAGCAGCTCCCTAACCTGATGGTGACAGGCTCGGTGGGTGAAGGGCCGGTGGGTTCCAACTCACGGAGTAGTAAGATGTGGATTTTCCCACAGCACTGCCAAATGTAGTGAAGGATTTGACATTACCAAGTGTTTTCCTCTGTTTCCTTTAGATTTACAATGCTGCAGCAGAATGAAACACCAAAATCTCAAAGTAAAATGATCTGACATTTTCAAAATATTTTTTTTCTGCCTGAATTATTCAAAACATTGAACATGAAACTTCAATAAGCATAGAGGCTCCCAAACTGTCTCTCACTGACAAAAAAAATTATTTGCTACAAAAATCAATTTAGGTGCCCACTAGGATTGAATGAGGCATGAAAAGTTCCTTACATTAGTATTCTGATTTGTAATTTTTCAGGAAAAAAACCCCTAAAAATAATTTAGCATTGCAACTTAATTTTTTAAAATAACATTCTGCCTGCTGGAATGAAAGGACATCCAGAGACTTTGAAATGAGGGAAACCTCAACCACAACCCCACTTCCAGCTTTTTCAGCTGAGCCCTGAGTATTTTCCCAATCCCAGGGCAAGCAGTTCCCCAGGTTATTGAATTGTTTTGGTCAGTCCAGGGCTCCTTCCCTGGCTATGTCTGCTTTATGGAGCTGAGCAGATCTGCTTCCAGCAGGGATCTGGGGGGATCCCAGCTTTAAGACAGGCTCCTTTACAAGCTGCAATGCTGCTTGCCCAGAAAGTGGTTGGGTGAACCGACAGAAACCCAGGATGAAATAACATGCACAAAACTTTGGATTTCAATTATCAAAATGTTTTTCGTCTGACTTTTTTTTCAGTGACCTTTTAAAATGAATTCAGCCTTCTTGGCACATTTATTATCAGTGAAAAAACCAGCCTTTACCTTTGAGTCTACACATGATATTTTCCTTCCTTTTTTTTGCTTTCTCTGCTTCACTTTCTCTTTTAAACCTTAGCAACCCTCCTATCTGTTTCCTCTTCTTGCAGAAGATCCCAAATCTGAGCAAAAATATGCCTCATTCTGTTGGTACAACTTGGGACCTTACCATTTACATGGGCATGAACTATGGTGTCATCTGACACTGGCACTCATTTCAGATGAAAAAGTGATGCAAAGGAGGAGGGGGTGGGCACTGCTATTTCAAATGATGCACATCACATCAGATGCCTTTTCTTTCTTTATAAAAACTCACTGTCCCTTCTTAGTCCTAAAAAAATTTTGTCCAAACCTCCTTTCTGCTTTGAGGAAATTAAAAGCTGTGACTAAGGCTTGTCTCTATCAACAACTCAAATAATTTTTTAATGAAGAGAACCAGAATCTTGTCTCTTTGTTTTCACACAGACTTCAGTTCAAAGGAACTTGCTTGAGGATAGCATTTAATTGACCTCAGTGATGGAGCACTTGCTGGATGCCTCTTGCCTAGCAACAACAGCCAGGTAGGAAAGCTTTAATAACTGCTGGGATTCAGACACCAGGGAATGCTGTTGTACAGCTGTGATGGTTTCTGAGCAGCCCAAAAGTGAGCCAGGCTGGCTCCCCTAGAACAACCTAAGAGCAGGGAGGCTGGTTCATAGGTTCTGAGCCGAGCATCAGGAGGTTGTACCTGGATCTGTAGGCATGCCAGACCCTGCTCTGTCCTGCAAGCTGCAAGGGTTGGCACAAGCATGCAGCAGGCCCCCTTCACCCGTGAGCCACTGCTGGGGCTTGCAGGCTCTCTGAGCCATGTGGAGCTTTGCACACACAGCTCGGAGGTCAGGCTGGCTACTCCACACAAATGGCTTGCAGAGAATTATGTGGAAGCTTGAAATTTCAGGTGGAAATTTCAAGAACCGTATCTTTTTGGTAAACAAGCAACGGTTACCTGGCCAGAGTTCATTTTATGCAATAAAGAGTGTTAAGTGACAGACCAACCAAAGGAAAAAAAAACACAGAAAAAAGGAGTTAGCACTCAAGTTCAACCAAATTATTTTGACAAAGAACTTTTTTCTGCATCTTCAGTTCCTAGAAAAAGAGAGAACTTCCAAAGCCAGCTAACAGACAGGGTCTTCCTCCTACTAAGCAAATGTTGGGGCTCAAGTCCTTCATCTTTTAAATATAGGGCATTTTGGGAAATGAAGCTGACAAAGAGAATTTAAGAGAACAATCAATATTTCCATTATCCTCATTCCAGGCACAGTTTTTTGGGGGAAATATGCAAAGAATTGTGTTGAAAAAAGTCTTTGTGTGCTAAGAATGAAGCATTTCCTACATTTGTCTTACTGCTTTCAGAAGTGCCCTTCCACTAATATTCAGCAGTCTCTTATTATTCATCTTTTGACTGCTAGAGAATTTTTTATTTTATTTATATATATATATATATATATATCAGTGTGCTTGTGTTCATATGTGTATATAGCTCGTACACCATTCTGATGGACTTTGCAGTCTAATCCCCTTTCCATGCTTTCTGCCCCAAGATCCATTGCTTTTCCTGGCATAAATCCTCAAACCAGCCATGCTTTTCCTGGCATAAATCCTCAAACCAGCCATGATACCTAGCACCACAACTAGAGACAAGAGAAAAGCCTGAGAGTTACTGTTGCACTCCTGGTCCCCCTCTCTCTTCCTTCTCCTGTGCATAACATCCACAACCACACATGGGGATGCCACATGAGAGGTGAATACACTCAAGCCTTGCTAGATGCTGCTGAGAGAGAGAAGGGCAGGCAGATCTACAGTCACAAGGGTTGAAATGATCTCTTGGGATGGGCTAAATAGGGTAAAAGTGGATTGTTTGGACAAAGAGAAATAAAACCAGCGAGCTCCCCGCCAAGTGCTGCAGTATCACATTTGGACCACATCATATCTGGTGGTCTGCACTTGTTTGGTCAATGTCCTCTGATGGAGCTGTGCTTTGGTGTTGGTAACAAAGGGAGAAGGCAGAGACAGCTGTTCACGTCTTACTCTCCAGAGTGCAGGAAAGGTTTCCCACCTCATGCTTTTCTTTCCTGTGCTTTCATCCAAGAGTGTATCTCCGTGGGCATTTGTACCCTTACGTGACTGAGCTCAGGGTATGCTCTGAGAGTCAGCTCCAAGATGGAAGATGGAGAGCTGAAATCAACATGGAGCTGAGTCCAGTGCAGAAGCCCCATCCTACAAGGGGCTGTAGCTTGTGCAAGTCCAACACTGGGTGTATTATTTCAGCCTGGCTCAGAGCACTATCAGGACAAACTGGAAAACCCCATGTTGTCTTATCACTGGTTTTTTAGTCTAAGCCTCTTGTAGAAACATGGTTTTCAGACGTGTCTGGGTAACATCTGGAGTAGCTGGCCATGAGATTACAGGGGGAATTATATTTTCTTGAAAGTGTGCTCCTTTTGGTTTTATTCTGTGGCAAAACTGAGGAGTGGACTTTGTTCTCTGCTGACTGAGCGGGTGTTTGCATTATGGACAGCAGCTGAGTTAGGCTCCATTTATATAATCTGAGAGCTGAATCTGGCCTGCAGTTGAGCCAGTAAGTCTCATGGGATCTTATGTACACAGTTTTGAAAACCTATTTTTAAGGGAAACAAAGGCAGTTCCTTTAATCTGAAGTTCATAATGTTTGCAGGAATCCAGCTATACAAAACCAAATGCCCCCCAAGTAAAACTCCTTTAGACAGCAAACTCTTTTCCTGGTGCCTTGCTGCTCTGCAGGAAGGACCAGCCCTATTTTCTTCAGGAGACAGCACAGAGGCTCCAGTGCATGTATACCTTACCAAGAAGGGATGGACTTGAGCTTGAGCAGATCCAAACCCTGCTCTCAAACCCTGCTGCCTGGTTGAACTTGAGCATCGCTTTGCTTCTCTTCCCGTCTGTCACATGGGATTACTGCTCCACTCAGGCACTACAGGGATGGGGGCCAGGCAAGAGCCTGCAGGAAGATGAAGGCTTTCTGATCTTGCAGCTCCTGACATCTGTGCTGGTACCAAAAAGGCCACTGGTGTAGGTGGCTTTATGATGCGGAAACTGCATCAAGACCTGAAACAAACAGAGACCACTGGCTTCTTTGTCTTAACAAAAGCAGCTGAACCAAGAGTAAAGTCTTTTTATTTCCAACAGGTTTGATCTGTAGATAGGATTCCTGGTTCTCTGGGGGGTTAGGGTTATCATTTCCCATTAGTGTTCATGCTGCTCCCCAATAATATCTTCCCTTTTCTTTTGCTCGTCTCCTTTCTTCCCCTTCCCCCTCAATTCCCTATTGCTATTTCACTGTTCCTGCTTTTATTTTCTTCCATTTGCCAGTTCTCAGAATTTTTTGAAAGCCAGACTAACTGTTAAATCACAGCCTTCTTTCACAAACTGTGACTCCTGATCTGTACTTATATTTTAACCCAAATGTACTTTTCTCATCCCACCTCTCAGTGGCTGAAATAAGCAGAATGCCTGAACACACTGAGGAGCACATTTCTACTGCATAAGGCAGGGAGATTAAGAAAAATCCATAGCCCTGAGACTCCCAGGGGTACTGGGAGCTGGTACCACTCCTTTTCCCCAGTTTTGCAAGTACCAAACCGCTGTTTTGTAATCCAGTGACTGGGTTTACACTGATGTGACAGCGTCTATATTCACACTGCAATCAACATCCACCTCCTGGCTGTATTTTAAATTGGATTAGGGTGTGAGTTTCCGTCTCATTTTACAGTCAACATGAGCAAATGCTTTGTTTATCAAAGCAATCTGAGTGATGCATAATGGAAAGCATTAGATCTATCTGCAACAATTATAACCCTGGAGTAGGTGCGTTACAGTAACGGGAAATCTATTCTGCTAAAAGCTTCCTTCAGGATCATTATCTAGAGACCTGCTAACCCTGCAATTGTTCCCACAGCCCCAGCACCTTCTTCAAAAACAACATAAAGACCATAGCTGCCTGCTTCTGAGTACAAACAGCCTGGCTTGCTGGTGCTCAGATGGATGCAGCTCCCCATGTGGGTGCAACGCTTCCCTCCCCAGATGATGAGAAAATGTAGACAGTGCTTTGAATGGAGGTTTCCCTACTAGTGCAAATCCTTGTTTAAAGACCTTGAGGGAAGGCGTTCCTCTGTGTCTGATAGCCTCCTTGACTTCTTTTTTACTAAACAGGGGAGTTTTATATATAAATCAAATGGAAATGCTTCCATTTCCAAAGAGTGAGGGCCTGATGTATATGTATAAATCAGTGGTATCCATTTGTAAAAAGTGGGATATTTACTGTGATATTTTTATTAAACTTGTTTTTAAAAAGTTGCTTGCTTTCTTCTCAAGGTTATTTACTCATTTGATATATGGACAAGAAATATCTCTGATATTTTGTGTGACTTTTTCCTGAGCTCAACAAATGATTCCCCTATAACGTCTTTTATAATATTGATAACATTTTTTATTCATCTGACTAATCTTGATATTTCTAAAATTATTCATGTCAACACACTTTATCCTCAAGCTTCTTCACAAACTTGTTGCTGTGGCTGTTGTCATATGCATGGTAAAGCAGAGCCATTCAGCCTAGGAGGGGACAGGGCTTGGTAGGAGCAAGGGAGGGACTGAGCCCTGGCTTTGTCTCCAGCTGGTTGGAGGCTCTGCAAAAACAATAGGCAAATAGCAGCAGGACACTCACACTTGCAAAAGAGATGATGCCTTGCAAGGCTGTCCTGCTGATCTCCAGTGATTAATCCCAGGAGGGACCTCAGTTAAATTGGATACCCTTGGAAAGGCAGTTCGTGGTGAATAGCAGTTGGAGGAGGGGAAATGCTTTATCAAGCGGATATTTGAGCGTGTTAGCAATTGAAGGGAAAACAAAGGCAGGGCAGGTGAGTAATATCTGTGGAAAAGCAAAAATTTGCAAAGAATGAAAGATAGGAAGGAAGCCAGGAAAGAGCTCCGTGCCAGTGGGGAAGGAGAAACTGGAGTGTGTGTGAGAGCTCAGCACCCTGCGGCCCTTGCTCCAAATCCTGGCTTGAACATGAAGTGCCTGCATCCCACTGAGCTGGGATGGATTCGAGCAGTGGATTGCACTAACCATGGCAACCCACCAACTGGAGCTGTAAGCATCACTCCTCACATGTCTGCCTGCACCTCCTGGTGTACTGCTCCTCTGGCAGAACCTATTCCAGCCTGACCTCAAGCCTACTAATGCAAGTCAATGAAATTAAAACAATTTCGTAGCTGGCCTGGCTCTCTGAGAGTAACAAAGCCTACCACCACTTCAGTAATCCCCAAGGTTCAAAAAGCAGATATATGTGGGAAGGAATTTGCAGAGATTCTCCTCTGGAAAAGAGGTTTTCAGTGTGCAGAGGGAGGACTTTCCCCAAGCACAGTACTTGTAGGTTTCACACCAAAATAGTTTTTTGGTGGTGTAGTTTTGGGGTTATATTATGTGATATCGTATTTGTTGTATTATTATTGGATTGCTGTATTATAGTTGGGTTTATAATATTTTTTCCAGTAATATCAAGCATCTAACTGATTTAAAGTCTCACTTCAAATTCTCACAAAAAACAAGGTCTGATGGCAATAATTATGCTTCAGCTTTTAGGAAATCCTAACCCTTAGGTTTCGAGGCACAGTTACTGCAGTGACATTCCCAGGAGCTTTGGGTCATGATGAGAAGGGGTTTTACTGAGAACTGACAGAACATGAAAAAGCAACTGTCTCTTGAAGACAGCAGAGGCGCTGGGAAGGTAGGTATGATTCTCTCTCTGATAAAGGCTGCATGCTGCTGCTAAAGAAATGATGATTTTCTGAGCAAAGTGACCATCTACTGAAAGGAGCCAGGACCCATCTGCCACCGATGTCAAAAGAAAAGCTCGCATTAAAGGAGGTCATTGTGACGCAGTACCAGGAAAGTGATTTTTGTTTCTCATTACTGCTGTGAACTGGATAAAGAAGCTCTTAAATGCCTATCAGAAGCATAAAAGAATGCTGTTTATCTGCTGGGAATGCATTAGAGAAAGGAAGATGTCAGCACCTGGAGGGAATAATGTCTTTTGTATAGCAGTCTAATGCAGAGGCCTGAATGCACCAGTTGCACTTGAAGGACTAGAGGAAGATGCACAAATAATCAAGTCACCAGTTCATATCCATTTGAATTTTAAATACATTTGGTGTATTTACACATTTTGTGCTCATTTGCTTGCAAATATGGAGGAAATCACTGTTTCCAAGTTCAAATAAACTCAGAAGAGAATTTTCAAAGCTCGTATGCCCAACTGTTCAAACAAACAAGCATTGCATTCATGTTTATGAACGTTTGTACTGGACATGACTGCAGATGTATTCAACTAGCAAATAAAAATGACATAATTTGATTTATTTGACCAGCCACAAGAAAACAATGTGCATATTAATGAATGTGAATAATTACTTAAAATTAACATTCAATCTACAGAGCAGTAGGATCATTAAGCTGTAGCAAATAAACTTAACTAAGGAATAAATGCAAAAGAAATTTGTGATCCTCTGGCAGTTATTAAATAAATGGGAGCAAAGACTGCATTAATTGTATAAATTATTCATTTTTAATTATTTTTTCAACTGTGGTAAGTATTGATAATAACTTTATGTCTCAGAGACAAAAGAATGATGACAAAGAAACTTTGTTTATTCTCCCTAACAATAGTAAAAGTAAACAAAACTGGGAGAAAAAACTGAAAAATCTGGGGGTGTTTTTAAGTGCGTTGGGGACATTTGTTGTTCATTGTTTTTTCTTCTGTCTGCCCTTGTGCACAGCACTAGTGACCCTTTTTAACAGACAAGCTTTTTGAAAACTTGACTGATTAAAATGTTGGTTGGAAGAAGAATTGCACAAAATAAAGCGAGCTCTGATCCATGTAAAGGTTAGATGATGAATGGCAAATACACTCTCTAGAGAAGGTGCATGTACATGTGGCTGCGAGTGAAGCTTGCAGCAGCCTGGTGAGCTGGTTTGATTCTCAGCAGTGTGACAGCAGAAACACTGTGTGCTTTGGGGATCCACGAGCGTGCGGCAAAAATAAATTAAAATTCTTCTACTTCTCAGCATGTAACCTGCAGCTTCCAATAGGTGCCAGTACACAGTGGTGGTCCCCGAGCTCCTGAGACCTCTTTCCTGAAGCAGGTGTTGAATGCAGAGGGCAGCAGGGATGGTTATCTTGGAAGTGCCAGCACATCATCCTCCAGGTGTTTTCCCACCAGGACAGGCAAAGCTTCGTGACTTCCATGCCAGGCACTATTCTAAAGACAGAGCTGCAGATCTCCTCCTGGGGTTGTCTCTGGTATTTGCTTTGCAATCTGGTTCGGTGAAATCTTCAGATAAGACAAACTTTTATCAAAAATGTTGGTTCTGCTGCTTTAGCCTGAGAGGGCATTACCTTGACTTACAACAGCGCTGACCTGTCTCCTACCTTGTTCCCTGTCTCACAGCACCTCCAGAGCGTGTTGCCTTCTTGTTCCCTTTCTCACATCTCCTTGAGAGCTTGTTGCCTTAAGCTTCTTGGCTCAGCAAACTGGGACACCTGAAAACTACATGACATCAGCAACAGAAGGCAAAGAGCTTTCAGACTGCCAGAAATCTTGGAAAACCCTAGACAGACGAACCACCCCCCTTTTATTTCTAGTTCGTGCTCCAAAGCATATGAACAGCACAGTTTTTTTGAAAAAGAAAAGGCCTTCCATATTTTTTTACCGGCAATAAAATTATGAGTTTATTGAATGAGTTAAATCAGTTTGGCTAGAATGTACTCAAGGAATTCAGGATGAATTAAATAGCATGAAAAATTTCAGCACCAGGAGTATGATAGGCTTACAAACAATCAAAAACCAGTTTAGAGAGGGAAGCATTAGACAATCTTAACCAGAAAGTGCCATTCCCAATCTATAATGGGTAAAAATTAACTATTCCATTAAATAACATGTATGATATTATACATACCTGCCACGGTCCAGAGCTGTTTCCTTGAATGATGGTGATGATGATGACGATTTTCTTTCTGTCAAGTTATATTTTCATATATTCACTGGGGTCTTTTATTAAAGAAGCACAATTCCTCTGTGCAAGGAGTTGTGTTGAACCTTGGCAGATCTGGCATTAGTTCATGCTACCTGTGTAAGATGTCTGCAAAGGAACGTATGTCCCAGTGAATTGCTGGGCACTAATAAGTTTTTTCTATGTGTAGCTGTTGTCTATTGAGAAATGAGAAGCTGGCTGTCCATTTCACATAGTTTCCTTCCAAAATGAACTAACCATCATTTTATCTAAGTTATTGCTCTGCTGAAATAACCCGAGGGCCATTCAGCCTCCACGCAGTGCATGTGGCATTCAGCAAAGCAATCCGTTTGACTCTCCCCTACAGTCTCTGTTCGCTTCCGAGAAGCCTGCTGGCCTCACCCTGATCCTTGGGACAGCGTGTAAGGAATCACGGCGGGATCGGGAGGTGCCGCGGGCGGCATGAAGGATGCTGTAAGCTGCGCCATCTTGTGTAGCTCCAAAAAAAGCCATCTGACAGCATGAAGATATTCGAGAGTATTTCAGGAGGCGATTAGCATTAGTGCCAAATGCTCCAGAGTGGCTAAGGTTTAGGGAGACTCCTTAGGATTTTCAGCTGAGTTTGCCTCCCAGCTCTAAATCCAGGGAGTTTTTCTACATTTGCTGCATAATGCTGGGAAGGAGGGGACAGCAAAGGTGAGTCAATTCCCTGTTTGTCCCTACAAACCTGCACCAAAGACCTTTGTTTTGAACGTGTTACAGAGTTAAATGTGTGGAATTTGAAGCCAAGAAAGTTTAAGCACCTAAGCAGGGGATAGGTATAAACATCATGCCAGGATCTGTCCCTTCTCTCTTCCATGAGTGTGAATTCCCCTGACGTAAAAAGCTGACAGAGGGCTTGATGTTCCAGCAGGGGATAGATTTGTGCAGATCTATGCAGCAGTGACATTTGCATCCAGCTGACTCTACCTGTGTAGAACAGCAGGAATATTTGACAGCACAAAGGAAGAGTCAAATGAAATCAAGCAAGGAAAATAATAGCATTTAAAGCATACACTAAAGGCTTATGCTGTGTCCTGTTATGAAATTAAATGGAGATGTTCTGCACCCACTTTTCTCAAAGTATTTCTCTGAGATGGAAGATATGAATTCATGTTTTGCTAAATGTGGAGCGAGAGCCAACTGACTTTCACAATTAATTCGTGATACAGGTGCAGTGTCCTAGAGAATATGCTCCCTCTCTCCTCCTGTTTTATATACAGCTTTTCTGGAAGAAGAGATAGCAGGCTCGGTCTGTAGGGGCTCATTTGAGACGGCTTGGTGCTGTCTGCTGAGCTTGAATGCACAGGCAGGGATCAGGAAAGAAAAAGATGTTGAAAAAGTTGTTGAGCCTTTTAAGGCAGAAGGATCTTACATTGCCTGCTGTCGCCAGCATGTTCTCCTTGTCCAATAAATTGGACATTTGTAAAGTAATTTTTCACCAAGTCTGTGCTTCTCCTAAGGATGATAAGTTGTTCTAGCGTAAAGTAGATGTTTTTCGAAGTTCACCTCTGAAATCCTAGGGAGAAGTTCTTTTTGCTGGAAACATTATTTGCTGTTGGAAAAGCCAGCATATGTGCCAGGTAAATACATTCTGATTTGCAGATCCTGATTTGTGGTATTTTTATGATGACCATAGGCAACGTGCGGCAATTATCTTCTGAGAAATGCTAATTTTCTAGTATGTGCCTTTCACTTCAGTTTTGGTCTTTAATATATGAGCTCTGGGATCTGTGAATGTGTCGTCTCTGTGGCAGAAGTACAACAGCGTGCATTTTGAAGTCGGCACCCAAAAGAGCAGTGGATAAGCTGTAGACACAAAAATGGAGCTAGACCTCACCCCAGGCCTGTATGTTACCAGGTTCTACAGAAAGTTTCTGCTGCCTTTGGTGACAACTGGATCCATCTGTAGACTTCAGTTGAAACAAAACTTTAACACTTCACGTTATCCTGTTGGGCAGAATCTCACTTTTTTTTTTGGAAACATTCTGTATAACTTAAAATAGCTTCAGCATATGCTCATTTCTTTCTCATTAAACATTTCCAGGAAAGTCTTAGCAGTTTTACGCGTGGAATAAGAAGTTTAGCTTCAGTTTCCTGGACAACAGTCTTCAATCGAACCTATAACAGCACCACTAAATCTCATTCAAGTCCACAACTGTCTTTAATCCCTGACCTAGTCCTTTTTCTTCCATGTCCACCTGAGATGGCAAATAGTTTGCCAGAATAGGACCAGGTATGGTTGACAACAGAAAATCTTGGGATGCAAGCCCCCTGCTTGGGAGCTTTATAAATCCATGATGGAAAGACTGTCAGTGCCAGGCACAATCAGTGTCTTTGTGAATTGGATCATTTCAGTAACACAACCTCTTTGAAGGCATAATATCATGCAGTAGACACCTGGTTCACTTTCATAACAAAGCCATAGACCTTTATGAAGGCATGGGAATGCTACACCCTGTGCGCAGCTCAAGGAGGAAACTTCAGTGTCTCAAGCTCTTTTCAACTTTACCATGGTTTCAGCAAAATAGCTGATAGTTCAGGCACATCACTAATAGTTGCCATATATAAGAGACCCATCTCATAGGTGCCTGTGTGGGAGCCATGGGGAAGTGCTGGTTTCCCCTTGGAGCCCCTTAGGTGACTCAGGCTGTCTCTGCTGAGTACACATACAGGCGTAGGTGCCATGTGGTAGCGGCATTCTGTTCTACAAGTTGTTTACCACACATACTATTTATAACTTTCGTTATCAGAGCTTGAACATCTGTACCAGAGATGTCTATACCAAGTGACAGAGATCCATACAGTATGCAATAAATAACCGGAGCTTACATGACGGGGAATGTTCCTGCTGTTAAGCTGGTTTGTTAGGGTTTCACTTAACGACAGATAAAGATGATGGAGTACGAATTCTCCCTGAGAAAAAATTGGGTTTCTTCCCAGCAGCTCAGAAATGCCTGAGCCTCAAGGCTCTCTCTGCTGTCTCCTTTGCCTGTCTGTGTGATGTGTGATATGTGATGAGCGCTCCCTTCCTATGCAAGCAAGTTACTCCTTTCAGGCCACAGTGTCTCATGTGGGAAGGCAATACATTTTTTTTGCAGAACCACTCCTGACTACCATTTGGGAGCAGATGGCTACAAACCAGCCAAACAGCCACTCTGGCTTGCTGGTATGCTTTTTACTTCCCCTGCATTTGGCATAGCACAAAGCAGAAGTGGGGAAGCAGCCTCTCATAAAGTCCTGCTGGTTTCCCTTCCTGGGCAAATTCCTTTTAAACTGTGATCAAGAAGAAAGCAGTAACTTTATACCGAGGATAAATGAAAACCTAGTGGGGGGAGCAGCAATTTTTCTCCCATTCTACTGTAACAGCACCACATACTTCACACCCAGTTTCACAGGAAAATTACAAGCTATCTGTTTACTGAAGCGTGCTCGAGGGTAAACCCCGCTCGTCTTCTTTACGTGAATGAGTGAGCTTTATTGCATGAGAAGTTTGGCCAGGGGCAGAGCTGGCTCGCAGTCTGTGCCCCACCTCCCCCTGGCTCAGGGCACAGCTTTTCGCATCCCTCTCCGCTCTGCCGCTCCATCCAGCCCCGCTTGTGACGTCTCAGGCGAAGGGCAGAAGATGACAGGATAAGACCTTGCGCATACAAGTTGCAATCTTTGCAGAAGTCTGATTGTCTCTTCATTTTCACATCAAGGCTATGACGAGGAAAAAGCCCCATGGTAACTAATTGACGGGCGAGTAACCAGTCAGCTCCAGGGCTGTTTGTTTTGTGGTGTAAAATCATTGAATAAGCGGTAACAAATGTTTCTGCGCTCCCTGTGCAGACCTGCCAAGTCAATTTAGAGATATCAACAAGAACATTTTAAATGTTTTGGCAAGAGAAAAAAATTCTATAAGCTATCGAGGTGCTTCGTGGGTGTATTTTCAGGTAACACGCCTTGGCTCAAAGCCCTGCATTCAAGCATTGCTGAATATCACTCATATTCAAAAACTAATCAGAATCAGCATTCAAGTGCTGCAAGCACTATGTTTCCTACAATTCATCTAACCACCATGAATAACTTGGAAATAATTAAGCTTTTGACCAAAATTATGTGCTGCATAATTTCAGTCTATAGACTTGATTTGTTGAATCCAAAATATTCCATGGATCATTATTATAGCTGGACACATTTTTTTAAAATTAATGATCAATAATTTTTATATTATGACAGATCATGCAGAGTTGTATTGCTTATTTAGCATCCTGTGTATCCTTGATAAACACTGTAATAGAGTAGCTCCCAAATACACTTCAACTCAGGAATCTTCTTCTGATCCTATATGGATAGCAATGCAAATAATCCTATTTTATTGTGGAAAATTCTGTTTTATCCTGCAGACTTAATCCTGTGTCCAGAGGGTTGGGTGGACTAGATCCAGTGTCAGTACAACATTGATCATGCTGATAACATAATTATCTAAGTACATACCTACATTTATCAGAAGGGTCCTGACTCGAATGCACCTTGGCCTTTATGTTTGTTGCTCTCCCTTGCTCCTCCTGAGTCACTTGCTTCCCCCAAGAAGTGACTCACCAGACCTGGTCAGGGGTGCAGGGGCAGACTTAGCCTGCGGAACCACTTCAGTAGAAGAATTGCTTTGGCAGAAGAATTGCTTTAAGAAGTTATCAAGGGAGTGAAATGTGCTCATATGGCTCACATTTTCACAGATATGTGAAAGATCATGTGGAGTTGTGCGCCTGGCAGGCAATAAAACCCCCATCTCTTTCCTTCCATATTGAGATAGTCATGAGACTTCAACTCCTCCTTCTCCACACAGCTGCCACGCACAGCAGAGAGGAGTCGCATCCCACGAGTGCTGTGACAGATGTGCTGTATTACTGCAGCTGGCTGTTCCTGCTAGGATTGAAGCAGAGAAAACAGTGTCTTTGGTTCTCTTGAACAGAGATGAGAAAGCATAAAAAGCTCTCATATCTTTCCTTAATATTAACCCGCTCTGTCTTAATTAGTCTGCTAGGGTGATGCAGCTACAGGATAAGGGGAATTGATCACTTTCATTAAGCATGGTAAGTAAAACTAACTCAAAAAATAAGTAGGCTATCACATATGTCCGTGCCTACCTCAGGAGGTAGCACATTCATTATATTCCAATAAGCTTCAGATAGGGGTAAAAATACACCAAAAATTTGCTAGGGTTGAAAAATGCATTATTTCCAGTGCTCTTGCAGGAGATGCTGTATTTTTTACCATTTCCCTGCCATACTGAGCTGATCTTCCAGCCCAGGGAAGCAGATGCTGTGCATCATTGCTGTTCTCAACTGCAGCAGAACCGGGGAGCCAGCACACAGCAATTTCCCCAGTAAATCAGCCCCCAGTGATGAGTAGCTGCACTCACCCCCTTCCAGTGCGTACAGGCACCAGCCTGGGTTCTGCTCCCTCTAACACATCCTCTCCTCCTCTATGGGCTTCTCCCACCTTTGGCTCATGCATTTCCAAGCTTGGTACATGGAGCAAGGCTCACTCTCAGAGCTGGCACAGTGACAAGGCTCAAGCTCTCCCTGTTAAGTAAGGTCTTTGGGCATAACCATGATATAAGGTCATAAATCAGCTGCTTGATCTGATCTTAACAGAGGAGATTAAATTCTTGGAAATTCAGCTGGAACACCCCGTGAGTGCCCTGATTCTCACCAGCATGGGGTACTTGTCTGATGCTCTTTGGGCAGCTGGATGAGCGTTGCACAGCTGGCTGAAAGCTGCTTGGGTTTACCCAGTAAAAGCAAATACTGTCTCATGCAGGAGCTGTGTTTCAAGCACGATGAACTGCATCTTGATTGCTCTCTTTGAGTCTGCATTGGCTCCTCTACCACCTGCCTCATGGACATCTGCACTGAATACACATCCCACTGGTTCAGGATTCACCAAGTTTGTTCTGGTGTTGAGAATCAGAGCATGGTAGAAACCACCATCCTAAAAATTACTCAAGTGAACATTCTCTCCTTAGGACAAAGAGCACCTGTGTCTCTCTCTCAGTGTGAGGTGACTGGATATTTTCTCATCAGAATTTTCCCCGGGCTGATCATAAAGGTCTATGCCTGTGTGCCTTTATGATTGTTACTTTAATGGTTTCTTTCTAGGTGAAAAAAAGTAGGGAGCGGAATCTCTTACTGACAACAACTGGCAGGGACAACACTGTCTCAGTCTTCGAGGTGTTTATTTAGCTGTTACACACACTGGATGGGGGGATAAGGAAGCTGAAGCGGGAGGTTTGCTCCTCAGAACCAGTATAGCTCAGAATTCACATGCTTCCCTTTAAAGCTTTTCAGTGTTTTCTTGCAACTTGCGATGTGTAATTTATAGGGCATTTCCAGGCAAAGGATATGATTCCCATACACAAAGGAAAGGTGTACTTCACATAAACAAAAGATAGGAATGTTTTTGACTAACCAGCACATACATGTTTTTTCTCATTTTATCCCATTTTTTCCTCTTCCCTGGATTCCCTCGTTAAATTCACATGTCCATGATGATTAATCCCAGCCTTTCCTCAGAAGTGTGTCGACATTACTGTGGTCAGCCAGTCAGCAAAGCTCACCAGTGAAACGCAATACATGGCCCACGTGGAAGGGCTGCTACAACACACTTCAAGACTTGCAGAAGAAGAATACCATAAAAACGGCAAATAATGTTAACGAGGATTAAACTGCATAATTTTCTACACCGTTTCCAGCTGGACCAGGGCACTTTGCATTAAGCTAATGAGAGGTGAAAGCCAAATGAGACATTCTTGATGGAGCTTTCATTGTGTGTGGGCGCACACTGACTGCAGACGCAATTATTCTGCAGCCCGTGGGAGCTTCAATCCATAGACTTGCACACCACGTCAAGCTGATCCAGTAAGTCTGGCCCCCAAATCTGACCCAGCTGACTGTGGTTCTTTTCTGGGAAATGACTGTAGAGCAGGGAGGAAGAATGTAAAATGATACGTGCTGCTCTCGCTTGCCTCCAGCCTGAGAGGGTAGACTTGCTTACAAACACTTTCACGTTTAACCTACCTTAGGACTAAAAATCAAGTTCCTTCCCATCACTGCCAATACAAAGGCATAACCAAAAAGAGGGGAAAACCAGAAACGTTTTAAGCAACAAAAAAGAAATCAAGATGGAACAATTAAAAAGAAATTGTCTTCAATAAAAAGACAGACTTAGGGAATTGTTCATCAGCTGCAACAGCCAAAAAAGACACGTAGACAAACTGACAGGATCACAATAGTGTTCACCTTCTCAAAAAAGTACAATGAAGTGAAAGTTGATAACTATTTCAAAGGAAAGTTTGGTTAAAAGGTATGTGAAAGGAAAAGAGTCTCTTACTCTTCAAATTTTTCTTCTTTCTTCGTCTTCAAAACAAAGCTGAGGCAATTAAGGTCATAGCAAAGAAGATTAGGTTACTTTTATGCTTAGCAGATCAACTCTTGTCACTGAAGTGGGAGTTCTTCACCTGTGGTCCTCACTTTTTGCAGAGGGGAAAAGTCTGATTTTAGCAGGGTACCTACTTAACAGCATTCACCTTCGTAGCATGCTTTCGTACCCCCTAGATGCTCGAATATCATCACATATGATGATGCACCTCCATTTGAACTGTACTCTGAGGGTCAGGGTGTTTTGGGGTTGAGGTGTTGGATTTGTGTGGCAAGAGTGTGGTAGCAGGGGTGGCTTCTCTGAGAAGTTGCAAGAAGGCAATGCCAGCCAGTTCCAACACAGACCCACCACTGGCCAAGGCTGAGTCCTTCAGTGACAGCAGTAGCACCTCTGGGATAACATATATAAGAAGGGGAAAAGGAAAACAACCTGCAGAACAGCATCAGAAAGAGCAGTGAGAACACATGACAGAAACAACCCTGCAGACACCAAGGTCAGTGGAGAAGGAGGGGCAGCAGGTCCTCCAGGCACCAGAGCAGAGATTCCCCTGCAGCCCTTGGTGCAGCCCATGGTGAGGCAGCTGTGCCCCTGCAGCCCGTGGAGGTCCATGGTGGAGCAGAAATCCACCTGCAGCCCCTGGAGGGACCCACGCTGGAGCAGGGGGATGTGGCTGATGGAGACCCCCATAGGGAGCCCATGCTGGGACAGGCTCCTGGCAGGATCTGTGGACCCATGGAGAGAGGAGCCCCATGCTGGAGTAGGTTTGCTGGCAGGACTTGTACCTCTGCAGGGACCCACACTGGAACAGGCTATTCCTGAGGGGCTGTAGCTCATGGAAGGGACCCGTGATGGGGCACTTCATGAAGAACTGCAGCCCATGGGAGGGACTCCTGTTGGAGAAGTCTGTGGAAAACTCTCTTGCATGGCAGGGACCCCATGCTGGAGCAAGGGAAGAGCATGATGAGAAGGAGGAGCAGAGACAACATGTGATGAGCTGAACTGGAACCCCCACTCCCCATCCCCCTGCACCACTCAGGGGGGAAGAAGGCAGAGAAAATTGGGAGTGGAGTTGAGCCTGGGAAGGAGGGAGGGATGGGGGAAGGTGTTTTTTAGATTTGGGTCTATTTCTCATAATCCTACTCTCATTTGATTGGCAATAAACTACATTAATTTCCCCAAGTCAAGTCTGTTCTGTCTTTCACTCTATTTTCTCTCCCCTGCCCAGCTGATGGAGTGGCTTTGGGTATCTAGCATTCAGCCAGGGTCAGCCTGCCACACACATGGAACAACCTGTAACCAACTCTGCAAACCCCCGAGACTCTGCCATAGCATCCTGGCATGCCTACACAAAACGTGTGATGGAGGCTGACTCCTTCACCATCGCTGATCAGCAGCAGCCACCAGGACTGCTGCCACTGTAAGGAAGCACATTAGCTGTTCAAGCCTTAATGAAGTCAATGGAAAATGCCTTCACTTTGTTTGCTGGTGATTTTTCCCCCATAAAATGATATGTATAGACAGCCAGTGTTTTCCTACTTGAAGTGGTTGTTTCTGCATGCTTTCCCATGCCAAGTATTTTAAATATCTTAATCCAGCTATCTACACTGTTTATGCAACAGTAGATGTCCAAATCTACTAGGAAGTGACTCTCATATGTGGCCAGTCCATCACATGCAGCCCTGTGGACCCTGTGGAGGAGGAGCACTTATTCTCTTACCACACCATGAAAGTCGTACAGACTGTCCTCAGCATATCAGCTCCAAATCAGAGGGAACTGAACTTAACTGTCTCACAGAGGTGATGTTAGCCTGGCCAGCAAGCGTTTACAGAGTTAGCAAAGGGATTAGATGGTGGTATTCTTGATGGAAATTCTGGCAGGCCACTGGGAAGACTGAGGACAACATAAGAGCAGACAGACAGTGGGCGATTTCTGGTTTTGTGCCTCAGAATTACAAATGACAGAGTAGTGTTAAGGTTCGTAATGGACATAAACACACATCCATTCTAGGAAGTCTAAGTTCTTAGGAAGTCTAAGCTTTTTCCATGTTTAGATATTTTTAGGGGGAAAAAAAGAGGAACTGTAAGGTAATATAAACCTGAGACAAGAATTACTTTTAGTGGGAAAGTACTGAACTTTATGAAGACGTGAAATCTGATAAGACACAATTAACATAAACTATATGCTTTCCTATTTCTCCAGTAGAAGAAAATAAAAACTCTAGATGTCCTCTATTTCCTTAAATTAATGAAGTGGCATCAGATCTGATTTGAGCCCCTCAGAATCTTTCTATTCCTCCTCATGTGACTGTAAAACTCCTATCCATTTATTTGTCTGCAGTCATATAACCACTTAATTACTTTCTTATTAACGCTACCCTTTTCTAAAGACTGATTTTTTTTCCTAAATATATTTTCTTCTAATTACATATTCTTTGTTAAGATGAAGAAAAAGCTGTACTATGCAGAAGGTCGCTGAAAAATAGATTTATTTATAAAAGAAGTGTAGAGGTCTCCCAGGAGAGCTGAGTGTCCTCACTGCTAGCTGAAATCAGCAAGAGCAAAGAGTCGTCTCCAAAGCTTGGTCCTAATTCTGTAACAGGCTGTGAATTTCTGATAATGTTAGGACTTTTCTCCTTCTTTGAACGTGAATATTCCTATGTACATTCCCATACAATCCTGTAACAGCCAGGTGCTGCTGTGGGCTAGTGTAAATGTACTGGGGTTTTGTAATGATATTGCCAAAGAAACAAATGCTCCAAAGCAATGGGATTACTAGAAGATGAGCTGTCTGGCGTTAGTAAGGTATTTAGTCATTGGGCAAACATCTACTCCGGACTATGTCATGATGGTTTCTGCCCAGAGTTTTCCCTTGCAAAGTCTCCAAATATTTAACAAGCAGGATACAAACCGCTGTTCGCTGGGAGAAACCTACTTCTGTCTGAAACGTGGCACTTCCAAACATAGAATGGTTCGGATCAGAAGGGACCTTTAAAGGCCATCTAGTCCAAACCCCTTGCAATGAGCACCTTCAAATAGATCAGCTTGCTCCGAGCGTCCAACCTGTCTGTGAATGTTCCCAGGGATGGGGCATCCACCACTTCTCTGGGCAACTTCTGCCAGTGTTTCACCACTCTCATCACAAAACATTTCTTCCTCATATCTAGTTTGAATCTGCCCTAGTGGTTTAAAACCATTATTACCCCTTGTCTTATGGCTACAAGCCCTACAAAAAGTCTGTCTCCAGCTTTAAGTTACCCCTAAGCATCGAAGCTCAGAGATGCTTTGGCAGGCAAGGGGCCCTTTACCCGGGAACACGCCGGGCACCCACCGAGGGGGAGAGGGGAGCTCGGTGGCCGACAACTAAAACCCCTTTCGGTAAGTGTTAATGATGTCGGGAATGGGCTGCGAAAAGCGTTTAGGGCAGGAATAACACCTCTCTGACAAGGACCTGGGCAGGAATAACACCTCTCTGACGAGGACCTGGGCAGGAATAACACATATCTGACGAGACCCGCACCTCCGGCGCCCCGCCAAGCCGGCTCCACCCCGGCGCGCCGGGGCTGGCCCAGAGGCAGCGCCCGGGCGGGGCCGAGTCAGCCCCACCGCCCGGGAGGAAGAGGAGGGATTTCACCTGCCCAGCCCGGCCCGCCCCTCCAGGTGCGAGGTGGAGCAGGAAGCGGCGGCGGTGCCGGAGGGGACCCGCGCCCGCCTCGGCGCCGGGCCCATGCGGGGAGATGGCGGCGGGCCGGGCGCTGGCCGCGCTCCTGGCCGCGCTCCTGGCCGCCTCGGCTCAGCTGCTCCCGTGGGAAGGTAGGGACAGGGACAGGGATGGGCCGGCTCCCCCCACCCCCGGCGCGGTTGCCCCTACCCCCGGCTCGGTTCCCCATCACCCCTACCCTGGGCTCCGCTGCCCATCCCCTCCCCATCGCCCCCGAGGCGCTGCCCGGGCCGGGGGGACGCGCCCGGTGTGCGGCTGAGCCCGGACTCGCTTTAGTTGGCGGCGCCGTAGGCGAGAGACTGGTGACTCTGCCTTTATCCCCGTGTGCTGCTGCTGATTTAATAGCTATTAGTTATTTTAAAGGGACAGGGGTGGTGGTGGGGATGGGATAGAATCGCATCCGTAATGTTTGTACGGTGGGACATTTCAGTTTCAGCGCTTCTCGTCCGAACGCTCCCTTTTCTTTGTCTTTGAAAAAGCTAACAAGTTAAATTTCATCTTTACATCCTCGCTTGGTGGAGTATTGATTATGCAAGTGACTTCACAAAGTGCTTTTCCCTGGAAGCCAGAGGGGCAGCTGAGTTCTCTGTAAAGAGTAGAAGCTCCTAGAACTGTGGTCTGTGTGAGATCGTGCAGCTGCCTGAGCTTTTCAGCAAAGAGAGTGATATTATTTATCTAGAGCAATGGGTGAGCTGTAGATGCAGGGAAATGGAATGGCTTGTATGCCCATCTGAGTCAGATGGTTTAATGCTCACTACTAGCTCTGCATCTCTTGAAATCCCTGGATGCTTGTTGCAGTCCCCTGCATCTAACCCTGTCTGCGACCCGAGAAGAATTCCAGCTATGAACACAGGGACAATGTGTGGTGTTTTCCTCAATTTCCAGAGCTGCTTGGTTGCAAAAAATGCCCATCCTCAAGTCTAAACAGGCTGTTTTACTGCTATCAGTAGTCCTGTTAAAGGCTCTTGAAGTATGAGTCCTTATGTACAAAGTAACTGGTGAGTTATTTGCAGTGACTATGAATTACCTAAAGAGTCTGGTGTGAAATTTGTGCCTTTTAAATATTTCTCTTACCTTTAACTACACTTATACTGAAGTGGGGCTCAGGCCATTACTATTATAAACAATACACTCTACATGTTTCCTGTGAAATTGGGCAGCCCTGAGGTTTAAGTTTCAAGCTGTGTAGTCTTTTAAATAAAATATTTGCATTTAATGTATTGCCTCCGAGTTGAGCAAATAACAGCAATTTGCCTCTCTAAGTCTCTTCAAAGGAAAAAGAAAGGATATTATGCTGTGGTTAATTGTGTTTTGTTTTCAGAGTAAACAAAAGTTTAAAATCTTAGATGGGTCAGCACTGGAAGCAGAGGAGGTAGACAGTCCAAGGATCTTAGTTTAATCAAGAGGAACCTTGGAGAGCGAGCTCCCCAACCACTGGCCTTGCCCTTTGGCAAATCCTGAACTGGCTCTTTAAAGCAAAGTTAGTAACAGTGAGGTTGCGCAAAACACCACTGATAGACCCGGTGGTTTGCTGCCACTGATCGTGGCCCCTCTTCCTGCCTCCTTCAGTCCCTTCCTTTCCAACTGCACGCTTCTGCCCGCTGGTGTGTCTCCTGCACAAGCACCACAACTCCTGTGTGCCAGGTCCTCTGTCATCCTCTCAAACTCTCTAAAGTGGTGCCTTCCTCCTCTTTGTGAACCCCCTAAAAAGAGGTGGCTCAGTCTCAGCTACACTGACAGCATGGGTTGGCAGGCTGAAGGTTGCGATGGCGTGAGCGGGGCAGGAGAGGGGAATGGTGCCCTTCCCGGGTTTGCTGGGACATGAGATCTGGTGTGTCCTTCCTTCCAGTGGGAGCTGCTGTTGTTATTGCACAACCAAAACTGTTGGAACATTTCCCTGAACAAAGGTTTGTCCTGAAAGCCCAAGACAGCTCGGGTTAAGATTTTCCTCTGCACTCCTATGTCATTTGTAATTTTTGGGGAGTTCTTGTTGCCCTGGTGCTGCTGTTGGTACTGGCTCTGCTGTTGCCGTGTTTTGGCTGCCTCCCTTTCCTTGGTTGCAGCTTGCTCCCTTGCAGCAAGGCCGGCTTTAGGCTGGGTGTGCACGTGGGGTGTGTATGAGGCACATGTGCCTCTTCTTGGGGAGTGGTGATGCTCTGGTGGGACGGCTACAAATTTTGGCGTGCCTGTCTCTAAAGCTGTCTCTTGTCATCCTCAATGAAGTTCTTTCTCCTCTCACCCTCTCCCTCCACCCTTTCCCAGCAGGAACAGTATTACTGTAGGTGTTCCTGTCAAGTGTGGCTGGTCACATTGTCCTCAAAGGGGCTTGTGGGTTTTCTTGAGATGCAGCTTGATGTGTAAAGTAAATTATCAAATGAAAGATTGGTTCTAAATTATAGCTGGAAAACCACAGAAAGAAGTATTTGGTGTGATAGCTGCGCACAGGCGTGGGAGTGTGAACGGAGTATTGCTTATCTGACCTTTGAAAATGTGTTTTCCAACTAAAAATGTGTTTCTTTGAGGCACTAATAATGAAGTTAATCAGACTTCTATGCTGTCTATGAAACATAAACACACGTTTCAGGTTTAAAGTATCCTTATAAATGTGATAAAATCTGCGTATGTATTCTGGGCTTTGTCTTTGAAATGTCGTTGTTATAATAAGTGAATTTAGAGATATGAATTTAGTGCCATCTTGATTCTTGCTCTACCCTCCAGGTATCTTTTTCTTGGCAACTGACTGATTTGAGTCACACGTCAGTCTTAACGTGTAAAGCTGCTTCATTTAATAAAATAAAAAACCCCAAGCTGTTAGCAGGGTCTTTCTGCTGCTCTGACAGAATATAAATAACTGCCCTGTTTGTTCTCCTCTGAATGTCGGTGGAAACTGGATTACTTCCATTCTGAATCACCATTTGTTCATTCGGTTGAGACATCTCCATTTAAAACTACAACCAACATACGTGTGTTGAAACTTTTTTTTTTTTGCTTGCCTCATGCCATTATCAGTCTGGAGTGCTAACTTTTTACTCTCTAGAAACTAATGTGTTTATAGTAAATTATTTATAGTGTGTCTCAGTTCTGCTACTACTACCTTAAATTCTCCACCAGAAAATACCCTTCTTTTTTTTTTTTCACAGTTCCAGAACTTTGTGTGTTTGAGATGTTTTTTTTTTCAAGAGGTGAGCCTTGTCTGTGTGTGTTTTTCATTCGTCTGTAAGTCTGAAGGGATGTAGAGGTAATGGGAAGGCCTGACTGAGTGTGTGAGGTGGTGGGAACATGAAAATATTTGAGGATTGATACACTGAGCTGAATTTATTGTCCATAGCAGCACAAATGAACACCAATTTTAGTGCTTCCCCCCTCCCCACTAGAGATCCTCAGTAAGGTTGTTGTCTCTGGAGTTGTGTGAATGAAGTTTCTCCAAGAGCTGTGCTCTTGGTCCTGGGCTTGCTCAAAACTGGAAGCACCAACAAATAGCAGCCATTTGGCTACAAAGTGGCCCAGGAGAGAAGAAACGGGATGTGATGAGCCAGCTCCTGAGCCTGGCTCCTTAGGTGCCTGGCGTCTTTTTTGTGTCTGGGGTTGTCATTTGATGCAGTGGCTCATCAGCCAAACAATAATTAGGGGAAAGCTGAAAAGGACTTTTTTTTGGCACTGGCACAAGGCAAAGGACTAGTCAAGGGAGAAACAAGGTGAGAATATTGGAGGCTGCTGAATTTCATGTCCAGAGTACCACCATGGACCTGTGACATGGAGGAAATTTGGTTAGCTAGAAGGTTGTCCTTCTCTCATTTTTATTACAAGTCTGTGTGTTGTCCTGCTATACTGCAATGAGTTTCTAGACAGAAATCAGGGCTTGCTCTATGAAATAAGGGAAGAACCTTTCCCCTGCCTGATATCAGATATCGTTCGGATCAGTTGTGCTCAGGCTTGTTAATTGTTTATATGAATTATCTTATCTATAAATAATGTTTAAATAGGAAAAAAGGTAGGAGAAAAATTAGTGAAAAATAATCTGACCTCTTGAAATATGTAATAGCAGCTGCAGTATTTTCACAAATAAATGTTGCTGGGGCTCGGTTTAATAATGTAGCCCTTATCACCCAGCTCAGTTGGTATTTGTACAGGCATACATTAAATGAAAAAGCTTTGTGATCCACAGCTGCCAAACCCTCAGTCTTGGGCACAGGCTGAACGACTCTGCACTTAGTGCATTCCAGAAATATTTCTAATTTGAAATAGCATGAGGAACCATCCTGTGCTGAGAGCAAAGTCAAGATGCTTTTAGCTTTACCTGTGTTGACTAAAGTGATGGGTGACAGGGGCATGGCATGTTTGCAGATTAGTGTAGATCGCGGCTGAGTAGCTCCTTTTTTTCTTCACCAGTTTCTCTGTATTGATCGCATTCTCATTTGCTTTTTGTAATTGCTGGTGGCAAAGCATGACCTTCTCCAGGTCCTGGGCAGAGAGAGACGAATGGTAGAGAAGAGCAGTGAATGTGTGTGGAGTTGTACCCCTTTGTGTTGTGGCCAGGGTGGGATCAGTGGTGGTGCTGGGTTGTTCCTGGGGCTGCTCACCACTGCCATGGGTGGGCTGTGCCTCTGAGCTGAGCTGACCAGTAGTTCTCTTACAGCAGCCAAGTCCTCCTGCTCTCTTCTGGGTGCTCCCTGGAGCTCTCCCTTTGGATGTTTTCTGGTCTTGGTGTCCTCGGAAGAGCTCCTAGAAAGACTCAGCTGCAGCAAAGCGTGTGTCAGGCTAGAGGATATGGGGAAAATGGCCTTGGATGCCAGTTTTGATCTAAATGAGCTCTGTTTTGGACTACTCCTGTAAGCTTCCGTTAAAATATTTTTTAAAATCTGCGCTTTTAATCATTTCTATAATTTATAAACCTTTGCCCAGCGGGGGGACAGACTGAAGATGCCACCTTAACAAAGTGCTTCCAGCAGTTTCTGGGACAGCATCCAACTCACTGATGCTGCTCAGGTGTCTCTGTCAAACCTCGGCTCTGGAGAGGACAACACGCCCACTGCAGCACGGGTTGGCTTGTTGGAACCAAACCATTAACCAGTTCCTGACGAGCAGCTGCTGGCTTTTGGTGCTCTCTTAGTGGGATTCAGCCAACAGAACTGGGTCACCATCCCTTGGTTCGTAAAATTCTCAAATCTCTTGCAGATGTTACCATAGAGTTTCTTCTTGCTTCACATCTGATTGTGCCACAGGGTGTGAAGGAAAGGGCGTGGGCTGGGCTGGGCTGTGCTTAATAAATTGTTGGCTGCTGGCTTTTATGTCAAAGCAACACCTTGAGTTTCTGTATTGGCTGGTGGCAGAGGCGAGGGTTTGCTGCCTGCAGCTGAGCCTGCCTGGTGTGGGTGGTATTGATAGGACCTCCTGGAAGACCTTCAGCTGAAGAATTGTGCCACAGTGTCTAGTAGATACACATTTCAGGTATTTTGGTAAGCTCTAGTCTGCCTGTGAGTGCCCAGGCTGCCATTACTGTGGAAAAAGTGATTATTTTTTAAATCTATCTCCTGTGTGGGGGACAAGGTCTCTACTTTGCCTGTTCTACTGGACATCTTTTAACAACCATCCGCAAGGGTGCCATGGGGCAGCCTGCTTTGAGCTGCGCCTTTTGATTTCTTGGGGAACAAAGTCAGTGTGGTTACTTGATGTTGGATCAAACTCTTTATTTTGGGAGGTACGATAATGGCGGCATTTTGGAGTTGGCTTTGGCTTTTCTGAGTCTCTGGCTGTGAGACATTAGCGTAAGGAGAGAGCCAGCCTTGAGGAGTGGAAAGGGATGATCTGGAGTTCCTTAGAAGTGAGAGACTAAGAGCTGACGGCAGGATGTTTAGCATGGGAGGGATCCCTGATTGCGAAATGTGCTTTTACACCTTTGTTAACCGGAGCCAAGACCCGAAGAGCTGCTCAGACATGCTCTGGGATGTTGTCCTCTTGCTGGCTTAAATCAAGGTAGGGATAACAACTGTGCAAGCAAACACCCCTTTGATCAAGGGAGGCTCCTGCAGGGACCTGGGTGGTGTCACTGTTCCTCGAGCCAGTGTGACATTTTCTTGTCACTTTGTGCAGACCCGTGTGTTGAACATTTTGTACGTTGTATGCAAGCTGGTGGTCAGCTCATAGGCTGTTTGCTGAGCTCTCCATCTCACCTCTACAGAAGCAGCAACACTTCGTATCTGTAAAATAATAATTAAGCAAAGGCAGCACAGAGTCAACACGGTCTTTTTCCCACTTGTGGTGAAAAAAAGCTTCTTTTAAAAAATCTATTACACGAGTTATATGAGTGTCTTAATTATCTTCCAGAAAGGTTCTAGAGAAAGGGGTGGAAGTACAGAAATGTATAGTTGTTCAGGGTTTTTTTTTCCCAGTTATTTTAAATCTGAAGGTACTTTATTCCTGTTAGGCATTACAAATTAATGAATTAACAACTTTTGAGTGAGCAGCCTTGTTGGCCTGGGGTGCTGACAGATCTTCTCTGGTGACTTGTGCTGGAATGGCTTGTAACATCACTATGCCAGAAGTGTCTGCCTTTCCTCCCTGATGAGGAGGGAAATGTGTGACATCCCGCCTGCTTTGCATCTCCATCCTGGCCATCAGTTTAAACAATCAGTGAAGATTAAGGTGCTGTACTGTGATGGCTGAGGAATGGGTATTCTCGCCCAGGTGCCCTCTCCTGAGGTGTGGTTACCATGGCATAATAGCAATTGGCAGCATCTATCTGTAAGAGTTTACAAGCTTTGCAGATTTTATCGCTGTAATTTTCTGGGTGATTCCCTTAAAGCAATCCTTTCACAAAATGTGGACCTCATATCCCAGACAAATGCGGTGGTGGAAGACAGGTTCAGATATGAGGAGATAATCATGTGATGTAGAGAATAGTTTACCTTTTAAATGTAAACAGAACACCTGGTTGGTGTATAAAGTCAGAACGGATTTCAGCAGCTTGCAGCAAGAAGGGTCAGCTGCAGTTTGTGATGGTGCTTGTGATCCCCCTTTTGCTGCTCACAGCACTGTTCAGGTGTTGAGAGGAGTCCAAACAGTGTGTGAGTCCCTGACTAACTTTGCTAAGGGCTTGAAGAATGTGAAGGCAGTCACCTGGATTACATTGCAGGTGAGACTGGAGGATTGAATGATGCTTGGGCAATTGGGTGCTGCAGCTGAACTGGGCTCAAATTGTCAAAGAAATTGTTAATAAGACAGGTGCAAAACAACTGAGTTGGCAAAGCAGGGAGATGTTTACTCTTCCAAATATTCTTTGATGTGTTTCAGGCCAGTTTGAGTGAACTGTGCAGCGAATTGTGTTGGAGATGGTGCACCACCACACTGAGTTACTGTGTTGTACCCCTTGCTTCCCACCCTCTCGCCATGACTCTTGCAGCAGATTTTGTGTAGCGGAATAACCTCAGCGGGCTCTGAGTGTGCCTGCAGGTCAGCATCCCTGCAAGGGCTTGGAAGAGGCAGTGAGCCTCCAGGAGAGTCTGCCCAGCTGCAGAGGCAACCAGCATCCCTATGCTGTCCTCGTCCCGAGCTGGTGGCGCGATACACCGCAGGGAACGAGCCTGTTCTCAGGAGAGGTGTGTTGGCTGTGTGGGTTCAGATCCCCGTGGGGCAGAGCAGGGCTTTGGATGCAGGTATTTCCTAACCAGAGCGAGTTTTGCTGCTACTTGTCTTTCGCAGCAGCCCGGCTCCTCCAGCTCATGAATGGGGTCTGAGTCAGCCCCATCCAACCGGGTTTTGGAACAAGCCTGGAATGAGCAAACCAACAGTTTTTGTACATAATTCTGGGATAAATTAGCATCTGGGATTTTGTTGTGGGTTTTGTTTTCTTGGTCTGTCTGGGGCTTTTTGGATTGTTCTAATCCATCCAGTCAAGTCATGTGAAACAATCCATAGATCCTTATGGGTAAATTACTGCAATAAAATGCAGCTGTCAAGCCAAAACTAGTTGGACTCTGTTCTAGCTCCTGCTTTGTGTAGCAAGGCACTTTACATAGCCATAAAAATTGCTGTTCTGCCAAGTCCTTTGCTTGTGCATTCATACACACACTCTCTGTGAGTGCCACTGCCCTGACTACTCGCCAGCTGTCTTCTACATTGCACCCCATCTAGTACAGGAAAAATGTCACTGAGTGAAAAAGTCCGCATTGCGGAACGTAAATGAATAGTTACTGGGTTATAAGTATAAATAAGTTAGTTGGCATTTGTTAACTGGATAATTTGAGATATAAATGACCTTGGATGTGAGGATTCTTCGCCATTTTCCTGCCTTTTCTGCCCTGTTAACTTAGCAGGCACATTCCATGCAGCTGTGCCGCTGATAAGAACTAATAAACACTAAGTCCGAAAGAAAAACCTCGCCTCTCTTACTTTTAACTCAAACTCTGAGTAAAAGAACTCATGAAAAACAGGAGAGAACAAGCAGGAGGGGAATTTACAAATGTCCTTTTGACATTTATATACACATATTAAAATAGCTATGAGATTGTCAGATGCAAACATAGTAAATACATTTAGGCTCAACTCTCTGGAGTAATAGAACTTGTTTTACACTGTGCAGTTTGTTTCTAACCCCAGTGGGAGAGCTCTGAGCAGTAACACAGAAGTTTGGAGATACCATACTGTTGAGAAAAAGCCGTGTTTGTGCAGAGAGGGGCATTACTCTAGTGATAGAGGGGTGCTGTGATGAGCCAACTCTCATGAAGGCACGTTCTGAAGTGAAGATGAGCAGTAGAAAAATCCAGTTGTGGAAGGGAGGGTGCAGATTGGGATTAGGGCAGTTGATGAAATATCCGCGGGAGGCTGCAGAACTGTGATTGCTTAGAGGAAAAAAGAATATGGTGAGATCAGCTGTCTGCATCAGCTATGAACCAGCTCATGACTGGAGGCTTTACCTCTAACATCTTCTAGCTGAACGATTTCATTGTTGTATAGACACAGATGAGATCCAGCTTGGCAATGCTTCCTCTTGTTGGTTTGGATATCCTGTGTGTCATCCCTGTGCAGCAGCAATAGGGTGTGGAAATTGCTTCTTTTCAAGAAATGTGTCCAGTTACTGGTAATCCTAACAAAAAGGCATGCAGTGCCAGTCATAGACAAAGACAGAGCAAGTGTGAGTCATGAGTAGACTCACTCATCTTTATAAAAGCTCTCCAATAAAAGTGCTCTTTAAGTAGTCTCTCTATTGTGTTGCTCATGTGTGTTCATAGTTTGGGGGCTTTTAGCCATTTGTTCATTTATTTTTAGGGACTTTGGGATCACTGGATATGCTTTCTGCATTGTTTCTTTTATTCTACTTTTCCTACTAGGTTTGATAGTCTAATGCAGCTTAGCACATCCCTAGCAGCTGACTGCTGTTGGCATTACAGCACCACGCTCTTATGTCTTGGCAGAAATATTATCTGTGGATTTTCAGCTGTGCAAGCTGTTTGTTTATGCACTAAAGGTGTCTGTTCTCATGTGGGCTTCTAGCAGGCAACTTTGCTGGCCTAATTTGGTATGTAGGTTTGGTATGTATGTCTGCATCATTGTTGCCTACTGCTGTGATGATATATTGATCATTGAAAACATTTCTGTGATTTTGGGCAGGTCCTGTTTAGGAAAGCTGAGGAATGGGACAAATCTATGCTGGGAAACGATACTGAGCTGACAAATATTTGATATTCTTGCAGGGAGATCAAATGAAGAATGATTATATGGTAATGAAGTCAGCAAGAGGAGGGAGAAGGGGGGGGAAAAAAAGCCCAGGCAACAGAATTTGGGTCTTTCAAGGGCTGGGGAAGATGATACTTTGTTTTGACTCTTGTAGGTATACTTTTGCTTGTTTCAAAATGTTGAAAATTTCTGTTCCTTGGTTTCGGCTCAGGGTGTGTATTTGTTTTGATTTAAAACTAGTCACGTGTTTAAGGCTATGCTTGAACTTAATCCTCATGACTGAAAATTAGAGCCATGTGCCAGCATGTGGTGCAGCAGTGCTGGCTGTTGGTGGTCCTGGCCCCTGTCCTGCCGGGTTGGCCTTATGGCTGTGCTGTCCCAGGGATGGGGAAAGGAACAGTGGTAACTGTTTGATCAGAGAGTTAGGAGCAGACTTTTCAGTAATACTTGTAGACTTACAAGATGAGTATGACAATTACCATGTGCAAGAAAGAAGTCTCTTGTCCGTAGTTATTAATTACTTGGTTTATGCTATTAACACTTTATATCTGGATGGCTTAAACATTGGAAAAATGATGACCATCATGGTCAGAGGTATTTTGTGCACTTAGTGTTATAAATAAAAACCCCAAGAGAACCCAAAAAGAATCCAGTGGTATGGGAAATAAAACTCTGGGCTAGGTTTGGAAGTAGTTGTTTCACTTTCTCTTCTGGAGACTGCTTCCTCCTGAAGAATGAGGAAGAGCAGCACTGACTGCTTGCTTGGCTTTACTCTCTTCCCCACCCCATGGACATTGCCCCTGCGATTGTCCCCTGTGTGCTTGGAAGGTCGTTGTACAGGCAGTTCCCAGGCTACAGCATCTCCTTTTTTATTTCCTCAGGAAAATCCTTATTGAAAGCCCCTGCAAAAGCATTTCTAAGGCAGAAACCCATACATAAAGTGTGCCAGCCATTGGAAGAGGCAGGAGAATTCAGTGTAGGCTCTCAGGTCAGAGAACTGTCCCAGCACTTAAAAGCTTTAGGAAAGTTACTCAGTGACCAGGTACTCACTAATGGTATTAGAGGGTTGGTAAACTTGTGGTTAAAAATATGTGCTGCAGTTTGGCAAGCCTCGTGGTGTTTGAGATCTTCATTTGAAACCTTTGATCCTGGAGGCAAATAGGTAAGGCAGTTTCAAGGACTTGCTAAGTCTGTTGACTCCAAGATTGTGTGGAAAAGCTAGAAAGGCTGCAAAAAGGCTCAAGACCAACAAAACTCAGATAAACACATGATGGGCTATGTCTTTGAGTACTCTGTTCTGCCCTACTTCCCTTAGCAGTAAGATTTTTGATGCCTAGTGTTGGCAAACCTGGAGCTGCAATGTTTCCAGTGGTAGGGACGGACCGTGCAGACTGCTCAGTCCCCAGGGCTTTCGCAAAGCTTTTCAGTGGAAGTCTGGCCCTGCAAAACCCTGAGATTCCTGTAAAAATTAGGAGGTTTTTGAACCTCTCTTCAATAGAATAGATGGTTTTTGTGTGAAATTGAGTCACTAATGCAATAAGCTTCTTTCAGCAGCTGCAGTGACTGAAGTTTTGAGCTGGGTGGGTATGTTTGTTGAGGGTCTCTGGTGTGCCATTAGAGGGCTCTGCTGATCAAGGGTTCCCATGGTGTGTTCAGCCCCACAACCCCACCAGGTGAGCCCCTGCATGTCTGGGCTCTGACCAGCATCCTTGTCACCCCTGCACCAGCAGCAGCTGACGTGGACCGGACTGGTGCTTGAGGGATGCTGAGCAGTTGGACAGAGCCTGGGGCATCCTGCAGATGTGTGTGAGCCAGCTGTTTTCCTACACCTTCCTGACATGCTGCCTGGTAATTGGAATGGCTTCAGGGGCTCCCTCAGGGCACTGCTCTGCTGGGTTTGCCAGTGTAAATCTTCCTTCATCGAGGTTAATGAGCATGAGGATTCCCAACCTGGTGTATGGGCAGAGCAGCCCTGTGTGATGTTCCACTCAAAGAAGAAATGTTTTTAAACTAAACTTAGGGTACCTTTATTTCTAGATCTCTTACTAATTTTTATATGCATGATTTTTTTTCATATACACTGAAAGCACAAGTGCTGTAGACACTGTGATTCTATCTTCCATGCACTGAAATAAGAAGGGAGAACAGTGAAAACAAGCAGCAGAAAACTTACTGGCTGACCTTCCTCAGATTTTCACCTGGGGCTGTGGTATGGTTGACTTCACTGCAAACTTGACTTATTTTGGCCAGGGTTGGACTCAATATTTGCTAAACATCCAGCTGAAGTTAATAATAGTCATCTTGAATGTCGAGTCAGTGCTCACTGGTGTCTTATATTGTTTGTATATTTTTAGAAGACAGTCAGGTTTGAGTAATTTTTTTTGATAAACCATTTTTTCATAAAGTCATTTTTTTCATAAAATACAAGATTATTCAACTAGCAGTTTATTCAGTGGCTCCAGTACTTCCGGTGAGAGCTGCTCCTGCATCTGGCAGTACTTGAGGATAGGTTGAAATCTGTGAAGTATTTCCCAAAAGCTGTGAATCAATGATGGTCGTGTCAGAGATGGAGAGGAGGTGTCCAAGCACGCACAGTCTGTTTCAGGCCACCAGATGCCTTCTGTGCTGGTGAGGGGCCCTGCACAGGCATCCTGTACCTTCAGGGAATGAGGTGGGGAGGGTGAGAGAGGGCCATGACTGCACATAAAAATATCTGTTGGTATGTGCTTTTGATATTGCTGGAATACCTCATCTGGCCTGCATTAATTGTTGCGCTATACCTGGAGATTCACCTGTTACCATTGCCTGTGATTGAAGCTGGAGCTCGTTTTTTGGTTTGGCTGCTGGATAAACTTCCTGAATGGAGCCGTGACTTGATGGGTGCCTTCAGAAATGGGGCGGGCTGTGTGATAACAAACTGAAAACAAAAATCAGGAGAAAAAGAATTTGAAAGGAATAACTGAGCTACTTTTTAGATGTGGAATAAATGACAGTGGTGAGGGTAAACAGGAGCAGAACTGATTCTGCACAAATTCCCTGTATACCTCTCCTGGGCACATGCAGCAGCATATTTTTATGTTGCCTGTGCTGGAAGAGAGGAGGCATTTTCTATTGGTGCATTCATACGTGCTAATAACAAAACACCTCTATTCTCTATATTTTTTATTTCTTAGCTTCCTTTACAATCTCTCTTCATAAAGTGGACAACACCACAGTTATGATTAAACTGAGACCCGATGTTTTACCAAGCTGTCGAATTCGCGTTAAAAATGCCATCAGGTCTGACCTCAAGATAAAGCCTGGCGAGAATGTGACTTTTACCTTCACCTGTAGTACTCCAGAGAAGTATTTCATCATGGAAATTCAGAAAAATATTGGTAAGATACAGATTTTTAATTTTTCCCCAATGGTCATTTTCCTCCGGTAAAACCACACGCTTTTTTTCCTGCTACTGTATTAAGGTATCTGCCATAATCTTAGGTAAGAAGAAATCTTTGAGCACTGATAAATAACCTCGAATTACTGCTACTGCTAGGCAAGCTAAAGAAGTCTGTATTGCAGCTGGCAGAATTTAATGTTGCCTTGGCTGTGCTGCAAACAGCTAGATGGCAGTTTGTTGCATCAATTCCGTGCTGCCTTTCCTTTTCCCACCATTTATAAAGCCATCAAAGAATCTTTTTTCTCCTGTCAAAAGCCTCTGAACACTTACAATAATATATTATGTATTTGATGAACAGCTTGATTGTGTCTGTAAGGACAACAGAAACGTTGAAGACCTGCACATGTTTCTTTATATTTAATGAATGTTACTGAAGTCAAGAAACTGTAAATTCAGAAATGTAACTAAAGCTTCTTCTGCTTTGAATGTTATCCCCGGTGTGTGTACTCTTTAATGGCATGAACACGTGCTGCTTCTCAACTAGATCCCAAACTTCATTGAGTATTCAGTCTTCAGCAACATCTTCATTATTTTTGGGGTGATGTTCAAGGATAATTCTCTTCATGTTTTGGAATTTTATTCATATGATTCATGCAAATAGTAACACTCACAGTATCTCATTATATATTTGCAAGACGCACTTGTGATATTTCTTCTTTTAAGTTGAAGCCTAGACATGGATTAAAGCATACTTATTTTGAGTGTCAATCAATTGTTTGGATTTTTCAGATAAAAGTCTTCTGGGTTCCCCCCAGAATCCTGCAATGGCAGTTGCTGTTGTTCATCCAGGCACCAAGGGAACAAAAATACAGTTCATGGCAAGCAGTAAGACATTTAACGATGAATGATTTGCCAGGAACTCTCTAGGGGAGATGGGATAAAATGGATTCTCTAGACCTGTGATTTCCAGCTCTCTTGACACTGCATTTCCCCTTTTTGCCCATTCAGACTCTACCCTATTCATTAAATACCTTCTAAATTCTTCAGCAAACAAGGCGGAATAGTAGAGACAATGAATCCCTTCTGTTAGTCAGCCTGACTAAAGCAGGTTTATCCTGTCTATTCCATGGGCTGGGAGTCCTGTTTGGAGACAACCTGTGACCACGTTACAGGAGTGTCTTTTAGTGCACGTAGAAGAAAACTTAAGTGCAGCATAAAAATTGTGATAATAGCAAGGAAGGGGAAGTATCAAACTCCCCATTTAAAGGAATGCTTTGCAGAGTGTATCACAGCTCTTCTCTCTCTGCATTTAGACTGTGTGTCAGGCCCATGTCCCTTTGGAGATGTTCATCTTTACCCACCGGGGCTACCTCACCTTAACAGGACTTACATCTGGGATGTGAAGGCGAGTACAAAAGCTGGACTTGAACTAAAATTTTCTACCCCGTGGCTAAGACAGATTGAACCAGGAGAGACATGCCCAGACTCCATTAGCTACAACATCAGCAGCTGTATTGATAAGGCCACGGTCAACATTGGCACCTTCTGCAGGAATGGCTCCGTGTCTCGCGTCAAGTTGCTGGGAGGAGTGGTCATGTCCCTGCACCTCCCGTGGCACTCACTTCTCACCACCTCAGGCTTCAACATAGCCAACAGGGCTTCCATAAAACGTGAGTACAGAGAATTTATTTCAGCCTTTCTTCGCAGTTAACCTTCCAGTTTTGGTGCTGCTGTCCCTAACTCCCTTCCACTTCGTCTTTTCTGGAAACTATTGTTGTATGATTTTTTGTTTGGTTAGATGGTGCTCTTCTGGAGTCAAAATATCCTAGTTTGGTTGATTGTTAATTATGAAAACTGTTCTGTTGCTGGTTTTGGTGTACATTAATAATTTTAAGTCTCTTTAAACTTCCTAAAACTTAAACATACCTGCTTTCTTGGTTTTGTGTGTTTTCAGCTAGATGAGACTAGGTAGTATAATTAGAATGAGCCAGAGAGTTTTTTGCTGGTTGCAGTGTGTAGTTGGGCTTGTTTATTTTTAAAAAAAGTTTCTTTAACTTCTGGAGCCTCAAACCAATGCCCATCTTCAGGAGAGGAGTGTGGGAAAAGGTGAAGCAGTGCCTGGGAGGCACAGGAGGCTGCTTAAATACATTTATCTGTTTCAACCTGCACAGTAACATAAACTATTGTGTAATAATCTTCCTAAAATACCTGGAATATTATACAGCAATCAGTGGGTTACTTTGTGATCTCATGACAAATCTTGCTCTGTACTTGAATTCTAGTGTTGTTGCTATCAGTTATAAAAGAAACCTGGTCCAGGTTCGAGCTGCTGGAACATGAGTGTTTTGTAATTCCTGGCACTCCTTGCAGTTGCACATCATCACTGGAGCCCTAGAATGGGACCATAATCTCTATGTACCCAACTTCACACTGCCAAGAGTCATCCAAGGATAAAGTGTCTTACACAGCTCACATTTGAGTTTTATTATGCCTATTTGAGGCTCTTTGCCGGTGTGCTTTTGTTAGACTTAAGAGGTTTTTGTAGAGAGAGCTACATGCTGCTATAAAAGCTTGTCTCTTTTGTTTCCCGAAACGCAGTGAAGCAGAAGCAGTTATCAGGCTGTGTGTTTGCTCTTGCAAAGCCAGGTGTAGGAACTGGGATCTTGCCTTTCCTGGAAATAAAGGCTTGTCTCTCCATGTGCTTGAAAGGCTAACCTGCTAAACTGAAAATGCAGTATTAGTGTATTCCTTATCTTTTCTGTAATTGAAGATAAAAGAATCAACTCAAGTACATGTTTTAGTGTGAGCATTTGGTACTAACCTAACCTGTAGCTGGAGTGGGTGATCTCACAGTCAAAATGAAAAGACCCTGCTTCTGGAGTGCTGGATATGCCAGTGTGTCTTCAGTAAATGGAACTTGTTTTATATTTTGTGGTTCCCTCCCTGTTTTAGGGTTATGCATTATCGAATCCACTTTGAAGGGGGAGTCTTCAATCACCCTGATGTCCCCTAACTACCCGCTGGGCTTTCCAGAAGACGAGCTCATGACGTGGCAGTTCGTCATTCCTCCCAACATGAGAGCAAGCGTGTTCTTCCACAACTACAGCCTCTCCAACTGCGAAAGGAAGGAGGAGAGGGTGGAGTACTACATCCCGGGCTCCCCCAGCAACCCGGAGGTGTTCAAGCTGAGCGACAGCCAGCCTGCCAATATTGCTGGCAATTTCAACATGTCCCTGCAGGGCTGTGATCAGGATGCCCAGAACCCAGGCATCCTTCGCCTGCTCTTCCAAGTCGTCGTTCAGCCCCCACAAGTTGATGAGAGTAAGTACCTGCCTGCCCCTTCTGTTGCTTTTGATTACAGATATCTGCACTGAGCACCACAAGGGAGAGAAATACTCTTTTGTGTTATTTTCCTTCCTTGAACTTTGGTCTCCCTATGAGTTTAAGGAGGTTGCCAAGCAACGCTGAGGCCTGTTTTACTGCCCTACCACCGGCCACCAGTACAGCAAGGCAAGCAGCGATGCTGAAAGTTGCAATTTGCAATGGAGTATTAAGTGGTGTTGTATTTTTTACACAGTAACTTATAAATGGAGGCTCCTTTCCCTTTCAGCACCTGAATCATGTAATTGAAAAATGCCTTTAACAGTTTTGCTTTCAGACATAACACTCAACATTCCAAAGATCATTCTTAAAATGTGAGCCCGGTTTTCTGCTCCCTATATGAGCAGTTGCACTTAACAAGGTGAAACCTGCTGTCAGGGTAGGTAGCAAAATCTGTGGCATAAACTGGTGAAATGAGAGATGTAAAATTGTCTCTGTATTACTAATGGCATCAATATGCATCTTTCCTTCCTTTCTTCCTTCCTCTGAGTTTTATTTTGCTTCCTAGGGAAGGTTGAATATCAACAAGTGTGAAGAAGTCACATTAAACACAAAAGTTATCAGTAAGATATTCCACTAATAATATCCCCTGCATATTTGGATGTTCTTCACATTTCTTTCTCTACACTGAGAATTTTTTTTTGTTTGTTTGTTTTCTAGCCCAAAATTCAGATTGGTTTAGCACAATGACTTGTAATACCAGAGCATTTCTCTAAAAACAGAAATAAAAGGCCTGTCTAGGTAGTGAGCCGTGGAGTTAGTGATTTAGCCTCTGACTTCGCAGCTCTGACCTCAGTTCAAGGTGGAGGTTAATAATCAAGGTGCACTCACTGCAGAAGAGCAGGTGGAGGAAAGTCCACACTTGACTGCCACTGTGTCAGGAGCTACTTAGAGTCTTTCTAAGTAATTTTAGAGAGAATAAAGTTTGAATGGCTTGTGCCCTGAAGTCACATATCCAGAAAGACTCTGTAGCATCTCACAGTTACAATTCTTTGTTCTTTGTCTGTCTAGCCTGGCTCAGTTTATGAACAGCAAATCCTCACAGGATTGTTGTTAACAAAATTGTGTTTGCTTACATTTATTGTGTGTTGCATCTTGGAAGCTAGACAGAAAGAAAACATTATATTCAGTTAATCAGATTTATCTCCCTTCTACTTTGGAAAGCAAAGATAATTTTAATATATTTATGGCCAGTAGACAAGACGATAATCACCTAAAAAATTAAAAACAGGTTGTCATTCCGCGAATGAAACGCAAGTAATAAACCACTTGGATTTAAGAGGCAGCAGTGGCTTCTCTAGGGATTTTATAGAATTTCATGATTGATTCTGTAGTTATATAAGTTCCATCAAAGATTCAAATTCAGCCCTCAGGTTGCCATCTGCAACATTGCTCTTATTAAAAATGCATTGGTATCTGCATATTCTCAAAGCTTCCCAAACGTTTGGGTATTCCACAGCTGTGTGTGGTGCTTGTCATTAAATAAGAAGAAAATACAGCTCTTTCCAGTCACAATAACTTCTTGATCTAACTCTTCCTGTGTTTAGCTGCTGCAGGAAAAAACATTCTGAAAGATGGTAACCTTGCAGTAGGAGTCCTAGGTTATGTGCTTGGTTGTGCCAATGACTTGGATAATTCCATTTGACCACTTGCCTTTTTGTGTGCCTGATTTCCCACACAGGAGAAAGCTAGTTTATTCACCTTTTGTGTAGGACTTTGAGGTCCGTAGCTAAAGCTAAAACCAGAAAATGAAGAGTAGTAACAGAGAGTGTGTGTGTGTGTGTGTGTAGGTACACTGGTTCTCCCCCCTGACCTTTGTAGAATCATTGAATGGTTTGGGTTGGAAAGAACCTTAGAGATCATCCAGTTCCAAACTGCCCTGCCATGGGCAGGGACACCTTCCACTAGACCAGCTTGCTTTCTTTGACATCAGAGAGAGGTGCCTTATTAACAGCACCTCACAACAGGATGTTGTGTGGATCCAAAATCTATCTTTCCACATGATAATCAATCTTTATGAACTACGATTGCATTTTTTTTCTCTTTCCTTCTATTTTCTCTTTCCAGATGTTCCAAGTATTTGCTGTTAACACCTGCTCATATAATGGGGTGAGAAGAGGCCAAGGAAGTTCTGCTTCACACCGTGCTGCTTGCCTGTAATTGCTCTGGGGTGTTTTTCGTTGCAGATGTCACCCATTTGGTCGACCTGAGCAGGGAGAAGAACATGACTGTGACGATACACTTGAAAGGGTGGCCCGGACAGAACCCCCTCATGTCTGAACCCATATGCCTGATCTGCAAGGATCCCCGCACCTGTGACCGTGTCTTGACTTTAGCCTCTGGTGCTATCTACAGGATCTCGTTTCTGTGCAAGGACCTGTCCCGGCTGAGGATCACGGCTGAAAAAGCCATAGGTGTTACAAAAGTGGCTTTTTTCCTGTTTCTTAGGGAATGCTTTTGCATGTTTTTCCCCAGGGGTCAGCCAAATCTTCTCCCTCACTTTGGCTTTAAATGGATTGAGGTTGGAAACCAGGTGTTTGCCATCTGGGAGATGGGTGCAGTGAATCTGGAGGTGACCTTGTTCAGTAGGTCATTCTACCCTTAAGAACAGAAACTGCGCAGCTGTTCCTAGAAGGGAGGAGATAGAAGTCATCTAAGAATCTTCTCACTGCAAATTATGGAAACAGAGCCAGAGAGCCATAAATCTGCCCATGAAAATGCAGGACCAAGGCTGCCACCAGGAGTGCATCTTGTGCTGCTGGTGTGTCCCCTTGATGTAGGATTTTCCTAAATGCTTTCAACTAAGGGTAGCAAAGAGATTTAAAGTATCTGTACCTTGACTAGTCTGCAACAGTGTCCCAGTCAGCAGGTACATCTTGAGTGCGGGACTTTGAATATGTTTCTGTTTGTTTCTTTGGTGTCCTGCACCTGTAAACAAAGCTCTTTGAATACAAGCAGTATACGTTTGGGTAAAGGTTACTAAAAGAGGGTATTTTCTTAGGTAGATGCTTATCTGGGTCTGTAATGCAAACCTGACAGTACTCTGCATGTGCCCAGGTATTTCCTCTGCAAGAAATACCCAACCCTTGGGATTTTGTTTTGGTTTTTGCAGGCTGTATGGATATTCGTTGGTGTCAGAGGAAGATCTATTCCCTTTCAGTGCCCAAGGCTATTACCCAGTTGCCAATTCAACTGCATAAGTTTATTTGGAAGCTCTTGGCTACCGATCTGATCAACGTAGAAATTACGTCTCCGTCCTTGAAACTTCAGCAACACGTCCCAGAGCAGAGGTGCAACACGAGCTACAGTTACAGCATTGTTAGTGCCACCCCAGAGACGGAGCTGTATGTTGGTGTATTCTGTCCTGGTGGATCTATTGAAAAGATTCAGATGCAGAATAATATCACCATATCCTTAGAAACATTTGGTAAAGGATTCATCAATGAATCTATCCCTCAGGATCTGAAAATGTCTTTTGTGCCACATATTAAAGGTAAGGTAGTGGGCTTACTAAAGCACATATGGATAAACAGAAATTAAGAATTCAATTCTTTAGCAGTGGCTCTAGGACTAGACTCTAGAATCAGTCTTTATCTGAACCAGTGATGTGGTTTATTTCGGCAAGAGAGAAGGAGCTTTGTATTCCAGGTAGTGGATAGTTGAATGTGGGAAATTCTGCGGGTATGTCTGTGTTTATTGTGATAATACTGATGTGGGAAAGGACAATAATTATCAAAACGTAAGTTTTCTTTTCTTCTTTCCCTTTGCTGCAGATCAGTGCACATTCACTGTGAGTCCAAATCCAAAAGCTAAAGTTTACTTGCGGACTCCCAACTGGCGTAACGGTTTACCTCCTTATGTTTCCATATCCTGGTTCATCGTGGTGCCCGGCAAGCAAACTGCCCGCCTCGGGTTCTCCAAGGACCGCATGGACATTGCCTGTGAGACGGGCCATGCCTACATCAGCATAAAGGAGGAGGCTCTGGGAGCAGAGGACATCACGCGCCGCGAGGACGATCTCCTGCCCCCGCCCCGAGACATGCATCACAACTTCTGGGTGAACATCTCCAACTGTAAACCTGTGGATAAGACACAGCTGACCTTGCGGTTCTGGGTGACTTTTGCTGACAAGCAGATAGGTGAGTCCTGTAAGGTCGTGGTGGTTTGTTTCCTGCTCGTTTCCTTGCTTTCCTTTGGGGTAACAGTAGTGGATGATGGTCCTCCTTGGATGTGAGTGGTTTGTGATATTCCTGCCTTTGAAAATGTCTGTCCCTCAAAAACTTCTGAGAGTTTCAGCTGGGTACTTCTAGGAGCTGGGGAGGAAGGAGGGGTTTTCATGTGGTATGGTTTTTAGGGGGTGGGAGGTGTGTTTCTGGGTTTTCTTTCATTGACACAAGCAATTGCAGGGATCAGGGGTAGAAAGGTAAGTTTTCATTTAAAAAAAAATTTAGTTTAGCATTTTTAATGGGAGATAACAGACAGAATGTATAATAAGATCAAGTGATGTTTTTCCTTTCCAGGGTCACAGACCTTGTGAACAACTTGGGATTTGATTATGCAAACTTATTCATCCAAGTAGTCCTCACTTCATGTTAGCAGTTCAATTAGTCTCAGTGTTCACATGAGCAAGAAATCCTCCCTAGGACAGGTCTGACCATTTAATGGAGATTGGGCCCTGACTGCTAGCAGCAAATTCTGTGTTCTTGTTCTCTTTCATCTCCCTGAAACATAAACAGTTTTTCAACTGTTTTAAAGGGAGCATTTTTAGGGTAGGCGTTGCTTATGTAAATTTGCTTCACATTTGCACTTTCTAACTTTTTGATCTTTTTTTTCCTGTTTTTTAATGTATACTTCTTTTAAAGCATGAAGCATTTTTCTTTGCTCATGCATAGACTTTCCTAATCAATTTTATGACTCCTAGATAACCCTAGGTCAACAGAATCTGTGGTATTTCAGAGGAAAGGATGGTTTTGAGGGGAAGCTGTGGAAATGTCACTGTTTCTTCTTTTGAGTCCTTCTCTGTTTCTTTCTGTGCTTTCTCTTCCTTGCTTGTTCAGTCAGAGACGTGTGAGGCGCTGCGGGTAAGTTTAGCAGTGCATGAGCTGTATCAAATTCTTTGAGGTGGGTGTGTTGGTTGGTTTATTTGGTGGTGCTCCACTGCCAGTAGCAGGAATATGTTGTTGCTTGGCCTCCAACCTCTTGGAAATGGCTTGTGTTGCCTTGTGGTGAGCATGGTTTGGGAACTCCTGCTCTGCAGGCAGCTGCTATGCTTAGAAGCTCTTGAAGGGGTTCAAACTCAGACAGGTTTCAGGAGAAAGCTGGGTGTTCTTTCTTCTGTTCAGTGTCCTCGTTCCTTGTCTGTTTGCAGACCTTGGAATCATACTTGCTGTGGTGGCCGGCGCTGGAGTTCTCACAGCAATTGGACTGACTGTGTGCTGTGTTAAGAAGAAGTAAGTTCATAATTCAGCATGTGTAACTTAGTAGTTCAGGAAGGCTTTTTGGGAGAGCTGCTGGGCCCTCTGTTTCATGTGTTAATACAGATTCCTTGAACCAGGGTCTAAAGCATGAGGTCTGTAGTGTGACCCTCAGGAATGCTTCTTTACTTTAAATTGACCGACTTTAAGAACAGAGCAGTCACATTACTTCAACCTGCAGAGCAGTGCTTACCTTGGCCTTAAGTGCAGGCTCTGGGCTGTACTGTAAATCAGGTTGGACCTCCTCAGCAGTCCCTGCCACATGAAATCCCAATGAATGTGGCCGGCGCATGCATGACTCTGCTCAAGTCTTTATTCAAACAAGCTGTGAACTCACACAGACACACTAAGAGCTTTCTTTCATCCACACAGCCTCCAGCAACTCCTGGAGTTTGCACATCAAGTGAGAACATTTTTCTCTGAGCCCTTGGGGAGGGAAGTGGGTTGTGCAAAGCTGACATGCATGGCATTACTCATACAAGCAGAGTCTTAAGTCCCTGATAGCCTGGGCTCTGATACAAGTGCTGTCAAGGTGGTTGGGTCCTGACACTGTAGAGCTGGAATGAATTTATGCAACATGGTGACTAGTGCAGTTAGGGGCACATTTTCCTGCCACACAGGAGAGACTTTACAAATACAGGCTTAAAAGTCTTCAGTTCAGCCTTTGTTCTTTCCAACTTAGGGACAGTCGCTCAGGAAAGCATAACTAAGAAAGGTTCATTTGACTTTCATTTTGACCCACTATCTTGTCTTCAATAGCAGCCTTGTTTTTGTGAGGATCTGATGGTCTCTGGGTGTTATTAACGCGGGTGGATGTTGTGGGACTCGGTACAGTGCACAGCCAGGACCCCAGTGCTTGGGAGACCATTGGAGTTAATCTTGCAAACTTCGGGGTCAGCAGAGCAGTGGTGGGTAACCAAATAGTGTGAAGTTATTTTCTGCTCTGTTAAAAAAGCATGTCTAGTCTCAAGAGTTATTTTTCCCAAAATTGTGAGTAAAGCCTTTAATCCAGGTAGGCTGCCCGACACTGTGTGGCTGGGATGAGTGAACAGAAGCTGTTGTTACCGAGTTCCAACACACCAAACGTGTTGTTTTTGACCTATTAACGATTTCAACTCTGTAACAGGAAGAAGAAAACCCAGAATCCCATGGTGGGAGTGTACAATGCTAACGTGAATACCCAGATGCCTGGAAAGAAAGGCTTATTTCGAAAAGAGAGGCAAAACAATGAGTCTCATGTCTATGCAGTTATTGATGATGCTGTGGTCTATGGACACTTGCTGAAGGAGTCCAATGGCTCAGTCGCTCCAGAAGTTGATGTCTACCGGCCTTTTGATGGACCCATTGGTAGCTTGCCACCTTCTCCACCTCCATTCTCCTTCAGAAAAGACATTAAACTCTTTTCCAACACTGAGGAGGAACCTCCACCTCTGATGGACACAGACCAAGACACTTACACATTTGCTCATCAGAAATCAGGGCAATCAAAGGACAATGGAGATGCAAATGAAAAGGATAAGGGAGATACAAGTGTGCCCTTGCTGGAGAATAAGGAACAGGATGGTTTAGTGGAGTAATTTTATGCCAGGCATAGCAATTTCCTGTGGAAACACAGGTGTAAGGACAGTGGCCTAGGAGAAAAACATACTGAAGAGGAAGGTTATTTTTAAATATGTTTTTATGTTGTTTTGTTTTGTATGTGTGTTTTCAGTTATTTTTTGTCTTTCTTTTAACTTCAGCTGTTGATAGCTTTCAGTTTTAAAGTGAACACCTAGCAAACTCAATACCATTCAGGACTCTCCAGGACTGGTTGTGAAACAGGTGCCAAAGGTACATTTCTGCTTTTTACTATAAAGGCATCAGGAAAGTTAATTCCTAACCACCAGCTTAAAACTGTGGCCATTGGTAGTGGGGAGAGTGTTCTGTCCAGTACTTCCTCCTCTCACAAGCCAGTATTTGTCTGAGTCAGTGACTCCTAGAAGATGCAGACTGCATCACTGTCTCAAGGCAGCTCCAGGTTGCACATGTCTCAGCAATCTGCTAATGTCCGACCAAAGGTGGGGACACTGTCCTTTCCATCACTTGCAGCTTGAAAACCCATTGTATTTAGCATGCCAGTGGCTATGTGAGTGTAGTGAAAGACCAGGTATGCTGCCTAGAGGAGCTCCATGCCTGTAAATCAGTGTAATCACTTGAGCTTGGACTCTTCTCCTTCAGAAGATAAGTTATGGGTTTTCTGATTTTTGACTGATGTTGTTAAACTTGGATTGCACCATGTGAGCTTACACCAAAGACTATTTTCTTTGCTCTTTTACAAAAACAGTTTCAAAAGTCTAAACCAATTTGTGCTTCTGTTCAGGTGCCTGTGGCATTCACGTTTTACTAATACCTTGCACTTTTGGTTCAAGTGAGAGTAAGGATTCAATAAAGAAATAATGATGTGGTTGTTCAGCTGTTTACTAGTGCTTTTCACTTCACCTGTTACTAAGGTTTAAAATACATGGTAAAGAAAATTGTTTCCAGTAGCTGGTGTCTCTTAAATGTGAAGAATGAACCCATAAGAAAAGCCTAGATGTTTTAAATTATTTTTTTGTGTATCAGTCTGAATTTAGCAACCATAGTGTAATGATGGTGGGGACATTTCTTGACTTCCGGCAGAACTCACACTTCAGTTGTCTAGCATATTTCAAAACACAGGCCAGCTAAAAGTGCCTTTTAGTTGTTTCAGGTATCTTCCTGCTCATTTTTATCACTTTCAGTAGAGAAACGTGTTTTCCCCGATCTCTGGCTACTCGCTGGGATCACATATTTCAAAGTGTACTGGATCATTTTGATGTCATTTCAGAACTTAAAAAGATTTCTGCAACACCGATATCAGTTTTCCTCAGGTAACTGAATTGCCAAAAACGTTTTTTATCAGAGTAGTCCAGTTGTGCATTTGTCTGGTCAATGTTCCTCACTTCTGTTTTATTGAAAAGTAATAAGAAGTCTGTAAAAGAAATTCAAGGCTTTCTCATCCCTCAAGCTCAGTTTCTGCAGTTCTTTGGATAAAATTTTTAGTTCATGTTCCTTCTAACCAGCTGAAGAAAACATAATGGAGGTTGGGCTTTTGTTCACAACCTCTTGATCCTTGAGAATATGATTCTTGTTGGCTGATACTTTTATGTGTTCAGTTTTAACTCAGCTTTTCGTGTGGCAGTGTAAACCTTAGTTTACAGATGTCTCCAGTCTAAGGTTGACTTTCACTGTGCTTATTTGGTTTGTGTAAAGAAAGAGTTCAGGCACAGATTTCAGTTTGCTTTACATTAAGAGAAAGTTGTGACTTAATTTTTTTTTTTTTAAAGAAGTAAATAAATTACAATGCTACTGCCAACTGGAGTAACTAATGTATCTCCGTTGTGTGTGTGTGAACTCAGGCTGAAGTATTTCAATGTCTGCCTGTTGGTAGCTATGCCATCACCCTAGACAACAGAAAGGGGTTTCTAGGGAACCTGGTTTCCTGGGATAATAAACTCTGTGCATGTCCTTGTTCTGGCGTAGCCAGTGATATGCTGTTCATGACTGCTTTTAAAGGCACGTGTTCAGATCACTGAGGAGAAGGGTTGTAAGATATTTGTAGATTTCATATAAAAATAAACAGTTCAGTGGCTTCTCAGTAGGATTGAAATGTTTGTAATTTATTCATGCCCAACTGACACATACAATTGAATTCAAAAATTAATTTCTTTTCAGGGATAATAGCACATTTTATGAACAGTCCTTCAGCCAAGCAGTGACCCTTATGGAAATGTGTGAAGCCCATTTTGTTCTAAATATCAGTTCATGGAATCAGTACATACTGATTGCTCTTTTGGATTTTATTGTTTATTAATTTATTTATTTGGGAGCAAGTTTAATATGCATAGAAAATTATGTTTGCAACCCTTACTACTGAGGATCCCAGTAATTGCTGGGGATGGGTCCTAGGCTTAATTGATGAGATCTCCTCTTGGAAGGCATGGGAAATGCAGCAAGAATTGTCCAGTCCCTAGGCCCTCTCCAAAACTGCCACTTAATACAAATGTAAATCCAAGTGCTTATCATTTGTGTCTTTACTGCAATTGTGCCATCTTGGAGTAATTCCCTGGCAGTGGTCTTTACCTAAAAATGAAAATTTCTAAGTATAATCAGCCATGAAAGGTGGAGGTCCGTAGGAGGACAGCAGTTGCAGAACTCCTGGCCCAAATGTAATTTGCTTTTGAAGAGCAAAGAGAAGCTCGGGGTTTTGTTGCCCAAACCAGCAAAGCTGAAACGATACCTCTTGCTTCTTGGGCTTGAATTTGTAAGGTTTGGACAATCCTGAGCTATCAAAAAACTCAATAATTTCTTTATTTTTAAGCATGTTTGTGAATAGTCTAGTTAAATTTCCAGAGAGATCAAAGGCCAAGTTACTATTTTGTTGCATTACAGCAAAATTTGTAGAGCACCAGTAGGAATTGAGAAAGTAATTTTTATTGTTGACACCAGACTAACAGTGAGACTTCAACTCCTTGACCCTAGGGAGGGAAAAAAATCATGTTACTCTGAAGAAACTCCCCTGGGATACCTGTGAGTGTGACAGAGAATGCATTTAAGTCTGTGAATGTTTTGGGGGGAGCAAGGAGAGAGCAAAACACTGAATATCACTTATACATGTTCACATCTTCACCAACCAGCATCTAACTGCAGACTGTGATATACACAAAGGTGGGAGCAAACCTGCCTCTCTAAGAACTTGGAAGCTGGAAACAAAACCAAAAGTGCAGGATACATTTCTTGAGTATAAATGGCTTTCTACATCCAACTTAGTGATCTTCTTTGAAACTGAGGAATTGTGGCGTGGAGAACTGATGCAGCCTGGAGGAAGGAACAGTCCTTTTCCCAGGACTTTGAAACAGCATGCCAGAAGTTTCTTCGACATAAATGAAGCATGGCAAATTGTTTCAATTAGCAACACTTAACACATAAAAGGTGTTTTTTGTGGTTTGGGCTGCATCCATTTCTTGTCTTAAAGAATTGCTACACTGCTGCACACAAACCAGGCTTTATGCTTCTGGGCAAGATGGATCTTCAAAGATCCAAGGAACTGCTTTGTTCCTTGCTCCATTTGTGAGTGCATTTTGTATATAGATATGTGCATTTATCCTGGTAGAACTGCTGCAGTCACTCACAGCTGTAGAAAGACTGCCATCATGCATCCTGTCAAAGATACTCCCAACAGAGCAGCACTCTCTCAGCACACAGCACTTTTTTTAGACATGAGGGTAGAAAAAATGACCTTGCTTTCTGAAAAGTGCTTTCTCAGAAGAAAATGAGAGAAAATATTTTGGCAGTATCATCTCATCTTTGCAACAGAACTATTTCGTTTTTTTCGAGCTGGAGATTATTTGATTTGAGAAAGTATTATTTAGAACTGACAAAATGTTTCATGTAAAGTATGTGCTCCCGTTTTTCTTTATTTAATAATTTTAAACAATTTTTAAAAATTAAATTATTTTTCATTTGAAATAGCATGTATTTAATATTTTGTTTCCTTTAATATTTACTTTACTAAATTGATTTTATTTACTTTAAATTTTTTTTTTATTTTAGTTGTTGGTTGCCACTGTTGGTTGCCTTTTATTTTGGAGGCTGCATCCTTTGGTGGGCTGGTTTGGGGAGAGAAGTGAGGGGGCACTTCCCTTTCACCTCCTTAAATTACATGAGGACAGGCTTGGGTGTTCCTCAGGAACCCTGGCAATGGTTTTGCCAAAGGGGATATAACCTTTGCCAGTTGCCATGATGGGAAAAATATACCATATTGGTCTTTGTCTTAAGGGCTAAAAAATGGCAGACAGAGCCCATATGGACACCTCCCTTTATTCATGAGATTAATGGTGGAAAAGCAGCTACTAATTACACGTGTAAATCTAGTTTTCTGCACAGAAGAACCTGTCCCTAAATGAGATTCACCACTTGGTCTCAGGAGTACGAACTGCAGGCTCTTAAACCAAACTGTTTTAGCATCTGCTTCAAATTCATTATTGCAAACGTTTTTTATTTAAAAGGTGGCGTGTGGTTTTTTAAAATAAAGGAGAAGCAAACTAGTGATGTGTTTTTCCTCTCAAAATGCTACTTTTATTTAATTGCTGGCTTCTGGAAAAAGTAGCCCAGGAACAAATGAACAGAGATGTTGTTTCGTAACACAGGGTTAACTACAAAGGGTAAAAAACCTACTGCTCTACATTTCAAGCTGCTAAGTAGAGTTTTTCTCATGCTAAAGTCTGCATGTGCATTTTGGGGCATGACAGCCTGAAGCTTTCAACTTTGAAGACCTGGACAGCCGCTGGCAGCTTCTCGTGAGGCAGAAACTCTCAGAGTTAGGCTACTCGGAAAAATGTCCCTGCTCCTGATATCCTCAGAAATGAGGGCTTTAAAGAAAAGTGCAGTGATAAATATTTTTGTATAAGAATGATCTTTTTAGTAAGATGCAAGTTCAACAGCTTGCATCTTTGTAGATTCCACATTTGCATAGTAACTTAAACCTGTTCTGCTTTCTGCCAAATCAAACCTGTTTAGATACTTGTTAATTCCTTTCACAGCTGAATGCTTTACCCATTCAAAAGCTTATAAACAGTTAATAGGTTTTCCCATAGTTTCCTTAAGGTAATGAGAGTTTATTTAACAAGAGGCAAACCCTAAAAAGTACCCAAAAGCCTAATAAAATATTCTAGCATCATTGTTTGGTGAACATTTTATAGGTTAATCTTTCAGACCAATTAAAAAAAAAAAGGCAGCAAGCTATTAGATCGTCCTCCCTAACTTCTCCTCTTTGGGTTATTGAAGAACAAATTTCTAAGTATCTTAGACCAGCCCAGCAAGGCATATGGGTTCAAGCATGTGCCAGATATCCCAGAAGACAATATTTTCCCTTGCTAATCAAACATCTTAGGAAAATGGGCAATTGACAATATACCTATGTATTCCGATATTTTATGTATTTGGCTGGTCAGTTCTGCAGGTCAAACTCTCTCATGTTCTCCTTAGGTTTTTATGGTCACCCATCTGGGTTAAAGGACAAGATACAGCTTCAGCTGAAAGAAGTTGATGAACTTCTGTAAGAGTGCTTCCCAGTACAGCTTGTGGGGGATGTTTATAGAATCTGTGCTCAGGTTATGGCTGGGAAGGTAGTGCTTCTAGACCTAAGACAGCTCAGGCTCCAGAGGTTGAACCATGCATGAACGAAGGTGCTCCAAACACCACTGAAAGATGGGAGTTTTGTCATCACCCTCCTTTCTTTTCCTGCTGTTGTATTTTCATGTTTTGTCTGCCTTTGTCTCCACACTCCCAATCAGCGAAATTCAAGATAGAGCTCTCTAGAAACTGATTTTTTTGGGGAATGTTCTCTCAGTGTTGGTGTGAAATACTTACAAACCTCTGTCTACAATATATTTTTTACTCTAGCCTCACCTGAACCTGCCTGGAATGCAGCAAAGCTGCTGTGTGAAGTTTGCTACAGCAAGGTCCCCAGGTTTCGACACAGAGCAACCACAAAGCTGCTGCAGCGCTGAATGAAGTGGCAGTACTTGAAGTAGCTGACATCTCAAGTAGCTGGAGAGGTACTTGGGAAAACATTAACATAGGTAGGAAAAACTCAAATTAGTCTGGAAAGTACTGCTTCTCTTGACATGAATGACCTCCTGTATAAGTAACACCTAATCAGACACCAGATCAGGTGGAAGGGTGCAGAACAACAACCCAGGTCCATGAATGGTGCAATGAATCATACCTCTACCAGCAAACTTTTTCCAAGATGCTTTTTTAACCTTTCTCCAATCTGTACTTGCTTCACTAACACTGACTGTGGTAAAAACATCTCCACCAATTCACACTGTTCTTTAGGTGATGCAAAGGTCGTGACTTGGTGGCTTTCTGTCACTGAGGGGCAAAACAACGGAGAGACATTCCCCTTCCTGCCACCTCGAAGTAGAAAAAGATGATGAGAATAATGCATCCCTTCACTCTTGAAGGCTCAGATATCAAGCTTCATTTTAATCATTAAGCTGAAACTTAGTGCTTAGTCTGAGGGTAGAGATTTTTCCTATATGTTTCCTTTTGGGGTGATTCCACCTCATCCTGATATATCTTAATTTCCTGATTTTAAGGTCCAGAGCTTTACAGCCATAATGTCTCTTACTTTTTCAATACCCAAACTGAATTCAACTTCAAGTCCCTGTCTCTGGAGCTATCAGCTTTAATCCCCAAGGAATGTGAGTTCAGGGCACTGGGAAAGGGCAAGGAGAGCAGGAAAGGAATGGTGTTGTTGGCCCTGCAGGGAAGGTGAGAGGATGGTGACCACAAGGCAATGTCACTACCGTGGGCTCTGCCTCACCTGATGCAGCCAGTTCCCGAGACTCAAGACCAAGATTTGCTAAGGACTTCCAGGGTCATCCCAGCTCCCTCATTAGCACATGAATCAAAGGCTGAATTTTTGCTTTGTTCGTGGCAGTGTGGCCTTCAGGGCTGTCTGCTCTCCTTTTTTAATGGACATTTATCACCTGATCAAAGCCATGAGGTGGTTTTATATCTGGCTGTGAACACTACCTCCATCTGTAGTTTCAGCAGGCTTAAAAATAGGCTACTCATACAGGCTGGCAAACAATTCTTATGAATGTTTTAAAGAAGGCAAAGTTCTCAGTAATGATGATTTCTGGCTGTTTGCAAGCTTTCCATACTTTATCTGTAAGGTGTTTTTTTCCCTAGTACTAGTACTGTGCTTTCAGGATTGTTTACCTTTCTCCAGCGATACACTACAACTACTTGCTGTGTTTGCATTCTTTTTTGGTGCATACATTTTAATTTAGGAACAAACCCCACTAATTGCTGTTCTTCTTTTTTGAAAGCAAGTTCTGTTTCCAGGCTGTGTATAAAACTTGTCAGTCACTCGCTGTAGGTACACAGCACCACACCCACACAGCTCCTTCCAAGTCCTCACTCTTCAATGGAACCAATTGTTTAACCCTGTTTATAATCAGTGCAGTTTCTGGAGTGTTTCCTAAAATTTGACTGGTTTAAGGTCTCTTGGGAGCTTGGCTTTCTACTCTGATGTATTATAGAACAAAGTGTGAGAGCCTACCTCGATAAATGTGTGTTGCAGCACCTCTGTGCTGGTGCTTGGGCAGGTGGGACCTGTGCCATTGCCCATCTCCTGGGGTTTGGATCCCCCACGTCAGCATGGCTTGACACTCAGGGGCTGTGGATCAAAGCCTTTTCCCAGTGGCAGAGCAATGTCCACATTGCACATGAATCCAGATGAAATTCAAGCTGCCCTTGGACCATAACCTGCTCTAACAGTAAAGCAAATCTGTCGCTGTGGTTGAGCTGATTCACATCTTCATCTATGCACTCCTGAAGTGTGTGTTTGGATTGAACATTGAATATTAAAAAGAATATGTAGTTTGCTTTTTGGTGACTTGGTGGTGTTTGTTTCCAGTTTCCTTTTGGATGAATAACTAAATGGAGTTTCAGCCCTTGTCTTCTGATCACACTTGGCAGAGCAGCACGACCTAGTTAGTATCTAGAGCTCTGGCAGCACTACAGTGTGGAAATCACATCCCACAAGGGATTATTTTATTGGCTTACTTGCTAACCTTTTTCTGTAGGAAGGCTTTTACATGACAGCTCATCCAACAGGTGTCTGAGGTCATCTGTCTGCTCCTGAAATGCCTGCTTTTCTCCTGTGACTGTAGAAGAGGAATAAGTTATGTAGGTAGGACCCCTTGCTCAGTGGCTGTGTTTGCACAGAAGTTGATGGGACCTCTGGAGATCACCGGATTACACCTCTGGCTCAGAGCAAGGTCCCCATTGGCCAGGGCCATGTCCAGTCAGGATTGGAGTATCTCCAAGGGAAGAGGCTCCACAGCCTCTCTCAGCAGCCTGTGCCAGGGTCTGACTGCCCTCACAGAGAAAAAGGGTTCTGTTCTCTTTAAGCAGAATTTCTTGTACTTCAGTTTGTGCCCATGCCTCTGTCTTCACTACCCTCCCCCATCAGGCACTCAAGACAAGATCCCCTGAGCCTTCTCCTCTCCAGGCTGGGCACTCTCAGCTCTCGCTCTCTCCTCACAAAACAGCTCTCCAAATCCCTTCTACTTCCCTGCACTCACTTCACTCCCTCCTGTACTGGAGAGCCCAAAACTAGACCTGGCACTCCAGATGTGGTCTCATGGTTCCTGAGAAACACAGAAAGGGTAAACTATTGAATGTCAGAGACCTCACTTTTGGGATCCTTGTTAATGGGTGTGATAGAAATAGAAGTTACTGACACTGCAGTGGGAACCAAGCTGTCTGTGGGGCATTCTGCAAAGCAGCAGGGGTTGAAGGTTCTATTTCCCCTCCTGTCTTTTCCTTTACAAGCTGCAGTGCTTCCCAAACAGTGTTTTCTAAACACAGCTTCTTGAGGCACGTTCTCCATTGCCAGGCTGGCAAGCGGCTTGCATGTTGTGTTCTCTGACTCAAGCTCAGGGCCAGCTTTCTAACAGGGCTGAGGCGAGAGCAGCCGTGTTCTGAGATCAGCAGCTGGCCTCACCTCTTGGCAGCCCAACATCTTGGGTTTTTCTTTCCTTCCTGGAGGGATGGTGCAGGCACTGGGGTGCCTTGTGGCTGCGACCAGCATGGATAGCCCCAGGCTCCAGCACAGCAGGACAGGGAGGTCACAGGGAGGTGATGCAGACACTGACCTGTCTGCACAGCACAGGACAGAGTGGAGAGGCTGCCAGTTGTGAGGCTAAAATGGTTGTGATTTGTTTTCAGCTGAATTTGGAAGAGTCTCCAGCTGTTAACTTTGGAGTCCCTCTGGGTGCTTCTATATATAAAAGCAATAAACCATCTTTTTTTTGTTGTTTTGTACACAATAGCCTGATATCAGCCTGATATCCTCTCTATCTTCTGTCCTCAGGGAATTTATTTTTATGCTCTCCATTAGTTTAGTGACCCCCAAGCTGGTTTATATTTATGCTCCCAGGAGTGTTTTGGCTTAGCCTTGTTTGCTGAGTCTCACAGATCTGTGCTTCTTCCCTGTCTATGGTGGTTTCTGAGATGGAGAAGTGTAACTTTAATTTAGCTTTTTATTTTATTTGTAAAGGGAGAGACTGACAGTGGGGCTCAGTGCTTACGTGGGAGCAGGAGCAAACAGTAAAGCCTACAGGAATCACAAGACTCAGTGGTTCATGGGCAGAGGAGGTCCTTCCCTTTGGAGGCTCATTCTACCAGTGGTCTCATTCCACAGCCACAGAGGTGGGAAGTGTGTTCCCGCTGTGTCAGGCAGGAGCAGAGGTGTTGGGGGACTGTTCCTTGCAAAGGATGACAGGGAGAGGGTGCACCTGATGTCGAGAGAACCTCCGGTCTGAGTAACACCCAGGCTCAGCAGACACACACAGGGAGCAGAGATGTGGGGTTGGGTTTCTTGTTAGGATTACTACCAAGTCCCACAAAAGTGTTTGAAGCTCAATACAAGCTTTTGGCTTACAACTCCCAAATTCTTACCCACCTTTGTCTACCCAGCCCTTTCACTGACTGAAGCCAAAAGCAACCCGGCTGCTGAGGTGTGTGAATACTGTGCTGTTCTGGCCCTCCTGCAGAGGGAGACTTTGGAAAGGTATCACCTGTTTTATGGTTAACCATTTCACTCTGAACCATTTGGTCCTTTCCTGGACCTTCAGGGAAAGACCTGGACCAGGTCCTGAACTTCTGGACCAGGGTGAATTGGGTTGGGGGCAATCAGTGGGGTGGGTTGGTGCAGCTCTGTTGAAGTCAGCTGTGGATGGTGTAGTGCTGAGCGAACTCCCTCTGTAGGCTCACCCAGTCACTTTTATCCTTCTGTTTATATAAATATATGTACATTTCATGCTTCATCTTTCCTCTGCTGTGTCACAGAGCCACAAGGAGCTGAGCTGTGCCATCAGTGGCACAAGGTCTTATACAACACCTCCTATTTTTAATAACATGAGGTTCATTAGGGATTGCAGGCATCACAATACATTGGTTCAGACATGGTCACTTCCACATTTCCTTTTCCTGGGGGAAGAGCTGAGGTTTCTTTCCATTAGTCTGCATGCCTTTGGTTGAGACTGTGCTTTGTGGATGGCAGATGTTCCACTCTGGCCTGAGTGCCAAAGGATTTAATGGAAGATCAAAAAAGTGATGCTTGTCCTGGCCCCCAGCAGAAGGACCACATGTGCTCAGGACAGTCCCCCGTTCAATCCCCCCACCCCGGCATTCCTTGTGACCACAAAACACAGGGTTGGACACAAACCTTGCTGTGGTAAGCAAGGATGAGGAATCTTCCAGAAATTCCTTCTCTTTGTCTTTTCAAAGAAAATTTGTAGTTCATAATGTACAGTAAGAAGAAGATTGTAAGAATAGTATCAAACTTATAAATGTAGCACTGAAACTACAAGGTCAGTTTTGTCATCCTGGATCCAACAAGTACAGCAGGGGCAAAGCCATCCTTCCCTGTGCTCCTCCCAGCTTCAGAAGAGCAAAACATCTATGAGGAATTGTGCTGGCAGGAGTTTAGCTATGTGAAAATAGAGAGCAAGAAAGATACAAGCTAGAAATCTGCTGAGAGCAACTTGTTATTTTTTAGATTTGACAGATTGACTCCTTCATGTCCTCTTTGGGAATATCCTTTGGCATCCACCTCCATGGCTGTTTTTCAGATTCACACTCCACACAAAGATGGTCCAGCTCCAGCACCCCAAACTTCCCTGAGGCTCAGCACTGCCAGGGTCCATGGCTTTCACACTGTTCCTCTTTCATTCCTGGGCTCCCATGAAAGCCCCCTGTTTATTTCTCTGACCACACATTTGTGTTTTAAGTCCTCGTGGTTTATGACCAGTCAGGATTAAAGCCAGCAACACTTCCAGCATTGCTGCTTTGCCTTCATGTGTATCTCAAAACATGGAGGGAACGTCTGCCAAAGGAACTAGAGGGTTTGCTTCGAGACAAGCTGGGTTGCAGGGTGTAACCACAACCTACAGCAAAGAGTATTGGAAAACGTCAGGAGCAGGGTCCAAAGTAAAGCTCATTGAAGGGCTGTGCAAAAGAGACCGAATTTCACATGCAGTCCTGCGGATGTTGAAACTTCACAGACTGGTGTGAGGCACTGGATGGTCTTCTCTCCTACATGGGACACTGGAGAGGAGGAAGACAAGGAGAAGGAGGAGGAGGAGGAGGAAGTCATCACCACCTCAGTGGGTGAAGGAGCGGGACCCTTGGTGCCACTGCAGCTCTGCTCATTGCGGAGGAGGTGAGAGGCAGCCTGGGAAGGACTGGCTCTGTGCTGGAACCTGAAGTGCCACCTCCCCCAGCACCACTACTGCTGCCAAACCTTCCTTCTGGGTTAGCTTGTATTTCAGAATGAAATTTCCCAGCAGCAAGGGGAGGGGAGGAAGGAAATCTTATTTTCCTCTAAAAGGATTCCCTGCCTGTATTCTGTGTATGGCATGTGACTGGGATGATAACAGGGCAGGAGGGGAAGAATCCTATAAAGTGTATTACAGGGTGGGAGGCTCTCACTTTCTGCTTTTCCCCTCTGCCTTTGTTATCTCCAACCTTCAGACAGATCCCTGGAGCTGCTCTGAAGAGAAAGACAAGAAGAAAGCACTCCAATCACACTGACACAACTCCATTCCTTCAGCAAGCTGTATAGATATTTTTATTTTATAGTCATTTGAACAGCGGAGAGATTGGCAATAGTGACAACCTCAGAAGCATGCACTCTGCCTTTGTGTGTGTATGTGTGTTTCCAGCTTGGCTCAGACTTTATGTCCTGGAAGACCTACCACCATGCTGCTTTCAAACAAAGCAGCAAATTGGGATACCCATCCCATGGGCAGGATCCTGTCTTGACACCTCTAACCTGGAAGTGCAGGGTGTGTGACCCAAACTGGAGGGGTTATCACCAAGCACTGGACTGCAAAGAACCACTGATACCTTTTAGCCAACAGCCAGCAAGGTTTTGTTAAGCTGCCAGGGTGACCTGCACTTTTTTCCCGCCATTGCTGTTTATTTAATTTTTTTTTACTTTAAACCTTTTCTCAGTAAAAAATCACTGAGGTCCGACCTTCAGCTGGGCATGAATATATTGGCATTAACAGTGCTCAGCAGATTTATGTTTGCCAAGGACCAGCAAAGACTGGACTAGTTCATCTGGGTTCCTGTCATATAAACAGGTCAGGTCATTCCTAAAGCTGCTGGAGTGAGTTGTCCTGGGGCTTGTTTTCAATACCTAGTTGTTTTTATATAGCAACATATTCCCTAATAGTATTACATTTATGTTATTTATGTATTACATACATCTTTTATTTCCAATAATATAGTTGACTAACTATGCTCCAAGTCATCACAAATTCCCCCTTGATACTGCAGCACAAATGAAGCTTCTGACGGGATTTTTTTCAAAGGGTCTGGCAGTGGGTCTTGCTCTCCCACTGAAGTCAGTGAAACTGGCTTCTGGCTGGTGAGAAGAGGACCAAACATGCCTGTAACTTGCCAATTTATTCATGAATATAACTCGTCTAGTTGGACAACCCCTTGAGCCAAATAAGTCCAATTGTATCTCTCAATGCAAAGCAGGAGTAGCTCCCTCTGCCCGAGACAGGACTTGATCCTTACAAGGCTAAATCAGGACACTGTGAGAAACAAGGAGCTCCCACAGGCTGCTGCCAGGGCTTATGGGGAAGCAACACAAGAGAAGAAAGCAGAAACTGGCTATGCTGGTGTCCCAAGAAAGCTCAGCAAAATGGGAAAGGACACTGCAGAGTGACAGCCCTGGGCAGCCGAGGCAGCTGGATGCCAGGCTGCACTGCTGCACCGGTTCTTTGCCAAAACAACTGAGCCGTCCTAATAAACTCCCCGTGTAAAAAAATATCTCTATAAACCGTGCCTTAGGAAGAGCAGTGCAGCTGCGAGCAGGGCTGGATGCAGCCGAAGGAAATGCTCTAGCACTCTACAACCCGGCAGAGAGCCGCGGCGACTCTCTTTGCAAAGGGTGACTCTACTGGGACACGTGCATGTGGGTGTGCCGATGTGCATGGACGTGTACACACAGCTACAGCTCCATAACCCTGCTGCCCAGAGGGAGCTGGGGCAGGCAGGGGGAGGCCCTGCCGCTACACGATCATGAACTGGCAGACGTAGGGCAGCTGCTCTCGGCACCTCTTGTCGAACCACTTGCCGATGGCGGTCCCCGACAAAGCCGCGCAGTTTTCCAGCTTGCCACCGTCGGGCTGGGTGGTGATTTCAGTCTCCCAGTTCTTGTAGCGGATGGGGCTGCCCGTCATGTCGACCCACTTGCCCTCCGCGGCCATGTCGTTGAGGCCCAGCCAGATCTCGGCCTCTGAGCCGATGCTCTTGCGCATGTAGTCGTAGAGGGCATCGTTCTCCTCCCCGTTCTGGGGCGTGCTGAGCGTGCCGCCCTGAGAGATGCAGTTTTCGCTGGCCTCGTGGTATGTCTTGGTCTCCGAAAATGCCAGAAAGCATTTTAGGTGAATTTTGGTGCCTTTCAGGCAAACTGAGGGGTTACCACATGAACAGAATAAAAAGACAGAAGGAGAATTTGGTTTAAAAATGATGCCCAGGAAGAGGCAGCAGCAGCAAACCCAGCAGCCAGACTGCAAACTTAATTTCTTAGGCTGCACCGTGACCCTTGGCAGCACGGGATTCCAAGGGCCCCTCTCCCTCCTGTGCAGGGCGGTTCACAGTCATGCGGATGTACCCTCCCCCTCTGCAAACCATTGGGTGAAATGGATTTTCAGGGTGCCCCTGCCACCCTTCTGGGCTCTGCTGTTGCTGGAGCAGAGGCACAGCATGGTCCTCCTGCCCCTACCCCTGGCCTTGTTCTTCCCCAGCCAATGCTACTCTTTCTCTGATTAATTTGTTGGAAATAAGTTTTGTCATGGCCACTACTGAGTGTTGGAGTGTTTTGGGAAAAAGCCTGCATGCAAATTAAATAATCTTAATTATGCAAGATGAGAAAAAAAGTCTTTTTTAATAAGCTTTGATCAGAAGCATTGCGCCTGCATAGCTTGAGGTCTTCAGAGGAAATTTCTACTTGCCTCTGATTTTAGCGTTAAGGATATCAATTTATTTTGTTTTTCTTTAAGCTCTAAACCTTAAAAGTGCAGGGTACTGTAGCCAAACAATACCTAATCAGAGCCACACATTAATATCCAAACCAATTACTTCTCAATGAATGTGTGCTTGGAACTAAAGCCTTGATTTTGCTTGTGTTCGCTTTCTTTTAAGGAGAAAATTCTCCTTAATTTGCATTTTCATCTCATTTCTACTTCACGTTTTGCAAATCTTACTCCTATTGATGTTGGCAGTGGAGTTTGCACAGAATAACTGTGGAGCATGTCTGGAAGACGGACACTTTGGGACTGTCCTCTGTGTATGTTTAATGAAGCAGGACTGACCTGCAGTGCAGTTCCCTGGGCAATGCCATGGTCTGTATCAGAGACCAGGTTGCCATTTCACTGGAGTTCACACAAAAGAGTAAGCTGCATTTGGTTAAAGCACTGACTAATCCAAATCCCATCCCTCCACCTCATAAAGGAAAATGAACATCTGGCTTAGCACCGCAGCAATATCCATAGCTGTAGAAATGGGAAGCACATAAGGAGGGGGACCCCACACTGCACAACTCCCGTCATTACCCGCCCGAGGAGGTTCATGAGCCTGGAGGAATTGCAGAGACCCACACTCTGCTCTGACCCCCCCAGCCTCTCTCCCTGTGATGGGCTTGTTGCTGTGGGGTGCTTGGGCATCTCTCATCAAGACGTGTGGAGCAATTGCAGCCGCTTTATGAGCAGCTCCTCTCTCAAAGCAAAAGCCATGTGTTCTTCAGCAAGCTCTTTACCTGTCTGGAGCGCTTGCTTTTCCTTCAGTAGAGCAACCTCCTGAGAGATGTTGTCAATCATGGCCTTCAGGTCTTCAATCATTTTGAGGCTCACACCATCTGCTGGAGGAATCAAAGGAGGAGCACAAATATTGGTTGCATCCCAGGGGAGGCAATCAAATCTGTTCCTATCATCAAAACGCCATGTTTCTTTGCCCTCAGAGAAGGATAAACAAAAGGAATCCACAAAGTCAGCACCTGTGTCCCCTTGCACATCCATCAGAGTGAGTGTTTGCTTGCCAGCCTGGTTCCGCTATCAATAACAACCTTGTTTTCCTGGTTCAGGTTTTGGGGCTGTGCACCCCATGGGGCTTCCTGCTGCAGGCATCACCCTTTGGGTTGCCACTGCAGTGCTGGGGAGGAGGTCACATGCATGAGCATTGCAAGGTGCAGGCTTGTCTCTGGCACTCCTGTGCAGAGCAGTCATCTGGGGTGGTGCTGCATGGGGGTGGAGCTCCCAAAACGCAGGAGGACACCATCTGATGCTGCCCTGCCTGAACAGAAGTCATGCCACACATGAGTGTTTTGTGAGCAACTTGAAGCTAATGAAGAACAGGATTCATTTTTTCTGAATCCTCAAAAACATACTCTCTCTTCACAGCACACCCTCCTGGCTTCTCTTGAACACCCTAACACATGATGTTCTCAGCATGCACTCCTGGCTGCACCCACCTCTTGTCTGCTGTCACTGCTGAGCTGGTAGGAAAGCATTTTGCTCACTAGGCTGATGCTCAGCAGGAGGGGGCTGGAAGGGCTGCAGTACCTCCACTAGATCTGCCTCTGCACCACCAGCCACCAGCCTCTGCCCACCAACCACACCATCCTTTGGACCATCACAGCTGCCTCTGCCTCATCTCTACCTTCATCACCTCCAGTGTAGGTATCCAAACACTGTTCAGAGCTGCTCTCCTGCTGTGAGAAGGTGCCTCTTTGGCTGGGGAGCTGGGTGCAGCTGGCTACTAAAGCCTACATCTTGCTAGGTGTGTTGCTTCTGCAACAGCTCCAACCAGTTCTTAATCAGTACTTGGATTTCTCCTAGGCAGGACCAAACGGACCATTTACACCTTGAAGGTGGTGGGAGATTGGACATTGAGGCATTTGTATCCATCTAGTAGTTCTCATGTTGTAAACATCTAGTAGTTCTCATGGGGTGAAAGGAAAGGGGACAGCTTGCCCATGAATGCAGTAGGAGGGGCTTCCTTGAGGGCCAAGGAGCTGAGGCACCAAGCCAAGCAAGTAGGGAAACAGCTTGGATGCAGACCAAAACCACCAACCCAAGATTACATGGTGCCATGAACATGAAAAGCCAGACACATCAGGAGGAGGGCATTAAGCTGCTTTACTCATTGCTCAATTAACTTTAATGGATTTACTCAACACTGAGGCACTAGATATTATTTCGCTGCCTTTGATGAAAACGCTTCGTGGGAAACGGCTAATTAATCATGGGGGGTTTTTTTCCATGCAAGCCTGTCCTGCAGCAGAACAAATGTTCTAAGGTTTAAGTAACATCCAAAGGCCATGGCAGGACACTGAAAACGACTCTTGCTGGAGCAGCTCTTTACAGTGTTCCAGCTGGGTTTGCTGGTGGGTTCCCACCTTGAGAGTCCCAGCCATGAGAGGTGACATGGCTCCTTGATAACTACCTAAGAGCCCTGTCTCTTTTCAGTACCTCATTTCCAAATCCCGGGCCACAAGATGTTCCTATAGCAGTGCATTCACTGGGATGTCTTATGGAGAACCAGGACTGGTTAACTCACCCTTCAGCTATAAAGTGAGGGCCATGGCTACATCAACAGACATCGTGTTGTCTATTTTATTGCCACGGGGTTTTTGTCTTGGTGCCGTCATTTCCTCGAGGCTCACCTCCTGAAGCCTGGGATCAAGCCTGTTTACAGTTTGGGTTTTCTGTGATGGAAGCCAGCATACGGGATGCTGATGCTCCTGTGGGAGCTGGAGTGGGTCCTTGTGCAGGACCATGAGCAGCAGGATTAAAGTGTGGGCAGAGGCAAGATCAAAAGGAGACTCACAGAAGGATGTGGCTTGGGATAGTCTGTTGGTTTGAAAGCCTGGCCAGAAATGTATTTAAAGCTGCAAATGGGAACTCTTCGCCCATCCTAATTACATGCTGAATAACAAACAAATCCCTCTGTACATAATTTTAGTGTTTTAACTATTCCTGTCTGAAATTTGGATATATACATGGGTTTCTTAGCTTTGCCTGGAGATCCAAACAGCTTTCTGTCCCTCAGAGGCATGAGCAGTGCTCTGGTTCACAGTGTCTGTCATCAAACCTCTCTGGCCATCAGTATTTCTTCTGACACCACACATTTCCCCGAATGTACCAAGTGGAACAGTAAGGTCCCATACTGCAGTCTGTCCCTGGATCAAAGGAGGAGACTGAACACACCCACACTGGATTTATAGCACTGAAAATATTCACAGGTATTTTCAGGGGAGAGCACCCAGACAAGAGGACACCGAAATTTTGGGCAGTGGCATTAGGAGTGAAGCCCAAATTAGTCCCTACCCACTGATTTAAGCATCCGGACTCCAATTTCTGTCTCCAGTTGCCTTAGGAATACATATGAGAGCTTTGCAAAGATGCTCCCTTGCAAGATCCCAGCACCCTATGACAGCTGTGACCAAGGGGAGCCCCCCTGGGGCTGACTCCTGCACCCCAAGCCATGGGGTGTCAACGCCGCCCACGCAGGGATGCCAGTGCCTTCCTCCCCTGGGCATTCTTTTGCGTGAGACATCCAGAGCTGCCAGATGAGGGCAAATCCCATCTGTACCCCAAGACACTGGGGCTCAGGGAGAGTTTGCTGAGCTACGGCACTTGGAACAATAACTGGGGAGTAATTTGAGGGGGAAAAACACAACAGCAGGCAAAGTGAATGTGCTGTCTCAGCATTTTCTAAATACTGTGGTTTGGCTTTTTCATGTTGAACTAGCATCATTTTTCATTCTGAAGCAGATCCAAACATAAGCAATAATTACAAAAAAAAAAGAAAAAGAAAAAGAAAAAGAAACATAAAAAGCTTGGCTCAAATCAGTGCTTTCTTTTCTAACATTTGTGATTTGGCTGTACAGATTAAAAAAATAAATCAGCCAAACACCCCAACCGTCCAGTGGCTTTGCCTTGCCTGATCCTTCCAGGCAAAGTGCAGGGGTGGAACCAGGATGGGGGTACTAGAGGCCTGGATGAGGATGGAATGGGGCCATCCTGCCATTGTTCAGAGGAGAAATGGCTGAGCCCTGGCCCCTGTGGTGGCTGGGCACGCAGGCTTGGATGTGGAGAGGGGCTGGAGGCGAAGAGGAGCTTCACAGGGGATTTTTAGCGCTTTTCTCTCTCTTTTCCCACCCCCTGGCACTGGTAAAATTCCGAAAAATATCAACCAAGAAATACTGGGAGCTTCCAGTAAAGGCGGGGCAGCTGACCCCCTGTGGGGCTGGATGAGACGGGTCAAAAATACCAAGTTGCTGGGTTTTTCCCTTTACTCCACAGAAAATAAGACCTCTCCTTTGAAAAGAAATTCTGAGTGAAACCTGCCACCAGCTGGTCCAGATGGCTTGATATTCAGGACACCCCCCTCAAATATTTTCAAATCAGAGCCAAATTTTCCTGTCAAAAAGGTGATTTTTCTCCCACCTTCTTGTCACTAATCGATTACAAACAGCAGTTGCAATGACACCTAGAGAAAAAATAGGATTTCTCTAAGAAATGTCTCTCTCCTGGTACCTCCAGAGAGTGCAATGCATGTATTTGCCCTATATGAGCCCAGTGGGGTATTTTTTGCTCTGTTTTCTCTGTTATTCCACGTCCTGCAGAACAAGATGTGGAATAAGCATTTAAGTTTGTGGATTCATAGAAAGATCTAGTGGGAGAAAAGGCAAAAATTTCTCAAGGATGGAATCTGACAAAAATAGCCACTGTGTGACCGTAGAGAGCAGCCTGGCCAAGTGAATTCCAGGGATGCTTCTCCCTTGCTCCCCACTTCGTTCCAAGTAGGAAAGCGCCCGGCAGAAGCGGTCCAAGCCCACGCGACTGCAGTCGGACACATCAGGCAGGCAGGCTCACATGCTGCTTCCTCACCTCACCTGCCTTCTCCTGTACCTAACGTGCATCGAGCCAGAGGGAGAAAGGATGGGTCAGGAGGAAAACAGGAGAAGAAAACGAAAAACAAAACCACTAAGCAATAGAAAACGCAGGCACCTTTGTGCGTGCACTGCTGCCTGGCAAGCCTGAGGAGTCAGAGCTCACGTCCAGTGTGAAATACACCCGAGGCCAGCGGTTTTAAACTAAGAACCCTGCTGATACTTAATGGATTGTATGTTTTCTGCCTGCTTTTGCCTCCAAAATTATCTGTCACCTGCCACTTACTTGCTTCTGAAAAATGAATGAGAAGGGGTGGGGGGGGTTAGAAAGGGAGAGTTTACTAGAGGAAAAGCTTGGGATGAACCTTAGAGGGAACACAGAAAATGAGTTCCCCCTGAAATTCCGACAAAGCTGTCCCAACAAATTTATTCAAGGTAGGAACCCACCGAAACCGTTTCAATGCCCTCACTGTTCTACACAATCATTCCCACGGAGGAGGGTGGGAGGAAACCACTTTATTAGGTTTTTAGATGCTTTTTGTGAAGTTTCACTAAAGCACCGTTAAATGCCCAAACGAGTGGGCTGATTGCGACCCGCCCAAGCCCTGCAAGTCTCCCTGGCAGGGAAGCTGCCCCTGCCCCTTACCTTTCTTGGCAGCCGCCGGTTTTGGCCGGACTTTGCCGTTCTGCTGGCCGGAGACCTGGGCGAGGGAGATGAGGCAGAGGAGGAGGCAGAGGAGGAGGCAGGCTCCCCGGAGCGCCATGCCGCTGCCGTCTGGTCCGAGCGGAGCTGCAGTGGCTCCGCTCTGCCCTCACACAGCCGCCTGGACACCGGCTGGAGCCAGGAATGACTGTCCCAGCAAACCTCCCGCTGAGCCCGGGCCAGCGGCAGCCTCCCGGCCCCGGGGGGGCTCTGGCGGCTCCGGCCAAGGCTGAAAACCTCCCCGAGGGGCTGCAGTCCTCAGCACGCTGCTTGTTTTTGTTAAAAAGGAAAAAAAAAAAAAGAAAAAAAAAAAGGGGGAATGAATGTACCGACAGTCTGCTAAGCTAAACATAAGGAAAGGCTGGGAGTATGGCTGGAACGATTTCCCGTGGCTTTTAGCAAAACGCCACGAGTTTGATCTCACGTGCCAGCAGCGTGAGGTGTGAAACAGCGCCTGGGTGGCTGAGGGGACAGAGAGGGGCCACCTGTCCCCCGCCCCTCAGCAGGGATGCCCGTAAGGAATGTGCCGGCACCAACAGAGGCGGAGGGAGCACGTAGTGGGACTGAGCACCCCGGTTCCTCGCTCACAGTGCGGGGTGGCTCTCACCCCTCTAAAAAGCAGCTCCACTGTGGCTTTGGTAGGGTCGTCCTGCTGTCATTGCTTCTCCGTGGGATGAGTGGGACTTGGGATCAGGGGCACATGTTCCATAAAAAGCCATTCTCCCAGAGGCTCCTGTGCAGGTTCCCAGCCGGACTTCTCGGAGCAGCTGGGCGGTGCTGAGCAGCTCTGCAGCCTACACCAAGATCATCACTGCCTGTTTTTTGGGGTGGTGTGGTCGTTCAGCAGCTGCAGCACAAGCAGGAAAGTCCTTCCACAGGAGGAACAGCAGCAGTTTGAACAAGTGGAGGAAATTCATGTAAGAGGCAGGAGAGGAGGGATGGGAATTTTGGAGAACAAAGTGCTCCAGACATCAGCCATTAGCCTTAAAACTTTTCTGATCATTTAAGGCAAGATGCCACCCAGCTCTGGAGTTTCAGGAGCATAAAAGCTCTGAGATAAACAGGGATGTGACTGGAAAAAGAGCTGCCATTAAGTTCTTTGGGAACCACTGTGTTACCCTGCCTCACACTTCTGCTGAATAAGGAAAATCCTGCCCTGATGTCCTAGCTGAACAGAGAGCTCTCTTGCAGTCCCAGCTTTTGAGGCGTAGGAGGAACAGTTTGATCTTCACTGCCCTTTACCACATGCACCAACCCTCACTCAAATTTAAACTGGAAAATACATATTTGGGGGATTTACTGTTCTCCTGCCCGGACTATCCCAAAATAGGATGGATGGAGCCCAAGAGATGCCAGACACCTACATACTAATACATGTTCCCTTTCCTTGATACTCGAAAGTACTTAGGGTAACTCAGTACCTCCCAGTTTTCCTTGGCTCCATATATGCTCGCCTGCCTTTGCTTTGATTCATGTGCTGCCAAGCTGGGGAAAAAAACAAAATTCTCCCTTTGCTACTGCCCATGAAACGGATGGCTGTGGTGTGGAGTCTGACAGCAATCCCTAACCTCAGACTTCCATGTGGCTGGGACCTACTGGAGTTTTGCCCAGCTGGAACAAGAAGGGCAGGGTGGCTTTCCATTAGTCCCTGAAGAACAGGTCTGCACCAAAGGGGGCTCTCCCTGCACCAGCCAGCAGGTCCTGTGCTGGATGCCACCCTATTTTTAATTGAAAAATGAGAAAAATGAAAATAAGTAGACTCAAAACACTTGTCTCCAGCTGTAACATCTATCCACAGGGGGCTTTGCCCCAGTTCTGTCCAATGTAGACTGAAAATAAAAATCCTAGACATGACAAAAGCTCATAAACCGCCGCCAACCCAGATGATGGGAGCAAGCTGAAGTGTTGCTGCACTGGATCCAGAATGAGGATGCTTCAGGGAACAGCCATCCCCTGCCCAAGCTCCTGCTGAAGCCAGAGGTTCCAGTTAAATAGTGGGGCTCTCAATGGTCCTTTGCTCTTGAGATCCCGATGATTCATGCTTCTTATGTAAGAGAGGTGTGGGAGGGGAGTAGAGGTAATCCTTTTCATTAGATGAACTGATAGAGCTGGAAGTCATCAGCAAAATTCTAAAATTATGCCAAGAAACCAAGGTTTTGTCCATGATTTTTAACGTCTGTGCAATTATGGATTTTAGTTCCCACTAAAGGCACTTTACTGCCTGGTTTCAAGCCCAGTCTCCTGGTTAGAGTGCGGCTCCTGTTAACTGCAAGGTAACTGGTTTGAGATAAATAAAAGAGGGTAGAAGAACCTATGCTCATGGAGACCATTCCAGCGCTGCAGGGAAGCAGACTGAATAAGTTTACGTGGCTTTGGGAAACCCAGTAAGAAGGCTGTGATGCTGAATTTGGAAGGCTTTCAGTTAGCAAAACAGTAGTTGGAATAAGCCCACGAAAGGAAGCTGGATGCTCCTGGCAGCAATGCAGACCTGTGATTTTGTGCCCAGCTAGGCAAGGAAATGGGCAGCGAGATCAGAGGCTATTTTGCTTTGGCTCCTAGGAAAAGAGCAGGTATGGCCAAGCCAAGAAATGAGGCAGAGCCGCCGCACAATGGCTGGAAAGCGCAAGGCTGGACTGGATAACAGTATTCACACGGTTATTATCAAGATCAGCAGTTACCAGACCTGGCCTTTCAGGGCTAAGTCACCAGTTCAAAGGCAGGCCACCCCACTGCTCTTTGCCTGAAGCCCCCCCTCCTCTGGGAAGGCTCCGGCCTCCCTCACCAGCACTGACAGCTGGAGAGCAAAGGGGAGACCCAGAACATCTTTACGTGCGGAGCCCTGCAGCTCAGGGGCCTGATCCATGGCTGGGGCATCACACTGGGATTCACACCCCTGCTCCCCTGAGATTAGCTCAGCCCTTGAGAGCCTGGTGCTACAAGTGCCAGGGTTGTGAGTTCAATCCCTGTACAGGCCATTCACTTAACAGTTGGACTTGATGATCCTTGTGGGTCCCTCCCAACTTGGAATATTCTGTGGTTCTGCAACATCCACTCTGCAGGGGTGAGATCTGTGTGTCAGTGGCACCACAGTAACCTCAAAGAAGAACGGGAGAGAAACAGCAGTGGACAGTAAAAAACCCTCTGCGAGGAAGTGGGGCTAGCAGAAGAAAATCTCTGATTTTCATTAGCTGCTGCCTGAACTCGTGCTGGCATCATTCCTGACTTCCACCAGCAAAAACATCAGAACAGGTTAAAATGGAGACAGCCAAGTCTATGGATCATTGTTTTGGAGACCAGTTGAGAAGAAATGCAGTAATAGTTCAGGAAAGGGCGGTTTTCCTAAGGACAATGATGGGGAAAACCAAGGATTTTGCCAAAATGTTATCCTCAGCAGCAACTTTAGGAAACTGGCTCTGAGCCTAAGGAGGGAACCTTCCCATCATATCCCATGGCAAGCACAGCTCACATCCCTGTGGGCCCGTTCACCAAGGGCTAAAGGACAGAAGGATCCATTCTACAGTAGATCCTTGGGCTTTAAACCGGACACAAATGAGGAGCATTTGAGTTCAAGTAGTATCAGCTGTTTAGAAATATTTCTGTTTGGAAAGGAGCGGCACCAAAGGACTCACACTCCCTTTTGTTTGGAGACTGCAGCTCCTGTAGGCTAGAGGTTATCTATCTTCACTTCTTTGTGTTTGCCCATCACCCAGATCCCAAAGTCCAAACAGCCAAAGGAAAACTGTGGTGAGGTGTCTAAATTTAACACCAAAACTCTGGAGGAATTCCTAATTGTCCAGGTCCACTGCCTGTCACAGCATCAGTGCAAGTGAGGTCACCACTGAACTTCATGACAGTATTTTTGGACTGGCAAGTAGGCAGCAGTTCTGTCATCTTAGGCTCTTATTTCATGTTGTTCTCACCTTTTGAGCACTGGTTTGCTTTCATATCACTGTGGATGCTGAATTATGGATTAGAAGAGAATTTCAATTTCAGCCTTGTGAATTCCTTACTTTTTGAATTTAGAGGAAAGTTTGCAAGATCAGCCAGCAGGAAGAAAGCAATCCATGGCCTTGAAAAGCCTCATTAGGTTAAAGTTGGTCTTTCGCTGGAGGGAAGGAAGAGAGGTAGGACTTAAATCTCGACTTTTCAACCCATAGGTTTCCATCTGTGGAAATACCCAAACTTACCATTTGCCAAAACACAGAGAGAAGGGGCAGTGACAGAGCTCCCCTGGAAGGGAGGATCTGCAGGCTGGTGGTTCCAAGTACCTCCACTGCCTGAGCACACTGGCTTAGCTATGGTCCCTGCCACAGCCAGCCGGGTGGAGGAAATCAGAAAGGGCCTGAGACTGCCTCTTAGCCCTCTGAAGGTACGAGCTAAGGGGCTGCAGCAGCTGTGATGACCTCTGTCTAAATAAAGGAGATCAAATCTCATCAACAAATGGTGTGACATGAAAACTCAGCCGTGCCTGTGCTGCTGATCTTACCCAAATCTTGACATCAGGATAGCAACAGAGACGTTCACAGAGCTCAGAGATAACCACAGCTTTATTAGAAAGTGTTCTAGTCAATGAAATGGAGGTTTAAACCATCACCAGGGAGTCATTAGCAGCATGCTTGAGATTCTAACGATGTTCTGCAGGAACAGCAAAAACATCTTTGTTCCTGGATAGCTAGAAATGCAGCTCCAAGAAAATAGCTAAAATGCAGGTCCAAGGAAAACCCAAGGCACTGCAGTTTCTCTGTGGGGAGACCCATACCAAAGTGTCCTGCTGTGGCTGAAGCACTGCCACTGCGAGTCTGGGACTTCGACAAAGGAGAAGAAGCCTCTTTGAGTGAGGCACGGCTAACAGGAGCAGCCACATTTTGCCTTAGAAGGAAAAGCTGCCTTGCATGGGCAGGGAGTGCAATCAGGCAGGAGTGCACTAGGAGACAAGAGACTGGGGAGCAGTGAGAAATCACAGAGAGGCTGATGGCTGAAGAGATTCAGTACCATTTGCAGACCTGCTCTTACATTTTGCTCCAGTGTGTTAAAGGAATGGAGAGAACAAAGCCCTGGGGTAAGGACTGGAGCGCTCAGGTGTCACCAGTCACAGCTTTGCTTCTTCCACTCTCTGGGTGCCAGGGGCTGCTTACCACAGGCAAAGTAAACCAGCGCCACAGCAGGGCTGGAGAACACCCCACTGCTGAGGAGGGCAGTGGCATCTGCTGCAGTTCAAAAAGAAAGCTGGAGGCAGTCCTAGCAGAAGTGGGTAAACCTCAGGTAACTGCTGCTTACAAAGCAAATGCAGAAACACCCTATTGTCTCTGTCAAATCAAGGTGAAGAGAGACTTGCGGAGCTGCGAGCAAGCTCTGGCTCACACCAATTTGTCTTTACAGCAAGCTGTGCTGAAGCAAGGCTTCATTTAAAGCCTGGCTGCAGGTGGCACAGCCACGCTCCTCCCCACTGCCTCCACCACTGCCCACAGGGCAGAATGTGCTCCCCTCTTCTCCCCAAACTACACAATTACAGTGTTGAACTGCAGGGCTGACGGGATTCCTGGGCTTGGTAAATCTGCCAGGTCCACTGACCTACAGCCTAGCCCTCTTCTGCTTCAGGGGGAATGCTGTCCCTGTGAAAAAGGTAAATTGCAGATGTGTGCTTTTTAGGCAATATGAGTAGAAGCCTAGCATGAGTTGCTAGACTCCTCATCGCTGGTACACAGCTTTCAGCCTCTCGACACTCCCAGCAGAAGCAATTAATTTCTGGGACAAACAGAGAGCTATCCCACTCCACAGATGTTTCCTCTTAGTTCTACTGGACTCAAGTCAATGAAAACGTGGCAGTATCTGCACAGCAACACATGGAACTTTCCACCAGCCCAGATGGGAACGGGAGCATTCTCAGTTGAAGTCTCTATTAAAATTCTGCTATTTTTGTTTGGAAGAGAAGGGAGGGGTTAAAGGGAGCTAAGAAAATAGAAATTAGCCCTTAGCATGCCTGAGAACCACAGTCTCACAGATTTCTTGGCAGATACTGTATCAACTGGGAGAGCTGCAGGACCTTTTACCCCTGTCAGAGCTTTGTTTACCCATTTGGGACATGAGCTGGTAGCGGTAAACCTCCAGGGGCAGCTGAGGCCAGCTAGCAGCTCTGTAATACTTTTGGCCAGGCTCATTATTTGTATCTCAGGGGTTGAAGCAGACCCCATCTGAAACGGGGTCACACTCCACCCCACTGTTTTTCCATGCCAACAGATGGGAAGCAGTGACACAGAAGGAATGGGACGCCTTGAGACCCCCAATTCACTCTGTGCCTGCATACCCAGCTACAGAGGACCTGGGAGAGGCCACACAAACTTAGGGGAGGCACTGCAGACACTGGCACCACGGTAATTTACAGTGTTGCTCTGAGGAACTGATTGGCACCGCCAAGTCTCTCTCCTGAGCACATAGCCTGGATCTCAGAGGGATAAATATTTGCTATCCTTACTGAGAAATGGGGAGGGGAGTGCACATGTACTCCCCTCTACAGAGGTGTCAGTTCACACACTTGAAACAAGGTGATGTTTCTTTTCCCACCACCTCCTCCAGCTCTCATAAAAATATACGTAAAATTAAAAGGATCTGGAGAGGGGTCAGGAAGCATCTTAAGTGATGTAACTTGCAAAATGCCTGGAGATCCTTCAGCTGGAAGGCTGTGTAGAAATACACTATTCATGTTACAAAATTCACCCCGAGTGTAACTCAGGGCAGCCTTTTGGTCTCCAACCGCAAATCTGCAATAAAACAGGCAACAGCTATTCAGAGAATGGCTGAGGTTCAAGACTTGCAGTCTCATTTACATTAACCATTTTCAGAAACATTAAACAATACATGATCAAACAAAAACTGCCTAAGTCTAGGTGCTTTAAACGCTTTTTCTCCCTTCAGTTTTCTTTCTTTCTGTTTTTACAAGCAGCTTTCCATGGCAAGGGGTGGATCACAGCTACCATAAAGGTGACGTCAGGTTAGTGTTTACCTCACACAGAGTAACTCTGCTGAAGTGATAAAAGACAATATGTATGCTCATTGTCACTTCTTGGCTCTACTACTGTGTAGCACCATTACAGCCCACCTAACCCATTACTTAAGGTACTGAAAAAATCCCAGCTCTTCAAAATACAAACCTTGGGCAAATTTTGGGGACAACTTTTTTTTTAACAACCTGCCTGCTTGTTATAGCAGTGGCTACACATACCTGAAGTACACAACACCGCTGCAGTCCTTGAATAACTATGTGTATGAGCTCCAGCAAAAGGACTGAAGAGATCTGGGGACCTTAAGTACTCCATATATTTTAATGTGATCATGATTACTAGTTTGAGCTGTAATACGTTCTGTGCTGCATCTACAGCTCTCCTTCAGCAAAAGCCTTCCTTCCCTTTTCCCCACCAAACATGTTACAGTCAAGAGAATATTCTAACTCTGATATTATAAAATTGAAACAGAAACTTCAGAAAATGTTGCTTGAGTAAGAGCTAAATGACTCCTGGATTATTACAGTAACTTCTGCCAAAAAGTTTGTTCAAAACAATCCTTAACGCTTGCAGATGAAATATAAACTTCTTAAAAGTCAGCTTCTTCCTTTGACTTTTTCCATCTGTTGTCTCTTCCTATCATGCCAAATAAACATCTCTTACTCTTTGCTGGGCCAACCAATTGATGTAGGGGGGGAATCCACTGCTTTCAACACCTGCTGATGTCACTTGTTTTCATGCCTTATCTGTCATCCTCTGTTTTTCCCTGTGAAGGATCATTACTGACAGCCACTATACTTTTCCAACTGAATTATCAAACTCTTAAAGATCAATTTAGTTTCCCATTTACCTTGGCCATGTCCCTGCTCCTTAGCCACTGTGAGAAGTTTTGGCTAGGTTACTTTTGTACCTGTTGGCAAAAGGGACAGGTAGAGCTGTAGGGAGCAAGGAAATCATAGAATATCCTGAGGGGGAAGGAACTCACTGGGATCGTCAAAGCCCAACTCCTGGCCCTGTACAGGACACCAAGAGTCACATCATGTGCCTGAGAGTATTGTTCAAACACTTCTTGAATTCTGTCAGGCTTGGTGCTGTGACCACTTCCCTGGGGAGCCTGTTCCAGTGCCCAACCACCCTCTGGGTGAGGAACCTTTTCCTGACATCCAACCTAAACCTCCCCTGACACAGCTTCACATTGTTCCCGCGAGTCCTGTCACTGGTCACCAGAGAGAACAGTTCAGTGCTTGCCCCGCTGCTTCCCCTTGTGAGGTAGTAGACAAATCTTGGTTTAAAATATGAACTGGGAACTTGGGAACATGTTGTATTTATAGTAAAATCTAACCACATTTTATTCAAAGAATAGTAAGGTAATTTGAAGGAAGATTTCCCCCTAGTGCTGTTCTCATTTGTGCTGCACTGAAGACAACCCCATATGCATTCCAGAACACAGCAGCTGGTTTACAGAAGTGAAACACATGCAAACAGAACTAAGTGGAAAGTACACCAGTCATTCTGGAAAACAGACTCAAGCACTTCCCAGGCAACAGCATCAACTGCTGCTGGTGCACTTCCTAGGTGCCAGCAGTTACCTGTATGGAAAGCACCTCAATTTTGCTTATTTGCATTTGTAGCTTTCTTTATGCTTAGTAACATTTTGAAAGCCTCTTAGCCAAGAGGATGACTCTACTGGAACAAAAAAATAACCTTTTCTTTATATACAAACTGACAAGATTGCACAATCAATTAAAAACAATTTTGAACATTTAATAAAAACTCATCCTAGAAATCCAACTTTTGATCGTGAGGTCCCCAATCTCTCTTCTTCATCCAAAATCTTCTGAAGGGCTATGTGAAGTGACTTGCCTACTCTTTGTCCTGTCTGCAAAGAAAGCAAAACAAACCTGAGACATATGCTTATTAAAAAGAAGACAACTCTTACGGAACACTTCCTTTTGACAAATATTTTCCTTCTGATGATTATATACACCAGCTGGTATCCTAAAAATATGCTTTTAATTTTGAAAAATAATGGTGGTGAAAGTTTCATTTTAACTTGATTAAGTTTTGGAAAAACACACACACAAAGGCAGTGCTCTCATTCATCAGAGAAGCATTCCAGGATCATTAATACCAGATCTGTGCATCGCTGGATCACCCAGGAATACAAATTAAATTCACATCAGGCAGAAGCACACATTCAAATTAGCCAGCACACAGACCATGAAGCAAAATTCTAGCTGCCAGAGGACAAGAGACACCTGACTGGCAAAGCAGCCTACTGACAGAAAGTTCAGTAGACTCTCCTGAATGTGCTCGGAATCAGCAGTGTGAATTTAGACCAGCTGAACACCCTGTCCTGTGGCCACAGAAGCCCAAAATGCACGCTGGCTGCACCACCAAATCACTCTGTGAGCAGATCCTTCTTATGATGTGCAATTCTGTCCTGTCCAATGATCTTTAAGGAGTTAACAGAATGTTTTCTTTACAGAAATGAACTCCAGCAGTGAAAACCCACCAGGATTAGCTCCAGTGCTGACCTCTACTCTTCCCATATGCCCAACTGTACTGTGGAAGCAACGGGGCAGGGAAACATTGGGCAGTGGTGAAATAAAGATCTTAAGGCAGTGGTGCCCACTGGAGCTTTCCCAGGGTCTCTCCAAATGACCTGAAATACTGACTGCAAACAGAGATGAAGAGCCCACCCATGCCTAAAGAGGCAAAGGCAGATTATATTAAAATGAGTTTACTGGCTCCTGATCTAGGCAGCAAAGCCTAGGCCTGCCACACAGCTGACACAAAACTGTGTTTCACCTCCTGGTGACAATTACTGAAACCATGCACAAACCTGAAAATAAGCTACATTTTTAACTGAAGAGCCAGGTGACAGAATATGGCCCATGGTACCAAAGGAAATTTGGGAAGAGCTTTGATGTAGCAGGGTAGCTGTCAATCCTAGACACCAAGAGTTGTGCTGCATAAAGGGGGGCACAAGAACTGTGGCAGCTCTGCACTGGGACAGAGATCACTGCAGCAGTCCAGAGTCACGAGGGGTGATATACACTTTCTTCTCCTCAAATGTAGGACAACATCACCCCAGGTCAAAGTGAGTGGGAACTGTGCTGAATTTCAGTACTGACCCAACACTGTTGCCACCTTATTCCTGCTTGCCTCTCTATTGGATCGGATCATAAACTCAGTAAAAACAAAGCCTAATGCTGGCAGCTCCCCAAAACTTTCCTATGAAACTCCGTTCCTAAGAGATATCTCCTAGAATGTCTGTTCTCTACCAGTCAGGAAAAACAGAACATCCTCTGACCCGCAGCCAAATCATTTGGGAATAGAGGTGTCAAACACAGGTTACTCAGCTCCTCCTCTGGGCATTCCCAGGCCTTTTTGTTCTTCTTGATATCCTACTCAGGATGTTGAGTTTAAGGCAGGACCAAACAGATAATCTCTAACCTTACAGGAAACATCTCGTTTTTTTGTGATCACCTTTATCTCTCACTCCTGCAGAGGAATTAGAGGTAACAACTCTCTACCCAGGTAAGGGGGATAATGGGCATGTCTGAATGCAAATAAATAGCCCACTGTTACCACTGGGATTAGCATTCTGGATTGACACCATGACGCAGTCAAGTGCCATACACTGAGTTGTAATTCCCACTTGAGACCAACTGTTGTCAAACTTGGCTCCAATTTCAGCATTGCTCACTAGAGCCATGCAGAAATTAGCTGTGTGTCTCTAGGAAACAGAGCCAGCTTCAAGTATCTAATTTTCATTTGAACTTTCTAGTTCAAAACCCATTTCTGTCTCATGCCCAAGGCCGAACTCAGATATGAGAATTTACACTGGAGAACAGATTTAAGAGCCTGAAGAAGGGTTTAAAATGGATCTTATATGGATGTGGACAATATCCAGATACTAATATTTTTATGAAGTAGGGACAGATTGTAAACTCAATAAAGAAGCAAAGAAAAACAACAGTAAAATGAGAACAGTAAGTTTATCATAAAACGAGTTGTGCTAGAACACCATGCACCAGCAATTCAAAACACCATCTCTACTCTTATAGGAACTTTACCACGTTAGAAGTTTGCTCTTCCAGTCTTTAAAAGAAAGAATAGGAGGGAACACATCCTTTAAAAGTACTCTCAAAGTTTATCAGCTTAAGCTTTACTGTCTTACAGCTGTGAAGTACTTGCCTGAAACAAATGTGAGTACCATACATTTCAGGCATCTGAAAGTTTTAGACAGTGTCCATTCACATTAGAATCCGTTTCAAAGAAACTGCCTGTGACCTTCACAAAGTCCCTTGTGCACCAAATCAAAGCACCAAGATCTCCCCTCTAAAAGCCCCTACTGCAGCTTTCCATACAACCAAGTTCCAGTTCATCCAGCATCATCCAGACAGTCAACTGCTCAACGCTCCTTACCTCCATCATTTCAAAAATACTCTCAGGATCCAGGCTGCCTTTCCCCACTTTCTTCATAGAAGTGATGGCACCTTTACTGGTCACAGAAATAAGCAGGCTTGCCAAAGAACAGGCTTCTTCCTGAAGGGTAGCATCCACCACATGCCTATATCCAATCTGCAAGTTAGTGACAAAAACAGTGCTTTAGTTTGCAGTTCTCAAAGCTCCCCCATTAAGAAATTAAACTGAGAGTGGTGGCTTTGTTACTTATCCACAGCCTCCCATCCTAAGATCATGTGGCCTTTGGAAATAGTCAGAGACTAACTTGATATCACAGGATTTAAACAGCCTCTGACCCCAAATTATGTGTACACACAACAGCAGTGAGATAAGCATGTCACTATTTCATACTGTTTTCCTCTCTACCATCCTTTCATCTGTATGAAACTCCATATTCACCTTTCCCTGCAACTCTTAAGAATAGACTTTGCTGCTCCCCTCTACCTGAAAATTACACATTCCAAGACTCAGGTGAGCCCTCATTTCAGCAATGGCCCCTCTGCTATTTATGCAATTTGCTTAAAAGAAATGCCAAGCAAACTTTCAGGTACCTAAGCAAATCACTAACACTTGCAGTGGAAAACGCAGCACCCACAAAATCAGCTGTGTTAGCTGTGTGCTATATATGGAAGACAAAGACCTGTTTGAAAGCAAAGGAATGGTACTGCACCCATGAAAATGGAGTTCTGACCTCAGCAACAAATACTCAGCGTGTAACTCCAGGCAGATCGCACAACCTCTATGCCTGAACACAATGGCCTCTTGTTTTAACATACTGATGTAACTGCTGCTCTGGATGTTAAGCAAGGAGCAAATGAAAAATAATAAACAACTCCACTGCATGCAAGAAGATGCATTTTAAGAATGCATCAAATAGAAACCTACAAGACAGAGATACAAAAAAACCGCTTATTCAGTAAAAGTTCTTATTAATTAGGAGACCACAGATAAACAAATATATACATAGTGGACACTGACCATTTCTGTAACACTAATTTTATCTCTAGGGAAAAAATAAATGGCAGGTAAAATTAACAGAAACTGGAGCCTCTAGGCAGAAAGTCAGAAATCTGTCAGGCTTACTTTGCTTAGTGTGACAATACAGGGCACCTCATCTACACTGAGTCGAATACAATCATAAGGGTCATCAGACAACTCAATCTCTTTGGTGCCTTCTTCATCCTCCAGAACACGCACTTTGGGTATCCTGTGGAAACAAAAGGTGCAGAGTCCTTGCCACAACACATAACAAATACAGCTGTTATACAGTCACAACTCCAGGAAGTCCCTGTTCTTCTAAACGAGGCAAGATGTTTAGAAGAACAGTACAGAATGTGATCAAAGTATTAACAACTCACTCCCTGAAACTACAAAGAAAACATTGTAAGTGGGAAGATATTTAGGATAAGATCATCATATTTACATCATTCAAACAGTTAGTGTTTGAGTTGTTTTCTACACTATTACATGGGAAGAAATTCTTTTGGAACAAATCAGTGCCAAACATTACTCTGTATACCTGCCTGGATGTACAGGAGACAAATTACCAAGACTGAATCCTTTTGTTCTGTGGTTCCCAACCTTGCAGACAACAGTACAGTTGTCAGCATCACATCAATTGCATTGCTTGGCAAAGGTGCAACATCAGTAGCAAATACAAGTAGTAAAGCTGTTCAGGAAAGAACACCAACTAAGGAGATTTGGGGTAAAGAGAAAAGATGACATTCATAAAATCCTTTCTCTAGCAAGATGAGAAGATTGGCAAGATACCCTACTGTTCTAAGGACAGATATACAAGGGATATATAACACAGCAGGACAAAGCAGTGATGAAAACCCAGGCAGAAATCCAAGAAATGCTTTCTTCTCAGTTGTGAATGATGGGCTCTCTCACAAATGAGCTAGACAGGCACCTTATCAGTCGTACATACACTGTATTTGTGATAGCCACCTAATGGAAGTTTTAGGGGATGATTTAAGGCAGTTTTCTTAGCATAATGAATAAAGTAATTTAAAACAATTTAGTAGAAGATGGTATCTCAAGCTGCCAGGAATGTCAGCATCTTATACACCCTCATTTATCCAGGCGCCTGCTAGGAGAGAGCACTGACTGACAGACTTGGCATTAGTGGTCAGTAAAGCACACACAGAGCTCACCCACACTACTCTCTCCTTCACACATCTGCACTTGAAAACAAAATATTTCAAGATGTCTCAAGACAGCTAACTTCAGTAACCACAATCTGGTTTCAGGTTAGTGCATTTACGGTAGCATTGTGTTTTGTAACTAGCCTCTGGAGGTTACATTCTTTTATGCTGTCTGTAACAAATCTCTTCCTTTAAAAGAAGAAGAGATAGAGACTGATTTAATGAACGTTTCCCCCCACCAACACAATATGATTTTTATTGATCCTTGGAGGAGTATTTTAGTTATTTGTGGCTAAAAGTCCTAGTGGCAAGTACTTCAAAACAGCTAACCCTGCTCCAGTGACGACAAATTCCCTACCAGCACAGTGGCCTGAGCCAACCCAAAACTAAGACTTTGAGTAAGCAGAACAATTGTGATGTGCACTTTTTCCTGAGATGAAACTCCAAATGTTTTCCAACTCATCAGAAATGCATCAGAGCCTATTTTCAAGTTTAAAATATTCCATTAGAAGCTGATGGAATAAAGTCACAAGGTGACTAACCCTCAATCTACACAGGACAATGGACAACACTGGACAACAGCCTAGTCAAACAAGAAGTGTACGTGCCGGAGCAGTGTTTAAAAAACAAAGCAAGATTTTAAGAAAATCTGTGAGATTAAGCAATTTTTAACTCCAACCTAAAATAGCTTTGAAACCAGAGCAATGTTTGGTCTGCAAGAAAAAGTTGCCAGAATTAATATCTGAAAAATGCCTGCAAGGAGCTTTTTTGGCCAAGAACAGATGAGAGAAGTGTAAATTAGAACTACTGCAAATGCAAAAAGACCAGACACAAGCATCACAGCTGCATGAAAAGAGGGTATATGGACACAAAAACCATGCAAAGCGAACATAGCACAAAGCTTTTCCAGAACACTGTGGATTTCCTCTCCCAGCTTGTGAAGATTTATCTTAAGAAATAGCTGTACATGTTTACTTTGCAACTTTTATTTTTCTGTTTTGATTCCTGCAACTAATCAGGGCCAAGATCTGTACAGCAAGACTCAGTCACATAACAAGCAGTGCTCTTTTCTGTGTGCGCAGATCCAGATTTCACAAATACAAAACCAGTCCTACCCTTGCAAGCAGGCATCAGTTCTGCCTCTACCACGCTGTACAGCAAAAGCCTCGGTATTTGCAAGGCTGTTGTGCTATAAACTTTGTAGTTTTCGTTACTTGCCTATTTTCTGCAGCCTCAGTTGCAAGTAGGCACATTCCACAGGACCAAGTTTATTGTCCTGACACAGCAGCTAACTGCACATTTTGCAGTACCTACTTCCATCATTAATAAATCCATCTTTAAACATCTGGGAGACACGGGTAAGAAGAAAGTCTGATATCTGCTATCTTGTGCACATGATCTTGACTGTAGCTTTTAGAATTCGATGAACAATACAAAACTGCAAGGAGTGAATGCTCCCCCTAAACCAGTCCTATTGTCATTGTTCCATGCCTGAAGGGGAGAGAACGAGTCAGGTAAGGCATTCAAAGGATTTAAATCCCGTAAGTCTCACGCAAAATTTAAGTTGTGATGTTGGATTGACTTAGCTCTAAAGCAAAATGTGCCTGCAGATATTACAAAAATGCTTAGAGCAAGATTTTAAATTGAAGTTTTCAAATACCTATCTGAATATCTAAAATTTTGTAGCTTCAAAGAAACAACAGCAGCTTGAGCTCCCTGCTCTTTGTTCCAAGGGTGCAGTCAAGGCTGGCAAAGATCTGAAAACACTTAGAACAAAAAACCTGGTTGTAAACAAAGTACGGAAAGCAAGTAAGAGTCAAAGAGGGACACGTGTTGAGCACAGTTCAGAACATTTAATCTGAAGCAATCTTCAAACTGACATCTTGTCTTGTTTGGAGAGTAATACTTTATGGAGAACAGGCAGCTACTGTTTAAACAACCTTGTGTCAATCCAAAGAAAACCCATTACCTACCGAGGAAAGGGAGAGGAATAGTAAACGAGGACAACAGGTTTTCACTTTGAATTTCACCTCCTGACTTTCTGAGCTTGTATGAGATGAGCTGTACTAGCATTCGCTGCTCAAATCAGTAAGACAGGGTTTTCAAAGGTAAAAAATCAACAGGCTCTGCATTGTGTCATATTGTACCACATTTCAATACGACACCCAACTTCAACAAGACTTGCGGAGTTTGCCCGCAGTTTAAAGATTATATAAAGGACACAGCTGTCAGAAGAATAAAAATAAATAGGAAACATTAAAATAATTACACCCTCCATCATGCTGTCCATGTTCCCAGAGCAACAGATTTTCTTTTATTCACTTATTTAATGCATTACTTTTTATATGATCTTCTCTCTTTATTCTGGTTAAAATAACAAAAAAGACTTAGTTATCTTATAAATAAAGTATGAGCCTTGGATCTGCAGAACAACTCACATGGTAGTAACTGTTTTAACTATATGACTTTTGCATCCTGGCAACTCACACACAGAAACACAGGCATTTCTTCTTTTTAGTGTACTGCCAACTCCTTTGCGAGCCATCACATATCTGAAAGTATTTCTTAAGGTTATAAAAACAATCTACTGTTAAAAGTTACTGCTGAGAACTTGATTAACACGAGAAATTTCTCCGCAACATATACAACTTCTAGTCTCAGATGGATTCTCCCTTACCCTTTTAAAGTGTTTATAACCTGATACACTGCCTGTCTTCAAAAGCATATTCTCCTGTTCTTTTTGTGCATACTTTTCCAGATCAAGTCCTTGACTCCCTTTCCTTGACTCCCTGATAAATAAGCCAGAACTCCACTAGTGACTTTAGCAGATCTCTAATTTAATGCTGAAGAACAATTTGAGATCCACTTTTAAAACATTTATGCTTGTAGGAGTCTAGGTTTTGCACCTCTACCAGCTATTTTTGCCACGTAAGTTTTTTAGGAAAGCTATTCACTAGGTTGTTTTTCTCAAGGGTGCTACAAAACTCTGTACTCCCTTTCACCTACAGATAGAGAAGATAAAACAATAGAAAAAATAGTAGTGAATCTTATTAAAAACACACACAGGAGACTTGCATCACTCATTCTACTAGATTTTATTTTTCCATTCTTTGAATTAAAATGCATGGGGCAAAGTTCTTTTAAAGACACATAGTTTCCCCCTCCCCACAATCTCTCACTACCACTTTTTTCCTCTTGGTTTTAAAAAGAACTCTAGGCTGACAGTTAATGAGAACAAAATCAAAAGTGGAAAATCAGGGCTAGTTATAAATCAGTAGTCACACTGACAGACGGCTTCTTAATCAGGAGCAGCACATATCAGTAAATACTTCTTATTTCAAACCCACAAGCCATCAACACCAAGGCCTCCAACTAACTTGCAACAAAACCATTTGGTCAAGACTATTTTTTCTGGATCTGGCTACAAGAAAAGTTATATTGTGAGCATGATTGTGCACAACATGCAATATGACACTTGATTATTAGAAACTGACTTAAAATAACATTAGTTCATGTTACTTGCACGCAAATGACTGCCTTGTATCTGAATGCAAGCTGTCTTGGGTACTTCTTATTCAAATAACTAAGCATTAAAAATGCTTTTCTCACAGAGAGCACTTGTCTTCCACTTCCCATGCCACTTCCACCCACATGAAATGAGATCTGTGCTTTACCTTGTGTTAAAGAGAGCTGCCTTCACTGCGATAGAGATTGCATCAAAGATGTTCCCACCACATTCCAATAACTGGGGAGGAAAAGAAGAATCTCTTTAAAAGAAAATCAGGCTAGTGCCTTGTAATGAAGCCTTTATTTTATTTAAACCTACTTGAAAAGGAAGAAAATTAATTACCAGAACAGGTTTTTAAAAAACAAAGTTGTCTTTAAAGCCTATCTATGAAAAGAAACAGATAGGAAATTAAGATTTCAGCTAACTGTATTATACATGCAAAATAGAAGAGTTAATGCACTTCATAATAAAATTAATGATAAAATTTAATAATAGAAGCTGAAATGAAACCACCACTGTTCTTCATCTTCTTGTGCTAAGGTTCTGAACTAGGCTATGACCAGAATACTCTTTATAAACTCATCACATTAATTCTTTAGTGTTAAATCAAGCCAATCAATTTTCTGTATTTCATTTCAGAGAAGAGCCTTTTAAAAAATATCAGCTGGAAAAAACCAACTGGGAGAATTGCTTTCACAGAAGAAACACACCCTGTCACCGAGAACATGGTACAGAAAGCTAGTTATAGAAGTTATAGTTATGAAGGCACATCATGATTTATTCTCTTTATGAGAAAGAGTCATCGTCAGGTCTGTCTCGTAGCCGAAAGTGATCTAAGGAAGTCCTGATGTCAAAGTCTATTTCAAATGAGTGTTATCAAAAAGTGAAGTGTGTGGAGGGAGCCTAGCTCAGCTTCTTCCCATGAAGATGGGGAGAACAACAGTCAAAGGGAAAAGCAGCAGTGCATACAGGGTAAAAAAGGAGGGCTCCCATAACCACTAATACCTCCTGCAGGCTGCCAGACAATCAGAGATGTGTCTGTCCATAGCCTACTGTCACTTCTCTGACAAGCTCAGCTCTCCGCTGCCAGTACTGTTTCCTGAGAACACACACACACAGAGCAGGCATTTGGAACTACTTCAGCAAGAACATATGGATGCTTCTCCGTGACATCAATCTATGCTGTATGATGAGAGCAAAACAAGTTTTGCAATCCTGATTGCAGTGATGGTTCTTCAAAATCTATTTAAAAATGAGATAAACTCCTGCACGGGCAGCAAATCATAAACTAGATATTCTGTAAAGACAGCTTATTTTTATGAAGACAGACTGAATAGTATAAAAAAAATGACAAAAAGTTGGGATAGAAAGCTAAATACAAAGGTGATCAGATTATTTCCTTGCAAACAGCTGCTGGATGCAGAGAGGTTAACTTGCCCCTTTCAGTCATTATTGGATTTTACTTGGTAACACAATAAGCCCCACAATATCTTTGTTATTAAAACACAGTGATGGGATGTGCCTGCACTGTTGCTAGGCTTGTGTTCAGGCTGATGTTCTAAAGCCTTATCTGTACTACAGTGGCTCCTAGAGGCAAGGAACACAGCCTGCACAGAGCATGGTGCAACAATTCCTCCGCAAAGAAATGAACATTTTTCTCAGCTGAAGCACCTTGTACTGACATCTGCCCCAGTTATTTATTTATTTTCAGGACTAAGAAAGTCTGCACAACTGTGAGTTATGGGAAGCAGAGGAGTCTTCACTGCTTTTAATTTACTGATATGCAAGTGAAAAAGTTACTGGAAAGAAAAGATAACACATTGTAGACCTCACCTTATTCAAAGAAGCTTTTCCCCCAAAAGTAGAGATTCCTAACTTCTTTTTTTATCAGACTGGGGCAGGAGGGTATAGAAAACATGAGGAAATCCTGCAAGATGCTCAGCAGTGAACTGCAAGAATTTCAGGAGAACCTAATGCACCCTGTCCTGTTGACACACAATCTGCTGTGACTGGGTAGGGAATGATAAGAGATTGCACACTTTGATTCTCCTTCCTTAGCACTGCAGAGTGCTGGGGCAAATTATGTGGAGAAGGCTATAAATACATACAAAAATCCACTCAAAAATGCCTAAAAGCTTATTTCTGACATCAATGGCTAGCTTAGAAAAGAAAGGAAATTGAGGGAAACACAGAGAGGGCGAGAACAGGCTTTTGTGCTACTCCACATTCATAAGCTACTATTTGGAAGTGGAATGCCTTCCATTATTACAAAGAATGCATATGCTTTGGAAGGTCAAGGTATATATTCTTGACCTTTGACACATATGTCTCAATTTGTCCATGTGTCTGCATCTTCGTGGTGTGCATGGTTGAAGTTACTTTTTTTCCAGTCTGACTGTACAGAATTATAGCACGTCCCCAGTATGCTGACTACTACAAAATATCTGAGAGATGATTTTAATCTATAAAGCTGCATGACTCCGCAAAACACACTATTTTCTCTTTTGAGGCTGCACATGTCAAATTTTGTTTACACACAGGAGCTGAATATAGATGTTTCAATCAACAGATAAAATGGATAAAATATAGATGTTTCAATCAACGTGCACATGGCTAAATGGCATAGCAATGGAGTATTTCCAGGCTCATAACATTCTTTCTGGATCTTTGTTTTTCGGAATGAGAGATTGCCAGACAAGTATCTTCACACCTGACCACAAGGTACCAGTATTCTCAGCCTCACGACAGATTTAAGGCTTATTTTCCCTCCAACTTAATTACGCAACACAAACATCAATGTAAACAATTTCCAGGAATTCTGAAGGAAAATATCACCCAAAGGACTCTCAATGAGTGTCGTTTTTATACTCAGAATTTGTCTCCCTCAAACGACGAATAATATGAGCTGCTCCTTATATTAGCCCAAGTGTCATCCTTCCACCACACCCTACTAGAAGTAGAATTCTATAGGAATGATTCAGCAACAGCAGCTTCAGGAAAATCTGTAGGTGTATACACTATCATATGTAGTATACATGTCTACTATTTAGAAAAGGAAATATTACAAATACATCAAAAAAGTGAAAATACAGAGGCCTGAGGTGGAAAAAAAAAGCTGGGGGTGGAACAGAGTAAGAGAGAAATGTTAACAGTATCTTGTTCTAAATGTACCAACAGCTCTTCAGTCTCACACAAAAAGTCTCTGCAGAATATAACATTAAAAAGACTCATCAAGTTTAGAGTTGTAATTATAAACCTGCAACAGATTCTCTATTGGCACTGTAAAAAGGGCTAAATGTAAAATTCCTCACATAACACAGGTCCTGATGTTCATAATTCTGATATAACTAGTAGCATGAGAACACTGAGGCTGTTTTTCTCTGTAGCTGTGGACAAACAAATCTGTCCAGGAAGAATCAGGTAATGACCAGCTATATCTCAAACAAAAGCTATACAAAACAGTGTAAATATACATATATACATATATATACACACAGAAGGAGGCAGCTTTATGAAAGTCTTTGTTTATGCAGTGCCTATGCAACGTTAAGCAGCACGTTGCTCAAAGTAGCACAGCATTTAATATTCTGTACCTCTGCTTGTAATTACCTAGTAACCAAAGGCCCCAGTGTGATTTCTCAGAACTAACACTTCATTCTGCATTAAACCATGCCAAGCTGCAATAAGCCAGTGACTCGGGCTGTTAAAGCACTCAGCAGAGGTACATATTCCATCATTCTGTAGGTGGACTGTTGTGGCATGTACTGTATCTACCATAATGAGGCTAATGCCACTGCTTTTTAAACACTCAGTGAACTAATTTTCATATTTATGTAGTCTAAATGTGCCTGTTTTGTTCAACAAAATGCTGTATTCAATTTTCTGGCCGTACAGCTTAACATTTTGCACATTATTTCACAGACACTAATTGATTCCTATAAGATCCTTTAACATATTTTCACTTCCAAATTTGACGAACAGAAACTCAACTTTGGACCAATAAGAACTGGAAATAACGTTCAGGAGAGTCTGACTTGCAGACTTCTATTAAAAGTCCCATGACAGAGTGCTTTAAATGCAGCATATTTTGGATATTGAGCTGCTGCATGCATCAGGTTTGTATGTACAAAACTCAGTTTCCATTATTGTCATGGGAACAAATATTCAGTTTATCTTATATGTTCAATACATGTATACAACTTTCATCAAAAAGCACCTAGGATAAACATAGCTTTTGCCAGAAAAGTTTCTATTTTACTTTACTGAATTAGTAGTGATAAGAGTGCAAAGAAGGAGACAGGATGGACAGTTCTGGTAGGGCTAACATACAGCCAGGATAACTTACATTCATCAGAACAATGTATTTGCTGTTACATCTAGCTTGGAAGAGAAGTTTACCCTTCTTCAGTGGCAATTTCCTTGTCACTATAAGATCACTGATTTTTATCTGAGACACATTTGGAGCATTCAATGTTTTATTAATTCTGCAGTGGAACAGCAGCATCGAGAAGAATAGAAAAAGAGCAAGATGAAATTAGTGATTAACTACTAAAAGTAGATTCGCAGAAAAAGGGCCATCCATGCTGTGATACATTATATCACAGTATGAGAAGACTTTTTTAACATAAGAAAATACACAAGGTTATGCTAAGTCAGTCTCTGCCTTAGAAAAATTTTGTTGAATTTTAGTTTTCATTTCTGTACTTACCAATACATCCACATAGAGAACCCAGCAGTGCTCTTTGGGATTAATACAAAGGGATTTCAAGTCTACACTGTTCTCGCAGCTGAATACTCTGTACAGCGTATTTGCTATATCTGTGCCAAGTTCTTCTCCTCCTCGGCCTTCCAACTCAGGAGAATTTGAAGAACTAGATAAAGAAAGAAAAGAATACTTTCACTTCTGAAGCAGCAAATACCCAAGGAACATTTCTTAAATAGAAAGCATTGAAAGTATCTAAGGATTTACTTGTATGAGAATAGGCATCTTATCTGGAAAGGAATTATTTTCATTTTGCATAGGACAAGGTTTGATGCAGATAATATACTGACATTTTGTTACAAATACTAATACTAACTAAATCCCACTACTATCTTCAGTTCCCGAGTTATAATTAAAGTAAAATTTTCTGAATTGTCTCAGAGATTATTTCTTAAGCACTGTCACCTTCTGTCATGTCAACTCTTTAAAAAAAAAAGTGAGACATTTGTACTAAGTTCACAACAGCTAACAAGACAGCATAGTAGGGGCTGAATGTTAAATTATTAAGAGAGTGGCTAAGAAGAGAAAGATATGATGATATGACAAATAGAACACTAATTGTAAGTAACATGTAATTATAATTCAAAGCCAAACTAAACTAACCTGACCTTAATTGGTAATTTCTTTACTGAGTGTATTGTCTGCTCTCAAACTCCTTAAAGAAAGCAGGTCATTACTCTCAGCAGCTTACTGAGAACAGCAACTAAACAACATATTTTCCTGAAGGGATCTGACAAAGCGTGTGGTCTTCACTTTCCTGATTCCAACAAACTTTATTGATGAGCAGTCATGCAAGAAAGTTCTTGGGTGCTGGGGCCTGGTATGTAGGGTAGGTAGCTAAGAACAAACTTCTAACAATAAAAGAAAACAGGCCTACAAAAAAAACTCCAAACAAACAAAAGCCAAACTAAACTAACCAAACAGAAAAAAACCCCAAAGCGAACAAAAAATGCCTTGCCTCCAAAGAACAACAAAATAGAGCAGAAATGTCCAGAGATGCATATACAGCAAAATTATGAGCAAAGATTCCAAACCCAACCTCTGGTTTATACAGAGGGCAAGAATATTCTCAAGCAGTGGACCTGTAGCAGCACTGCAAATCTTGTTTTAAAATAAACCAGTCAGACCTCCACCAAATTAATTTCTCATTGCAGAACATATCAAAGGAAGTGGTTCCACAGAAGTAGTTTTGGTCTGTTCAAAATCTGTAATGGCAAAGGCCCATATTCTCCTGGCGAGGCACCTCACAGGGCTAATTCCTCGTGTATGTTCTGTGTCTATATGATGATACAAAACCTTTGCACACCAGGAATACGAAAATACAGCAGAAAACTAAAGTCTTGGAATATAATCCTTTCACCTTTTAAAAAACCCCAAACAACTAAAGGTTCACTTTATCAAGGCATGACTTAAACCATCAAGTGAGCTGCACCAACAGTACTGCAGAACTTATAACCTTACATATAATTATCTACCATTATCCTTACCTCACAGCAATTCTGCCAAGTTGTTGTTTTGCAGAGTTGATGAAAAATCAGAAGGAACTACTGGATTTTATAGAAGTTATTTGCTGCTACTATAAACAGACAGCACTATACATGCTTAAAAATACAAAGAAACATTACTGCCAATTAAGCACTGATCTACGCTTCTAAACTATATTTGCCACATGAATAAGCACTGCAAGTGTGACACACAATATTATTCAGGGTTATTAGACACCAATTTTATGAGAAAGGATCTTATCTAAGTATAACTCAGTGCTGAGTCAGATCTTCAGGTTGTATTAAACAAGCACTTAACCATGGAAGCAGCTTACCACAAACCAAAGAAGATCATTCTGTTTAAAGCATAGTTAAGCAAGCATTATGATCTCTGTGGTAAGTTGAAAGAATTATGCAACTTCAATCTATGCCTCATTATTATTTCTAAACACAAAGTTTTATCATATGTTGTATTTTTTGATTACAAGTGGATGCTTTCTTTGACAGTGACAGAAAGAACCTAAGACTCAACTGGAATATCACTGTACATTTCACTGCATCTTAATCCCATTATTATTTTAACACTTCATTTCCTTGCAATCACAGTGAAATAAAGAAGTAAGGTTAGCAGGACCTTATTATAACAACTATTTGGTAAATACTGCCACCTAATGCCTACAGACTATTGCAGTAACTCACACTGGGCAAAATTTGGAAAGGAGTTGTCTTAACAGACTAGAAAGAGAAAATGCCAAAAATCTTGGCTTATGGAGGATAGAAAGGACTTAGTAGTGGTACAGCATTTCTACTCCCAAATAGCATGTAACTTTCAGGATTATCAAAATCATTTCAGTGCCACACTGCCTAACAGACTAAGATTCCTCCTAAAGCATAACTACGCTTCTACCACAAATCTCTACTGAATTTCAAAACTCTTCCTGTTACCAGTCAAAATCTGCCTTCTTGCAACAGTTAAACATTTCCCACCTATTGTTCAGGCTGTTAAAATGCTGTCATCTACAGAAGGTCAGACCTGGACAAATATATTCCTTGCTTCCCTAATTCCACAAACAAAATCTGATGCATTCAAGGAATCCAGATGTCTGCTTTTCTTGTTGTTTCTATTTCTTACAGTTTGAAAATGGTAAATCAGATCAGCCACAAAACTCAAATGTGAGAAAAGCAGTCTTTCATCATCAAAGGCCAGGATGAATATCATCTCCAGTGATGACAGGCAGTTAGAATACCACACAGGACATAGACTTGTTTTATGGTAATTATTTTCTAGGATCACAAATCAGTGCCCCAAAAATCATCCCTTCCAGAGAGTCACATTAAAGTCTGTCTGAAAATGGGACTAAGTGTGCTCCTTGGATTTTAGGTAAAGGACTCAGAGCAGAATAAAGAGAAATGGAAGTTTGGAGCAGAGATGATCCAGCATATGAATATTTTCATCAGTAAAAGAAACCATTAAAGTTTTGGGAAATCAGCATTTTAAGATAGTAATCACTGCAGTCTGAGTTTTCATTATTAGCTTCAACAATATAAAAGCCAAGTAGAACACACAGGAACTTCACCAGGAGATGCAGGGTATCAAACTACGCTCCGTTACTACCACCCAGTGGCAGTCTTGAAAAGCATCAGGATACTGAGAGCAGCTCATTCTCCTTTACAGAAAACAAGCTGCCTCCACTTCACTTTTGTCTTTTGTATCTTTCTGGATGCTAAAGGACACCTTTCCCCGTGCCACAATCATGTGAGAAGTGACTACACTTCTGTAAAGTTCAGGCTTTCAGCCCCTGTTGTCACAGAAATTAAAGATTACCTATTTCCTGAACTGACAAGATCCATCTCCCGCAGTATCGATCCACATCTCTCTCCCATATTATGAAGAAGAGATTAACAGAAAATACAACCTAACGTTAACAAGTTGAAGTTTTTCTAACATTTATTTACATATGCAAGAAGTGTCACAGAATTGCCACATGTCCACAGACCACTATTTTTAGGAAGGAAATGTCCCTGCTGTCAGTGGCCTTTCTTCATATAGAAACCATCAGAAAAAAAACCCCAATAAACACGTCCCATTTAAGATACTTCATACATGAGTTCTAACAGCAGGACCACATTCAAGATCATCTTCCCATCTGATATTTTTTGAATAGCAATCATAAACAAACTGTTAATTCACAGGTGAGTGCTTTCCTTTAAAGCATAAGTTCCCATAATAAACTAGAACACAGTGATGTACAGAGGCAGTCTTGGATAAGGTGCATAATGTGATATGCCAATGTTAAGGCAGATACAGACAATTAAGTCAGAAGGATTATCAGATATACACTTAGTAGTTCTCATACCTTAGCTTTAACAATGATATATTGGTTTAATGTCAGAGTAGCAATGTGTTTTTGTTTTTAATAAAAATAAAAGGAGATGACATATGCAAAACAGCCAACTTGACAATGCCAAGGCTTTTAGGAGAGGTCCCCAAAGCCCCTTACGTCATAAAGAACAGTTTGGAGAAGTCTGCAAGACATGGATACTGTAGTCTCAGGCTGCAGACAGTCTAGACTAACACTGAGATGTCACTGTGCCATCTCAGAGCAACCTGAAAACTAGAGTTCTCAGTTTTCTTCTAGCTTCCTCCATAATTCAAACACTATGAAGTCTGTAAGGACAAACAACAGTCCATTTGCAGCAAAATGCAAGAAGTCTGATAAAAAACAAGCACCCTTTTAGTTAATGAAAGATGGATTCACCGATAGATTTGTAACTAAAATTTCTAATTAGTTTTTGCATCTGAAGTTTACACTGGGGATTTTTCTTTTTTTAAATGAAAAAAAAGTTTTGTACAAAACACACTTCAAACTTTTTCCACTGCTTTCACAGACAAAGTAAGCAAACCTTTAAGAACAGTTAAAGCACAGTCTGTATTGGTCAATTCTTTTCTTCCAACTTACTTTTTTTAAAAGAGATTTTCTCTATTTTATCATGGAAAAAACAACAGCTGACATTTTAGTTGTGAAGTCAGGTTACATGCACATGTACTCAAACCATTACTCTTTTCCAGCTGCAGTGATGCTATGCAGTTTGGGATAGTCTTATTTAACCTGTTTTCATTCTTTAACTCTAACTGATTTGCTTCTTTTGGGTTTGCAGGACCAGCCAAAAATTTCTCAACTTTTACTGCTACTGAAACAGTAAAAGAACTTGTTTCTATTACTCAAACCCCTAGAGGAGATTAGTGAAATGAAGGCATAAACTTCTGAATGATGGCAAGACTTGATTAGTCATTTATTCCAAATATTAGGTCTATTTCATTCTTTTCTAGTATACTAACCAGTCAACAAAAAATTCCAGGTAACCTTCATCTGGTTTCTCCAACTTCGGTGTCCCCATTTCAGCTTTTATGCCTACCAAGATATCAGTTTCTCCCTATTAAAACAAAAACATATCACACAACTTGAATTATAATTACAGAACTACTTGTTTAATTTAAATGTCTATGGTAAGCTGACATTTCTACCTTTCAGTTATTGGATCATTCTATCAGAGTAAACTTAAAATAACTTTTTTTTTAAAAAAAAGAATGAAAGGCTTTGGAAGGACAATATTAAGCCTAAGAACATTCTTCAAATAATTACCATACGTATTACCTTTCTCTAGGTTAAAAAGACGCTCTTAATATCCAACACTACTTCCATAATTTTGGTTCTGTAAACAACTCTTTCTGCAGAACCTTCATAATAGTGCACAGTATATTTATCTTCTTCGCAGTCAACATATGTCAGAAGCAGTTTTGCTTCATTCTAAAGGAATAGGAATTTTTGCCCCTACCCCCAGGAACTAGGCACAACAGCAACTTCAGTTTTCAAGATTAAATGTTAGATTAGTTCAGACTGAAGGCTGTCCAGGCACTTCACATTAAATCCAGCTCAAGCCAGCCTGAACAAATTATGTATCCGGTCATTATTTCCATATCCCATAGTTTCAGTTACTGCTATACACACATGTTATTACACACACAAACCCGTCTACAAATAGCATCAGCTTAACTAGTCATATGAACAAGAAATTTTATCAGCAAGGTACCAAATCCCTAAGAAATTTACCTACCAGCTTTACTCTTGCAGATCCACTCGTGTTTGATACAACATCTGTTTCTACTTCTGCACATCTGTAGTCTTCACAGCCTCGACCATCTACACGAAGATCTTCCTAAGTATTACAATCAATATATTGTGCTTAAGGGATCAATAATGAAAAGTAAAAAAAAAAACCAAAACCACAAACCAAAAACCCCATGACTTTAAAGTTTCATTCTCCTATACCAAGCACAGAAGTAAAGAGGATATAAAAGCAACAGCTTGTAGTTTCATTATGGAGTACAAAGAACCAACTGTACTTTTTCATTTATATCTCATTTATGTAGAGCTTGCAACAAGCAATCTGCAGGCACACATGAATTGCATGTCCCTCCAATTCCCAAAGGAAAGCTTCAGATTCCAAAACTGTAAAGGTCATGGCTTTAACTGGTACTTAACCTAACACAACCCAGCTCTTCGCTGAGACAGGCAAGTTCTGTACTTCTACATCAGTAATTAGGACTCCAGCAGACAGAAACAATACACCAGCCTTCCAAATGCTTTCACCCACTTGTATTCCAAACCTGGCTATTATGCATCCTCTGATACTATACAGCTCGTCCGTACAAAACCAGGTTGTTTTTCAGCAAAATTCGGTAAAAATACAGTTCTGTTATCTTTGGGGCTTCTCCCCAGACACCCTTCACTCTTCCTCCTTGGTCGACTCATATTCCTTCCCTAAGTGACAGCCTGAAACTCTATCCCCAACGGCAATAACTTGAGAAAGAGCCAGGGAAGAGGTGGAAAGAGCAAGGAAAGAGGAGCGAATGGGGACAGAAGGATATTAAGCATTAGAGAGCATCCAAAGGAGGGCAGCGCAGCTGGTGAAGGGCCTTGAGGGGAAATCACTTGAGGAGCTGCTGAGGTCACTTGGTCTGTTCAGCCTGGAGGAGACTGAGGGGAGACCTCACTGCAGTTACAGCTTCCTCATGAGGGGAAGAGGAGTGGCAGACACTCATCTCTTCTCTCTGCTGACCAGTGACATTCCAGTGACCGAGGGAATGGCCTGAAGTTGTATCAGGGGAGGTTTAGGTTGGATATCAGGAAAAGGTTTTAGACCCAGAGGGTGGCTGGGCACTTGAACAGGCTCCCCAGGGCAGTGGTCACAGCACTAAGCCTGAGAGAGCTCAAGAAGCGTTTGGACAATGCTCTCAGGCACCATGGTGTGATTCTTGGGGTGT